>JAXQQM020090949.1:0-382385 GCA_034641835.2 Pinus albicaulis | reverse complement strand
TGGAAAAGAAGGACATCTTCGGGGCTCAACAGATGACACCCTCGAGAAAAAAATTAATGAATTCCAGGTGTCCATTACCACCCAACTCAAATAAGTATTGGAAGCTATAAAGACGCCTCACAAATCCATAAGGGAAGAACATATTGTTGATGCACACATAGAAGGAGAATCTATCCATCACATTCATTTCCATGGAGATCACCAATCTTTGAGCCACCAGACACCCAAGCTGGACATGTAAAAATTTGATGGCTCTAACCCCATAGTATGGGTGGCACAAATGGAACAATATTTCCTCCTTAATAAGATATGGGAAGAAGTAACTAAACTACATTTGGGAGCCATTTACTTGGACCAACAGAGATGGAAGTGGAGGTAGTGGCATCAAAAATATTATCCATGTTCACTAAAGCCATTTGTGACCACTTTGATCGAGACTCTCACTTTTTGGGTCGTCGTACTAAGCTCAACCAAAGGGGTACAGTACCAGACTACATTGAAAACTTTGAACAATTTTCCATTCATATTAAGGGACTATAAAATGTGTTTTTCTTGGAGTGTTTCATCATGGCCTAAAGGAATCCATACAAGCCCATGTTTGAATGCATCATCTAGCTACTTGGTTGGAAGCATGTCGCAAGGCCTTAGATGCAGAAGTCACTTTGAATGCGTAGTCTGATCATCCAAATTTCATCGCATGGACACATTCCACCCCACCTACGTGCTCCACCAAAACACTTGAGGTTCAAAAGGTGTCGTCAACATAAATGGACAAAAGATGAAAACAAGGACTTTGTTATTACTGCGATGACAAATACTACCCGGGACATAAATGTAAGGAACCAAAATTATTTGAAATTGATGCTACTGAAAATAACTCTACCAATGAAGCTACATACATTGAACTACCTAAGGAGGAAGAAGTTGAACCCCTAACAACTTCGGACACTAATACTACAGCTACGCCAGATGAGTCGGTTATCTCACTCCATGCTCTGGTTGGCATTTCTTCGCCCCGGAATCTCAAAATCCATTGTCTTCTTATACATCGGCTAGTAGTGGTGCTCATTTATAGTGGAAATGCTAATAACTTTGTACATAAGAGAGTATAAAAAGTTGTTCATTGTTTTTTAGAGCGGTATATAACTTACAAGTCCTTATCGTTGACAGGGGCACCATGAAATATGAAGGACGTTGTGAAAATATTAAGCTTCAAATGGAGGATTATCACCTCAAAACCCACATGTTTTCCATTGAAATGGGTGGTTGTGACATTGTCCTTGGTGTTGAATGGCTATGCATATTGCGCCCTATCACAATGGACTTTCAGGAGTGATATATGAGTTTTAAGCAGAACTACCACACTCATACACTATGGGGACTCTAGGTAGGGTCTCCTACTACCATCATCTCACATTGAATGGAGAATTTTAAAAATGGGTCATCATGGGATAGTAGCATAATTGAATTCCATCCATGCCATGGAATACTCTTCTTCTCACATTCATCTCGATATGCAACAGGTATTAGATCGCCACCAACGAGTCTTCGAAAAACCTAAAGAGCTCCCAACCTCTAAGGGTGAACATGATCATAGCATCCCTCTGCTCTAGGGTACCCAACCACTAAATTTATGCCCCTATATATATCCTTTTTCATAAAATAATGAAATTGAAAAGCTCATCAAGGAACTCCTTGAATCCAAAGTGATTCGTCCCAACACCAACCCTTATTCATCCCCAATGGTCATGGTTCTAAAGAAAGACAGTGAACGATGCATGTGTCCAGACCTTCGGGCCCATAATAAGCTTACTATCAAGGAAAATTTTCCTATCCCAATATTTGATGATTTCTTGATGAACTACATGGTGCCAATTTTTTTACCAAGCTGGACCTACGCTCAGGCTATCACCAAATACAGATCAAGGAACTTGGCATTCCCAAGACATCCTTTCAAACTTATGAAGGCCATTAAGAAATCCTAGTCATGCCATTTGGTATTTGTAATTCCCTGTCCACTTTTTAGAGCCTCATAAACCACCTTCTAAAACCATATCTCAGAAAATTCATTCTAGTCTTTTTTTATGACATTCTCATCTATAGCATAACATGGGCCACTCATCTTCAGCATGCTGAATAAGTATCGCAACTACTCCAAGATCATAAAATACTTGTCAAATTATCCAAGTTCTCCTTTGGCATGGAAGAGGTAAAGTATTTTGGACACATTTTGGGTCGTGAAGGAGTGAGGGTTCATCCAAAAAAGATTTAGGCAATGCAAGGTTGGCCCCAACCAAAATCCTTGAAGAGTTTGTGGGGATTATTGGGTCTCATAGGATATTACTGCAAATTTGTCTCAAGAAAAAAATATTTTTTCTGGACTTACACAACTCATTAGACCTTCTTGGATCTCAAATAGGCCATGTGCTCCACTCCAGTATTGGCCCTGCCAGATTTTACAAAACCTTTTGTGATCAAATGTGATGCTTCAAGTATGTGCGTTAGTGTATTATTAATGCAGGAAGGTCGACCATTGACTTTCACGAGTCAATAAATCAACAGCAATAAATCTAAGTCAATATACATATGAGAAAGAAATGATGGCCATCTTACATGTAGTAGACACATGGTGACCATACTTATTGGGGTGTTGTTTCCAAATCCGCACTTACCGTCATAGCCTAAAATATTTCCTCGAGCAACGCCTATCGTTGCCACAACAAAATAAATGGTTTGCAAAAAATTTGGGACATGATTATGATATAATTTACACAAAGGGGTGTGATAATGTGGTGGTTGATGCCTTATTGCACCAATTTTAGGAGGACGGCACACTTTTATCCCTCTCACTAACCATACCAGATTGGATTGAAGAAGCACGACTTGAATCATGGTTCTCCCACCCCTCTCTATCACAACTCATTAATATATTATGGGATGATCCTACTTCCTTAGAGGAATTCTCTTGGAAGGATGAAGTTATCCATTATAAGGATAGGGTTAGTACTATCCCCGACCTCCACCCTTAAAACCCACATCTTGGAAGATCTGCACTCCTCTCGGGTTGCAAGACATTCAAGATTTCAAAAGACTTATGCACGAGCATGTTGCTCTTTATTTTGGATTGGCATGAAGAACAACATTCTTAATTTTGTAGCAGAATGTGACGTATTCCAGTGCAATAAAGGGGAAACAATCAAGATACCATTAATATTACAACCCTTTACACTCCCTTCTTTTGTATGGATTGTTGTCTCCATGAATTTCATTACATGTCTCCCAAAGTCAAAACAAATGAGGCATTATAATGGTTGTTGACAAGCTTTCCAAATATTCTCATTTTTACGATCTACCACACCCATTCACCTCAATACTGGTGGCTCAAGTTTTAATGGACCAAATGTTCAAACTCCATGGAATGTCGACTTCCATTGTGTCTCATAGAGACCCCACCTTCTCCAAAAAAAATTGGAGAAACAATTTAAGCTCCATGGCACACAACATCAACTGAGTACAATTTATCATTCTCAAATCGATGGTCAAACAAAAGCAGTCAAAAAAGGTTTGGATACCTATCTGTGGTGCTTCACTTTAGACAAGCAACATCAATGGGTACAGAGGCTACCTTTAGTTGAATGGTGGTATAATACCAACTATCATGCAACCACCAAGATGATGCCATATGAGGCATTGTATGGCCAACAACCACCTTCACCAGCTTCTTAGATTCATGGAGCTTCCAATGTACGGGAAGTTGATAAACTCATGCAGAATCGTGCTTCCATGATCGCTCATCTCAAAGATAATCTACATCAAGCTCAAAATAGAATGAAGCAACAGGCCAACCAACACCATTCAAAGAGGTCATTTCAAGTAGGTGACCAGGTTTTCTTATGACTCAAACCTTATAAGAAGACCTCTCTCAAAGAAAAGGGCCGCCAGAAACTAGCACCAAAATTATATGGGCCTTATCAGGTACTTCATCGTATCAAAGTAGTCGCTTACAAACTGGCTCAACTAACTACTTCAAAAATCCACCCAGTATTCCATGTATCTTACCTAAAGAAAGTTGTGGGGAACAGTTGTAGGGTTCAAACAATTTTGCTAGAATTGGATGAGGAAGGTTCACTTTGGCTCTGTCCAAAATAGGTCATCACTACTCGTGAAAGACATCTCCGCGGTCACACGATCAAGGAAGTCCTCATCAAATAGAAAGACACCTCTCCAGAATATTTGACATGGGAACCAACCACTATTCTTCAGCATTTTATGCAGCTTCAGCCCTAAGGAAAAGGTTTCTTTTGATGTGGGAGGGCATGTTAGGTTCCTTCACTAATTCAATTATTTATGTAATAAGCCCGAGGGGCCTAGTCAGAGTCATAGTTAGTTAGTTGAGTCAATAAAGGCCGCAATTTGTTATATGCATTAATGAAAATTGTAAGTGCTTAACCCACATTATAGAAAATGGACCACAATTAGTTATAAATGGGCCACAGTTAATAAATAAAGTGGTTAACTCGTATTATGCAAGGGACCACTAGTAGTTAGGGTTTTAGATGTCATAACTCTATAAATAGTCGTAGATAGCAAGGGAAGGATCATCGAGTTTTATTGTAATTGAGGTATGCTCTATTGGAGGTTGTCCCCTCTAAGATGCAAGTGAACATTGTATTTTTCTTCTGAATAATAAAATATCTTTGCAATTTGTCTCAATTCATGTGATCTCTCTATGTTTTTGGAAATATTGTTTCGTATTTCTTAAATTTTGTTATTCTTGCAGGTCAAGTGCATAACACTTAGTGACACAAGCCATGTCACACAAGTTAACTGCCTCCAAGTTGTCCTGCTTATGTGGAAATTCAATTTACACAATTTAACTAAGGCTAAAGTCAAATTGAGCCTTCCTTGCTACATTGTTCAACATTAATATTCCTAGGAGACACTTGATATGGCACTGACTAATCAACTTGGGCCTCATCGCCCATAACCTCTTCATCTGGGGACTTCAAAACTCCATATATATTACTGGGGGGAAGATGCTAATTTGATTAAGGCTTGCTAGCATGTGACCTGCTAGTCAAATTATGTTGGAAATATGATGCAGAGTGTTGTCCTTGATGGCAACCCACTGAATGAAGATGAAGACATGCGACTGTTGACATGTGTTGTCCTTGATGGCAATTCACCTGATGAAGTTATTCTTGACTTGATGGACTTGGTAAATAATGTTTGTTAGCAATATGATGTTGAGTATTGTCCTTGAAAGGCAACCCACTTGATGAAGATAATGGCAACTTACTTGATGAAGTTGTGCTTGATAGAATATGTTCTTGATGAAGTAAATCTGATGTATCTACAGTGTGTACAGAAGACAATGAAGAAAGGAATTCATCATGTGCTAATTCTATGATGAAAAAGAGTATGTCTCTAGGAATACGCGGATTTGCCTAGGGGAAGTCGCGTATGCACGCGGAAAAGAACGTTCCAAGTCGCGTATGGGCAAAAGCGCTCAAAAAGTGCAAAACCAGGGGTAACCACCATGGTATTGACGCATTGTATTGGGTAATGATTCGCCTAATTAACCCCGTCCAGGAATACCATCGAATGTAATGTGGTTTTGGCTCATGGTATTGACAAAGGGACTCATGGTATTGAAAAAGGGAAAACCTATATAAGGAAAAGAAATTCATTGTGCAAAACATGGGTGTGGGTGCAAGATGTCTGAGCTTGAATGAATACTTCTCTGTGAAGTATATCTGTATGGAAAGGGTAAAGGTTTGATGATAGATCTGAATCTTTGATGCACCTATGAAGAAATGATGAAGCGGGATATCTAGATCTGAAATGTATTTGTATCTGCTAGATCTGTTTATGGAGTGATTAGATCTGTGATGAGGCGAACATCTGTCTGAAGTAAAGGGTTGAATCTGAACTGAATATCTGATCTGAAGAAGTATGTTGCTCTATAATGATTGAAGATCTATACGCTACTTCGCCGCAGAGGAAGCGCGTATATACGCGGCTTCGCTGAAGAGAAAGCGCGTATGCGCAATGAAATATATACAGAGGTATACGCTGGTTTGTGTGGACGGAAGCGCGTATATACGCGACATCAGTGAAAGGAAAGCGCGTATGCAAACTAGGGTTTGCTGAAGCAAGGGGTATGAAATATCTGATCTGTTCTGCTGTGTTTCTGCTATCTGATCTGTGTTGATAAGTATTTGTTGGTGATGTATGTTTGTGCTTAAAAGTATGGAAAGGGTTCAGTCTGGAAATATGATGAAACGTGGCCTACAAGTATTGTTCTATTGAAGTTGTTGGATCCAGTGTGAAAATTGATGAAACGTGGTCCAAGGTGGTGCTGAAGGTTGTAGCCTTCAGTCAGGGGGTTGTAGCTCCCTTCCAGGTGAGGCTGGTAAACGAGATCAGGGGGTTGTAGCTCCCTTCCAGGTGAGGCTGGTAAACGAGATCGGGGGGTCGTAGCTCCCTTCCAGGAGAGGCTGGTAAACGAGTCAGGGGGTTGGAGCTCCCTTCCAGGAGAGGCTGGTAAACGAGCGCAGGTGGGTGCCTGCGTGCTGGTCAAGTCTGCGCCAGCACATATGTTGTAAGATGTTTTCTCTATAATAAAATATTGAAGGGTGAGCAACTGCAGCGGTGGTTTTCTCCCGACTTGGGTTTCCACCTAAAAATCCTGGTGTTCATGTGTGATGCTTTGTGTGATGGTTTATTCTGTTCTTACTGCACATGTTTACTGTTTATAGAACATCTAATGAATGAATGATGGAATGATATAAGTGAAGAACTAATGGCTTAATTAGATCTCTGTGTATACGCGAGTTTTATGAAGGATATCCGCGTGTATACGCTACTTGGCTTCAGCAAAGTAGCGTATGGGTTTTAAGGAATGAAAAAGTGAAAAGTTTTGAATATGCAGTAAATACTGACCCCCCCCCCCCCCCTCTCAGTATTTTTCCCAACAAATTATTCTTGTGTTTCCATGTAACTAGTTTCAATGCTCCTTGCTTGTCATTACTATGAGGAGATGGAAGAGGATTAAAATAAAGTTGAAAAGTTGGAGTCTTAGGAAATTTTTTTGCAAAGTGCTCATACTCATAACAAAAATTACATTTAAAGGGAACTTGCTCATAATTTAGGGCCTAAAGATGGGACCAACCATCCAAGTTAAGTCGAATCACCTCTGGAGGGACTTTTGAAAATTCCATTTCAATGCAAATTCTAGCAAAAGAGAAGTTGTTCCTCTTTTCCATAAAAATAGAAATAAATTGTACCAATTTACCCCTTATAGCCTTGAAAATAACTTCACCCCAACAATGAAGGGGAATATATGACAATCTGATTCACACTTGTGTAAAAGAAATTTCCATTCTGGGATTGAAATCCAGGGACCATTAGGTGAGAAACATTCATTTGGTGCCCATGAAATAAGGCCCAAATTTGTAAATCTGATCCCTATCCTCCTTGTTTAAAAAATAAAAGCATAATAATTATTTCCACAATAGAAAATACCAGCGGGCACATGATTTACCCAATTAATAGAAGTCCATTCTAAAACAAAATTATAACTAGGCTAAAGGCCAATGAATTTACCAATCAACCCTATTTCCTTCAATAGTCACATTCTTCTTCATTGAAGAGGAAAACCTCAAATCAAGAGACAAAACTGAATCTTCCTTTTTAACAAATCTTCTTGGGGGACACATTGAATAATCAATGATCTCAACCACTCAAGAACTAGAGAAACAACACCAAATCATAGTCTAGTAGCAAGAAAAACCCCAATGAGCCACAAACGTGGAACAAGATAAGAACATCTAAGCTGATAGCAAACCAAGCCAATTGAAAACTACCATGAAAGCTAAAAAAAATATGTGCTCAGCTATAAATGAAACCCTAGATCTAACCCTAATTCAGTGGCAAAAACTCCAAATCTACCATGAAAAATGAAAAATTTGCGCTCAACCACAAATGAAACCCTATATCTATATCAAAATGTTCAACACAAGAGAGGGAAAGAAGGATGGCTATGAAACCCTAACCGCTCATTCCTGCGACATCTTCCACTCCATTATCACATTTTAAAGTCTCATCTTCACATCCCATCATTTGGTAATCTTAAATGAGATCGCCTTTAATTGACTTAATTTACCTTCATTCCTTATATGTGGTAGCTCGACTTTCCCAAATATTAACATTGGACGAGTTTTAACTTTCACATCAATTACATGCATCATTTCTTTAAATGAATTATGAATATCACTTACTATTAAAACATAAAGAAAAGAACATGTGTTTTCATTAATATCATTATATTATTTCCAATTATATGCTCCATAAGTAAAACATATTTCATAACTCTTTTTATTTGTTTTAACCTATTTGAAAATCCATATATCATTTTAATAATTATGTATTTTCAAATATAAATGTATATAAACACATTTGTATATAAAAATAAATAAATTATGAACTCTTTTTATTTATTAATATAGATAAAAAAATATTGCTGAAGCAACTTAGTTCGAAGTGGTATGGGATGTGTTTCTTATCCCAGTTGTGTGGATTCAGATCTTTGAAGACACTCTATAAGTTAGCCTTATTGAAATATACTCATTCTTTATATATTCAACCTTGTTAGAATATACTCATTCTTTTATATATATAATAGTTGGTAAATAAATGCATTGTTAAAATAATATTTATTTAAATAATTTGAAATCTTAATGTTCCTTCTCTATAACTCTCAATTAAATATTATAATAATAGTGGTCTTACTATACCAAACAAATTTAAAATAATAATAATTTTCAACATAACTAATTTATTAAACACATGAAGATAATATTTTAAATAATATGGCTTAATCATAATAGCTTTTAATTTTTACGCATTTTTAAACTTTATCATAAATATATATCTTATAATTATTTAATATATCAAATAGTTTTTATATCTTAATATTATTAATAAATATATGTTTCCCTTTATCTTAAAAGTCTTGAAGCAACAACTTGCAAACTCTAGTCAATTTAAAAGTCTTTGGAAGAATTTAGAAGTTTAAAAGTTCGGTGTAGGATTCACAACTTCTAAATCGTATCATATCTCTTATGATTTTTTTTTACGTCAAATTTACAATGAAAATGAAATTTCTACACAGATTTAATAAACCATAATTGTATTGGTATCGACATTATTCCTTTTTAGGATGTGAAGTCCAAATATCAAATATGTGATGTATTGACACTCACAACTTTTTTTTAATGTAAAGTCCAAATATCTAATATCCAATGTATGGCATTGATATTTTTTTGGATGTAAAGTCTGAATATTAAATATATCAAGTTGTATATTACGAAAAAAGTTAATTATAATTATTAATTGAGTTACATTTTTTTATATAGATGCTTATTTAGTCATTAAAGTACTAAATATTTTATTGTAAAAAGTTAAAAATTAAAAATTAAAAATAAAAATAAAATGCATTATGAACTGCTAATTATATTATTATTTAATTATAAAGTATTAAATATTTTATTGAAAATATATTATTTTTAATTAATTTAAAAAATATAAATAAAATACATTTTTTTTTTTTAATGATTATTATTAAGAAATTGTTTTGCAAGAGGGGCAGGTATCATATTCCTTCTAAGTATTACAACAAAATTTAAAGGTGTAGAATTAATGACACTACAAGTAGTATTGTTGCTATCAAATGAAAAAGGTATCAACAACTTATAAGTGTATGGTGAATTTTAGATTATCATGGAAATGTAAAAGATGAACAAAGGTGTCATCATGTGTTTCCAAATTCTGTCTTAGAAGAGGTCAAAGGGTTGAGCATGTTTTTCAACCATCTTTCTCTTCAATATGTTTACTATTAGAGCGATATGGAAGTTAATGATTCATCTAAAGTGGAATTTTTTTATGTATTGTACAATTTTTTATGTTTGGTACATGGATGATAACAGATAATAAGGATGAAAGTACATTTTGGAATATTATTATCTTACTTTTTACGAATTAATGGTGGGAGAAAAAGATAATCATATTTAAATATTTTTTTATATTTTTGATCATTATTAACTAGTTAGAAATTTTTCTCATTTCACTTATTCCATTTCTTAATATTAAAATCTTAAGATACTCATATTTAAATATTTTTTTTTATCTTTGATCAATATTAACTAGTTAGAAATTTTGATTATTTCACTTATTCCATTTCTTAATATTACAATCTTATCTTTAAGTACTGAGGGGTTTTCGCAGTGAATTATATTAGATATCATTTTTCGGGTGATGTTCACAGGGGTGAAGAGGTGGGATTGAAACTAGTGAAATGAATCACATAGCATCTATCATCACTTTCGGGGCTTGCACCCGGTAACCAGGACTTCCTGGGAGGCCACCCATCCTAGATCGCCTCTGGCTCAAGCACGCTTAACTGTGGAGTTTTCCCCACAATCAAGCCCACTTAGCTTGCTACCCCATTTGCAAAACCTTAGCAAGTACTGTGCCTCATGAACCATTCAAGTAGAGCTCCCTTCAGTCTTTGTATTTAAGTATTGAGGGGTTTTCGCAGTGAATATATTAGATATCATTTTTTGGGATTCAACTGCATTAAGTAAGTCATTCATCTATGACCATTTCCATGAGAGATAGTCGTAACTGACTAATTTCTCATGACTTTTGAATGGTCCACTTAGCACTCATTACATTAGGTGATGCTCATAGGGGTGAAGAAGTAGGATTGAAACTAGTGAAATAAATCACATAGCGTCAATCATCACTTCTGGGGCTTGCACCCGGTAACCAGGACTTCGAGGGAGGTCACCCATCTAAGATCGCCTCTAACTCAAGAGCGCTTAATTGTGGATTTTTCCCCACAATCAAGCCCACTTAGCTTGCTACCCCATTTGCAAAACCTTAGCAAGTATTGTGCCTCGTGAACCATTCAATTAGAGCTCCCTTCACTCTTTGTATTTAAGTATTGAGGGGTTTTCGCAGTGAATTATATTAGATATCATTTTTTAGGATTCAGCTGCGTTAAGTAAGTCATTCATTTATGACCATTTCCATGAGAGATAGTCATAACTGACTAATTTATCATGATTTTTGAATAGTCTGCTTAGCACTCATTGCATCGGGTGATGCTCAAAGGGGTGAAGAAGTGGGATTGAAACTGGTGAAATGAGGGATAGCTTGCTACCCCATTTGCAAAACCTTAGCAAGTATTGTGCCTCATGAACCATTCAAGTAAAGCTCCATTCATTGTTTGTATTTAAGTATTGAGGGGTTTTCACAGTGAATTATATTAGATATCATTTTTTGGGATTCAACTGTGTTAAGTAAGTCATTCATCTATGACCATTTCCATGAGAGATAGTCATAACTGACTAATTTCTCATGATTTTTGAATAGCCCACTTAGAACTCATTACATCGGGTGATGCTCACGAGAGTGAAAAAGTGGGATTGAAGCTAGCAAAATGAATCACATAATCATCACTTTCGGGGCTTGCACCTAGTAACCAGAACTTCCCAAGAGGTCACCCATCCCAAATCGCCTCTAGCTCAAACTCGTTAAGTGTGGAATTTTCCCCACAATCAAGCACACTTAACTTACTACTCCTTTAAATAAAAAATAAACTTTTTCTTTAATAATCTAAGAAAATTAAACAATTTAATATCTAAATTTATTTTTAAATTTTTAATATTCCATATAAAAAAATTAACCCTGAAAACCATATATGTAATTTTATAATCATGAAAATTAAAATTCCGCTAATTCTAATCTAATAACACATTTATAACATGCATAACTTTAAATCTAATCTCATAACCCATCTTTAACATGCATAGCATTTAAATACCACGTGCTTGAATATTTAGTATTTGCCCTTTTTATATACTTGTAATAATACTTTGGCCAAATTCGTAGAATCCTACTGTCCACTTTACGGCTCGACGTGACCCTTTTTGTGCGTTTGGTAGTGATCGGCCACTGACTGTTGACCAAACGAACACAAGTGGCAATCCAAGTCAAAATTACAAAAGAGCACGCTATCTCATTTTAAAAAACACTCGGAACACGTTATCGGCGGACGGTTTCCGACCAGAGGGAGTTTTACTATTCTCTTTCTCTTTTTCTTTCTTTCTTTCTTTTTTTTTCTTTTTCTTTTTTTTGATAATCAGTACAAAATGCAAAAATAGTTTTTAATAAAGCATTATCAAGATAGTGCTTGAGATCTTTTGGTGAAAATCACATCAAAAAAGATTAGGTCCAGCCAGCGTGGTTCATCCTCAGGACAAGATGAAAAATCTGATGAAGAAACCCCTTTAAATAGAAAGAAAAGCTCTCACTAGCCATTTGTAAAATAACAACTAGTTTGACTCAAATTTTTTTAAATATTTATAAAAATAAAAATATTAGAAAAAAACAAATGTTTAAAGTTAATAATTAGGATTCTTATATAATTTTATTTATTTTCATAAAAATAATACCTAATACTCATATATATTTTATTATAATTATAATTATTTATTTGTTATAAGTTTTAATTTTATATATTTATTTTTATAATAATTAATTGTTATGTGATTCAAACCTTCCTCAAATAGTTATCTTTTTGATAATTAATTTTAAATATAAATAAGTAAATAAGTAAAATTTTCAATAAAATAAATAAATAATTTTTTTAATTGAAAAAAATAGATAAATAAAATAAAATAAAGTAAAATAAATAAATTAAAAATAAAAATAATTAAATAAATAAATAACTAAAATAAAAATACAAAATACAAAATACAAAAAATAATAATAAATAAATAAATAAAAATAAAAATGTACAATTAATTAATGATGATTTGTCGCAAGCCGAGAAAGGAAAATGTACAATTAATTAATGATTTATTTATTTATTATTATTATTATAGTAGTTTAGATAATCAGTACAAAAAATAAAAAACAGTTTTAAATAAAGCATTATGTCATAAAGAAAATCCAAGCTGAGTAGAGATATTATCATTAAACCATCTTAACAGGAACGGAATTTGGTGGGAAAATTGTTAATCATAGGGAAAGTGCCAATCAAGAAATAATTTATTAAGCAAATTGCCAGTCACAAAGTAAATTTTCAATCAAATAAAATTAAAAAAAAATTCATCAACATCCTTTTTAATACACTCAACTCAACTACCATGTTTCCCAACTATTTGAAATACATTCAATTAAATTCACACAGGAAAAAAATAATTAGTAATAAAGTTCTGATTTTTTAATGGAGTTGTCTAATAAGACAGGAATTGTCTGGACGGTTAAAATTGGCCCGAAGTCGAGTCAAAAAAATAAAAAATCTCACAGTAATAGTGTTTAAATCATGATTTTGATGGTCAAAATGGATTCAACATGATCAAAAACCTCTAAAACACCCAAAATATTAAAGTTTAATAGTTATAACGTGGATTTACAAAAATCTCTGCCAAATTTTCTTAAATTCTTATTAAAATTTCCATAATTTTGAAAGCAAAAAAAATCAAATTAGACTACAACCTTTTTAATTAATCTGACTCATCGAGTAAAGTCAATTGTGTAAAAGTGTGAAGGGAAATTCAAAACCATCTTGACTTCGAAGCCTGACCCAAACAGGCCTCGTGGCAGAGGGCCAGGGAGATCTGACCAATCAGGCTATCTGCCAAGTCTAGCCAGTCAAAATCTTCATCTATAAAATTATATATTTTTATAATAAGATTCTGTTAATTATTAATTATATAAATTTTATAATTTTATTTTTTATTTTTATCAATGGTTCAAAAGAAATAGGGATTTGACAAAAATCCAAGCCGATTCCTTACATACTATCAACTAGGTAGTTCAAGTAATGTGATAAATGATAGAGAATAATAACTGATCCATTATTTAATTTCCCAAATAAATTATAATATATATATATTTTTTAATTTAAAATAATTAAAATCAGGTTAAGTTTTTTTTATTTTTAAATAAAAATTCAAATTTGCATTATTTTTAAATAAAAATTCAGATTTGCATTGATTTTCTTTATAGTATTTATAAAGAATTTAGTTTAATTAATAAATCAAATTGTTTTTTTTTCAGTATTTTTGAGTAATTTTAATTAAAATTTATAAATATTTTTAATAATTTTTATTTTAATATGTTCAATTTGTAAAATTTAAATGTTTAAAAAAATTTAGAAGTGTTAAATTCATTTATACATTAAAAAATACGTTTTAAATAATAAAAATAATCATAATCATATTAGTACTAGAAATTGTATAACAAAATTCTCTTCATATATATATTAAAATATATATTTTAAATAACAAAAAATCACAGAAAATTATAATAAAAAAACAATTTTAAACTACATACAAAATGCAAGTATCAGATTATAAATTATAATAAAAAATATAATAGATCTGGCATTGATGAGTTTCAAAACAATTTCCACAGATTATGAAAAGATTTAGAAAATGGATTTACTAAACCGGTCCAACATTGAATCTCCTTCACGTGCTCACGAAATGAAAATCACGTTGCCTATTGAATTACAGTCACCGACATTTTTAGCAAGTCATAGTGGTGGTCGGTCGGGTTTTGGAACCGATTCTTTATGTCAACGTTGGCAGCTGTCCACTGCCTCTCGCTTTTTGGACGGCTTTTTCTTGCAACGCCATGAACGTCCACCCCTTCCACTAGTCAATTTTAGCTCGCTATAAATACGCCATAAAAGGCGTACAGAGAGCCAGTTGGCTCATTCCTTTTCTTGCGACAGAATTTTTGAGAGTTACCAGACGTTGAAACTTGCACAACACACGGGCCGATATGGAAGGGCACAGAAATTATAAGGTAGCTCCATCGACGTTTTCCTGGCCATGGTAATGTTGTTTGTTTGTTGTTTATTCAAATAACAATCCTGAGCTTCTAATTCATTCATGCAGATGGCGCTACTTGAGACCCAGATAAATGTCATGAGAGAGGAGAATCAGAATCTCAAATCTATGTTGAAGCGCATGATTAGTAGCTGTGATGATTTGCAGAAACAAATCCGGTATCAGGAGGAGAAACAACACCAGACAAGCATTGATCGAAGCAAGGTATTTAGTGTTTTGAAATGTTTATAATTGGGCAATGAAAGTCGGGATTCAATTTAACCTAAAATCGCAGAAATTCTTAATGTTTTTTCGTTTTCATCTCATAGATATTCAGTACTGCAGAACATCAAATTGAAGAAAATTTGAATTTCAGAATATTGTCCCCCGGATATGTAAATGTCGACTCCGGCGATTTAGTTTCCAACCAATCTAATGAGTCATCGGATTCTCATGAACGAGTTCGGGAAAAAGATGGGAGGAACACCGGATTTATGGACGATCAGCAGCTGCCTGCAAATAAGAGGGAAATAAATTACTTGCAGTTGGATGAGTTTCAGAATGGGATGTTGAATTCGTCTATGGAAGAGTCACCAAACAAGAAACATCAGGCGCTGAGCCACGGCATCAGCGAACGAACGGCGGCGGCCCCAAAAAGAGTGGTATCTATGCGGACAAGATCAGAGGCATCAGTGGTAATAATCAAATTCCTGCTTTTCATGTGATGTATAATGATGTGGAACTAGCCCACATCCAGACCCGGGTAATGACGGGTCTCAATAAATCAAATCTGGTATTAGATGGGTCTACATTCACTGCACCAAATTCGCTGTTACGCACTTACAAATGAGTCAATAGGAGAGGGAGGAGAATGCATTTATACACACTGTTTTATGAGTATTGAATTTATGTTTGACTGTAGATTTCTTGAATAGGTTGGAATTGGGTTGGATAGTGTAGTTTAATTTGTAATCTTTGTGGTATGAAGTTTTATCTAAATTATAAAATAGAAAGTCAACTCCTTATTAAGGAGTGTATATAATGATATTGTCGGATAGTGGTGGAAATCAAACCTAAAATAAAATTCAATAATAAGGAAGTTTGATAAAGTCTGCCATGAAACTGTTATAGTACATGCTTTCCAAGTTTGTAAGTTATATCCATGTGTTGTTATTTATTATTTTTGCAATGCTATTGCAAAGTAGCTGCATCGAACAATAAATATAGTTGCTTTCTTCATTTATAAACCAATGTGATCCATTTTAATCAGATAAACGATGGCTGCCGGTGGCGAAAATACGGGCAAAAATCTACAAGAAACAATCCACGTCCGAGATCTTATTACAAATGTGCTATGGCGCCCGATTGCCCAGTTAAAAAACGGGTTCGTAACTTCGTTCTCGTCCTTTTCCAGAAAAAAATATTTGCTACATTTTCATTGAATATGAAATACATACAGGGCAGCCTGCTACTTTAAATATGTTAAAATTATGGTGGACTTTGTCCAGGTTCAGAGATGTGCAGAAGATCCGACGATTGTAATAACAACATACGAAGGCGAACACACCCATTCCCTGAATCCTCTGGCTATGGCTATTATGCAGGCTGGCTCGTCCAACCAACTCATTAGTGAGGGGATGAATGGAGAAAATTTCGTTGTACACAACCAATCTATACCCTTGTCAGAAGGCTGCATGGCCAGAATATCGACTTCGAGCTCGTGTCCCACAATCATTCTCGACCTCACAGACAACCAGCCTAATCCAGGATTACAGATGCAGCCTCCACATTTAGCATCAAGCAGCTTTCAACACTTTACTCCATCGTTAAACAGAATGGGCCAGGTGTTGGATCAGAATGATTTGGGTAATTACTCTTCAATCATCCAGGATTCTGTGGCTTCTATAAAGGCAGATCCCAACTTCTCCGCAGCCCTTGCTGCAGCGATAGCCGACTCCATGGTCAAGTTGGGCGGTCCAGTGCAATGGGTGCCCAAATCCTTTCCTGCGACGCAATGCACCAATGCTTCAACGACGGAAGCACGTGAAGATTTGTGAATTCTTTGACACAACCGTATTCTGAATTCTCTCCAATCCTGTGCCTGTAACGTAACCTATGATTTGGTCTAAAACGGTTACTCCAATTGTAAAAACGACAGAGTTGATTTAGAAAGAACTAATAGTTAAGGCGTAAATCATGACATTTGACTGAAGCGAAATAGGTGTGCTGTGCATTCACGGCATCCATGAGAAGCTACGAGGCATTCCAGATTCCGAGTTCAAATATACCTTTATTTTCACGAAATTTGCAAATATTCTCCTACAAAGAAATATAAATAATTTTTTAATGTTCCCGCTGAAGCGAGGAGAGAAAAAAATAACGCGTACGGTAATAAAAGCTTATAAATAATTTTGGTTTGGTAAGATTATGAAAATTTTGAGTAGAAATTTTTGAAAATTTGAGTTATTCTTGTCAAATTTTAGAATTTCGAGTATTTAAGGTTTTTATGGTGCTGCAGTTATTTTCACCATAAAAAAAAAAATGATTCAAACATTCTAACTATCTGATTTTTTGAAAAAAAAAATACAAAATTCCAAAAAAAATTACCTATTTTGACTATACAACTCCAACAAATAAAGATGAAATAGTTAATTTGCTTCACTTCGTTTTCTTTTGCAAATGTGTACAAAAGAGTATAGTAACCCTCCATATTTAAGGGTTGTTCTTCAACTATGTCATCGATGTAGACAATTTAGTGGTTGTAATCTCAATTTTCACGTTTATAGGATGTCAATATGAAAGTTTTTTTTTAAGAGTGGATGAGGTTGTAAACACAATGAAAAGACTAGATGATTAGATTAATAATGCATAGTAGTAAAAGTTTATAGGATGTCAATATGAAAGTTTTTTTTAAGGAGTGGATGAGGTTGTAAATACAATGAAAAGATTAGATGATTAGATTAATAATGCATAGTAGTAAAAAAAGTATTGAGGTCATTTTCTTTTAAATTTAATGTTAGAAATTATTCATGGAAAGACTTCGTGGAATACTTACTACTTATGAGAACAAAGAAGAATTAGCATGAGAGAAGTTGCTTTTAAAGTATCAAACAAGTCAAAAGAATATCAAGATCAAGATTGCTCCAACCACATTTCAAATGAAGAGGTTTAGAAGCTACAAAGAGGTTCCACAAAGTATAAAGGTATGTTATTGTTCAAATATTTTCAATGTGGTGGAAATTGACACTTTGCTTCAAAATGTTCTTATAAAGAAAATACTAATGCTGAAAAGGAAGATAAAGAAAAGAAAACATCTGGTAGGAGTAACATAAAGAAGACTATGAAATTGATGCAAATCTCAATGAGAAACTCATCATGGCACTTGAAAACTAGATTTTTAATCCAAAAGAGTGTAAATCACTTGTTGATATGGGAGGTGAATTTGTAATATTCTATTTTCTGGATATAGTCAAAATGGACGAAACTACCATGGTATTTACCATGGTATGATATTTTCCTTAGTTTTTCAAGGGAAAATAATAAAATAAGGTTTATAGAGAGTCCATCAAGCCTGGGATAGGAGCTAGGAATTGAGATCATCCCGAGTTATCTATCTATTTTGTCTTTGTTGAGAGATTATCATGAGTTATCTATCTATTTTGTAAAATAAGGTTTCTAAAGAGTCCATCAAGCCTATAAAAGGAGATAGGAGATAGGTATTAGATCATCGTGAGTTATCTATCTATTTTGTTTTTGTTGAGAGATCATCATGAGTTATCTATCAGTTTTGTAAAATAAGGTTTCTAGAGAGTCCATCAAGCCTATAAAAGGGGATCGGAGCTAGGCATTGACATCATTAGAGTTATTTATCTATTTTGTCTTTGTTGAGAGATCATTGTGAGTTATCTATCTATTTTGTCTTTGTTGAGAACGCCAGTTCTAATATGATTAGAGGGATGAGAACCTCGTGGTTGAATTTGTCTAGTGGATCTATCCACGGTCCACAAGTGTGCTTCAAAGCTTTCTATGTTAATCATTCTGGCATGTATTATTTGCAGTTATTAATTAAATAAAGTGGTTGCGTTTTTAGATCCCTTTGTGTTCTTGCTCTTGCTTAAAGTTTATTTTTAATTAGAACACTAAAGTGTGTTAGATCTATTAAATTTTTTAACATTTGTGATTTTACTGCCAGCTTGCTAGTTTGAAATTTTTGAAATTAATTCAGAGAAACTAGTTTTAAGTAATCTTAAATAATCACCCTAGCTAGTAGCCTATAAATTTAGGTGGCTTATTCATATACACCCTAGTTGATATTTGCATAAAGATCAATCAGTTAATTGGTATATTAACATTTAAAATTTTGCAGATTCATTCCTTTCTGATCAAGTTTATCTTTATTCTGGAATCTGTTAGATATCTGGAGCAAAGAGCTATTTCTTAAGTCCAAAATTAAAAGAAAATTAGATCTGGGTTTGTTTGCATATCTCATCATTATAAGGCCGAAACCTAAAAATTTGGCAGAGATCACTGAGACCTGGAAGGTTGATCCATTTGTCATAATTGTTAACGGACCACAGGTGGAAGTATTGGAGAGTTGGGAGAACAATTCCATGGCTTGACGTGCTCGTTGTTGCTGCAAAGGGAAAAGTTCTGCACCAGTGGATTATTAAGTTAACCAATTGCGTGGTGGGTATCATTATTCGTGTGTAATAAATCCGTATAGTATTCGCCTTGGTGATATCCAATTGAAATTGGTCATCGCATAGTTGATATGGTATTCATATATTAATTGTCCCTTTGGTTGGATTGAAATTGGTCATCGCATGGTTGATATGGTATTCATATATTAATATGGTGCATCATGTGGCTTTATTACTTCATAGTATATGGTATGGTCATTAAAATGGGGTTCGATTTTGTCTCCATCACAAAGAGCCACGTTGACTAGACTTTATAATAAGATCAAGTTTGTTGTTCAGAGGGACTGGGCTCTCTCTTGTTGTTAGTTGTATACCCTTGTTGGAGGACGAGTTGGGGCTTGAGGAAGGGCTCGTTGTGGAATGGATGACAAACAAATCTCACCAGTCGTTATCCTCGAAGTAAATTCAGGCAGCCTCTCCAGACGTGCGTTGAACAAGTAACAACACCCAGTGACTTGTTAATCAGGCAGCGGTGGTGATGAAATCACTTGCGATAGCTGTCGTTCGAGACCAGGGACCGAGAGGCTATTTAGCCTTCATTCAGCATATCTGTCATATCGATCGGCTCAAGCTTCCCCCTTGCCATTCATGGGATTTTTCCAGCAGCTAGATTAGCATAGTGGGTAGCCATATAACTGTGCGTGGATGCCATAGCCAAATTCAGGCGTGTGTTGAACAACAACACGTCCAGTTGTGTGTGGGGAATAATTTCGTACACCAGGCTGGGCAACCATAGCTTCCCAAACCCCAGAACTTGAGGACAACATTGGCACGTGGTCGCCAGAGGCGTATTAGCCACATGAGGATATTCGATTGCTGAAGCCAATTTCTCCAGTTTTATAAAAAGGTTCGAGCAATTCGATTTGGAATTACTAAGGCAGACCTGGGGGTTGATCTATTAGCCAACATTGCATTCCCAAGTTTTTCTTAGTGGAGTTATTATTTACAGGTGTTGTAAAGGCCGCATATGGAGCCATTACTAACAGACAGATGTTGAAAATATTAAAGTCACCTGTCGTGCCTTGGGCAGGAAGAACAAAGAAAACGAGTACACAGAGGCAGCAGAATTTTGAGTGCACAGCACTCTGCATTGAAGAAGAATGGAGATGAATTTACTCCTGATGGGCCGCAGCCACGGATTGCAGAAGAATTAACTCAGTGATGGGCAGAGCCGTTTTTGTCTACGGAAGAATAGAGATTAGCTTTACGGAGGGGCAGATTGAGTTAAGACAGTCATTTCGGGCTTTAAAGCCCTCAACAACCAAAGTTATTTTTTGAAGCAGTGTCTTGTTGATGAAGAGGATGAGATGCGATGCGATCTAATCGCAATCGCAAATCATGGTTCATATAAGTTTTATAACTCAAATGTCTTGCAGATGTGAAGTCGCGATGCGATGCGATTCAATCGCAAATCACAATCGCAACATAAATATATTGCATAGCCCAAGTGTCTTGTTAATATGGAGAGTTCCGCAAGCAGAACGTTTTAATACATTGAAACCATATAATAAATCGCCCTCCCGTATAGCAGAGGCCCGTGGGTCCACTTGACCACGTGGCGACACCTGAATGGAATCGCTTGGTTTCAATCGCAAGACTCAATCGGAGGGAATATGTTATGACTCCCGATTGAAGTCCCGGACCCGATTGTATTATTCACCACATTTTATGCGCCAATCGCATCCGATTGTTCAATCGCAATCGGAGTTTTGTTGTTTGGTCGTGCGATTGGAGTGGCGGACCCGATGATATTATATGCCACAGTTGAAAGGGAAATTGCATCCGGTTGTCCAATCGCAATCGGAAACTCTTAAGTGTTGGGCCCGATTGCACCGTTGAAAGTGGCGGACCCGATCCAGGAATAGGCCGGAGTTAATAAGTCGAATCGCATCCGTTTTTGATCGGCAATCGGAACATTTTTGAATGAGGTCCGATCGCACTTGTTTAAAGTTCGGACCCGATTGCTATATGAGGCATGTTTTATATGACCATCGCATCCGGTTGGTTAATCGCAATCGGAACTTTTGTTTGGTGCGATTGTTTGTTTAAATCGCGGACCCGATTGTGTTATACATTGAATTTAAATGTTTTGACCGTGCGTTCAAAGAAGGGCCCGCATGTATTTAATTTTAAATAGACTTTGTTTAAAGTCTTATATAGATATATGTAAATTTTTTTTTATATGTGGCATATAAAAGCCAAAAGGCCTGCAAGCCTGAGCAATTTGTAATTTGCATTCGCACAGCAGCGCAGAGTGAAAATACACAGCAGTGTGTTGTTTTTTTTTTTTTGGAGAGAGAGTACTGTTTTGAGAGAACAGAGAGTTTTGTGCACTGCGTCTGAAGCAGTCACCAGTTTTGTTATCCCTCTGTTAAGAGGAAGACTTGTATAAGTTTTTTTTAAAGAAATAGAAGTTGTTTTAAAAGTCTGGGAAACTCTGTCTCTTGTCAATTTTTTTTAACTTCTCTGTGTTGAGGAGGAGAGCCTATTCTCTTCACTTGGAATTCTCAAAATTTCCAACATGGTATCGGAGCCAGTTTAGGCTCTTTGAAGATTTCAAAGAAGCTGAAGAAGAAGACTGGTTGCAGCCTGTTCTCCAGCAGCGTGAAAAGCTCAACAGAGGTCAAAGTTCAGGTATTTCTCAAAGATAATAGTGCTGATATGTATTTTAAAAAAAGGAGTTTGTTCTTTCAGTAAAGGAAAGACAGTTTGTTTAGAGTCTAAGTTTAGTTTAAGAAGCAATGGCTGGACCAAGCACTGGTATGAATCTTGGAAGTGTTCAGCTTCCACAGTTTAATGGAAAGAACTATGATTATTGGGCCATTACCATGAGAGCCATGTTTGTCTCACAAGACTTGTGGGAACTAGTAGAAGATGGTTTCACAGAACCAACTGATGAGCAGGCTTTTAATGCCTTAACTCAAGCAGAGAAAGATGTATTGAAGAATAATAGGAAGAAGGATGCCAAAGCTCTCTTCTGTTTGTATCAAGTTGTAAATGAGAGTGTGTTTCCAAGGATAGCATCAGCTAAGAAATCCAAGGAGGCATGCGAAACTCTGAAAGTAGCCTATCAAGGTATGGAGAAAGGTAAAACAGCAAAACTTCAATTGCTGAGAAGAGATTTTGAAACTCTTTGCATGAAAGAGTCAGACAGTGTTGACACATTTTTCACACATGTGATTGGGATTGTCAATCAGATAAGATCCCATGGAGAAACTCTTGAAGATAGAAGGATTGTGGAAAAACTTTTGAGATGCTTACCCTCAAAGTTTGATGTTATTGTAACCACCATAGAAGAGACCAAAGATCTCTCACAGTTCACAGTGGATGAACTTCATGCCTCACTGATAACTCATGAACAAATATTGAGCAGAGATGAACACTCATCTCTTGAGCACGCCTTCAAGACCCAGATGCCTTCAGGAAGAGGAAGAGGTCAAAGAAAAGGAAGAGGAAGAGGCAGAAGTCAGAATAGAGGTGGAAGGAACAACTCTTCACATTCACATGGAAGGAGTAACAGTCAAAGCCAGAGCCATGGCCAATGCAACAGCCATCAAGGTGGACATCAACACCAACATGCTCAAGGACAAAGGTATGACAAAACCAATGTCCAGTGTCATTATTGCAAGAAATATGGGCACTATGCCAATGAATGTAGAAAGAAGCAAAATGACATGAAGAATAGGCAGAATGCTAATGTAGCAAAAGAGGAAAAGAACCCAAGTAATGTGTTGTTAGCTTGTAATGTAGCACAAGATAAAGAAGATGATGTTT
Source organism: Pinus albicaulis (assembly GCA_034641835.2). Lineage (NCBI taxonomy): Eukaryota > Viridiplantae > Streptophyta > Pinopsida > Pinales > Pinaceae > Pinus > Pinus albicaulis. The sequence continues at coordinate 359,002 of JAXQQM020090949.1, read as the reverse complement.
GGTTCTTAGATTCTGGATGTAGTAATCACATGACTGGCAACAGAGCAATGTTTGTCAATCTTGATGAAGAAGTTAAATCTGAAGTGACCACAGGGACTGATACTAAAATCTCTGTCAAAGGGAAAGGCAGAGTAAGTATTTGTGCAAAGAATGGGGAGCAAAATTTTTTTCCTGATGTGTATTATGTTCCAGGTCTGAAATGTAATCTTTTGAGCGCTGGGCAGCTCATAAACAAAGGTTACAATGTTATATTCAAAGATGATGTGTGCACCATAAAAGATATTCCTCCAAGTAAGAAAATTATTGCTGAAATTCAACTGACCAGCAATAGAATGTTTCCGCTCAAGCTCAACATTGACTTGAAAGGAAAAGGAAAGAATGTAGCAGCTGTAACTCAAGAAGCCTTCCAGAAGGAAGAGAAAGATGAAAATTGGTTATGGCATCTGAGATTTGGACATCTAAATTTTGGAGGCTTGAATTTGCTGCACAGAAAAGGAATGGTAAGAGGTTTACCACTGATAGAGAAGCCTGACAGCCTATGTGAAGGCTGCATCTTGGGAAAGCAACACAGAGAAAATTTTCCTTCAGGGAAAAGCATAAGGGCGAAAGAACCTTTGGAGATAATCCACTCAGATTTATGTGGGCCAATGCAAACAGCATCTGTTTCGGGCAGCAATTACATGCTGACTTTCATTGATGATTTCACATGAAAAGTGTGGGTTTATTTCTTAAAATATAAGAGTGAAGTCTTTCAGAAATTTCGTCAATTTAAAGCTCTTGTAGAAAAACAGAGCGGACTTCACATTAAAGTCCTCAGAACAGATAGAGGAGGAGAATATATCTCAAAAGAATTTCTGCGTTTTTGCAGAGAGAGTGGCATACACAAGCAATTTACCACCAGGTACATGCCGCAACAAAATGGAGTGGCTGAAAGGAAGAATCGAACCATAATGGAGATGGTGAGAAGTATGCTAAAGGCGAAACACTTACCGAATGAGTATTGGGCAGAAGCAGCAAACTGTGCTGTATATATTTTGAATAGATGCCCTACAAAAGCAGTGATGAACAAAGTGCCAGAAGAAGCGTGGAGTGGCAGAAAACAGGGAGTCACCCACATGAGAGTTTTTGGGTGTGTAGCATATGCACACATTCCAGACAAATTGAGAAAGAAGTTGGATAGTAAGGGGGAGAAGTGCATTTTCCTTGGATACTGTGAAGATTCCAAAGGATACAGATTGTATAACCCATCCACAAAGAAGTTTTTAATTAGCAGAGATGTGCAATTCATTGAAGAGGAAGCGTGGGATGGAAGCATTGAGAAAACAGTCAATGTCAAAAACTGTTTATCTCATGATGAAGATGATGTAGATGTGGTTGAGATTAATAACCCATCCGTTGCACAACCTCCAGCAGCGCAAGGCCAGCAAGGGACGCCTTAAACGGCAGTGAGAACACCCTTGAGAAGAAGCGGCAGTGTTTCACCGAGTACACCACAAGGAGCAGAATCGAGTGCTTCATCAAGCATGGCTACACCAAGTGAAAGAGGAACAAGATTCAGAAGCCTTAGAGAAATTTATGAGCAAGGAGAAGCAGATGAAGGTATGAATTCCTTATTTGCTTTGTATTGTCAAGTTGATGATCCTATTCATTTTGAAGATGCTATTAAAGATATAAAATGGATAGAAGCTATGGATGAAGAAATTAAAGCCATAGAGAAGAACAAAACATGGGAGTTGGTTGATCTCCCAGAAGGTAAAGAAGTCATTGGAGTTAAATGGGTATATAAGACCAAAAGCAATGCTGAAGGAAAAATAGAAAGACACAAGGCCAGACTTGTTGTCAAAGGATATAAGCAGAAGCAAGGGATTGATTCTGAAGAAACTTTTGCACCAGTTGCAAGAATGGAGACGGTAAGAGCAGTGTTGTCCATAGCAACACAAAATAAATGGAAAGTATATCAAATGGATGTAAAATCCGCATTTTTAAATGGAGTTTTAATGAAAGAGGTATATGTGGAACAGCCTCTTGGATATGAGAAGAAAGCCCAAGAGCATAAGGTCTGTAAATTGAAGAAAGCTCTTTATGGGCTGAAACAAGCACCAAGAGCATGGTACAGCAGAATAGATTCTTATCTATTGGAGAATGGATTTGAGAAGTGTGAGGGAGAACCCACCCTCTACATCAAAGAAAAGGATGGTAAGTTATTGATTGTTGTCTTATATGTTGATGATTTAATTTTTACAGGTAATGATGATTATCTTGTTGAAAATTTTAAAACAGTCATGAAAGATGAATTTGAAATGACTGACATGGGTTTATTAAGATACTTCTTGGGAATAGAAGTGGAGCAAGGTGAAAAAGGAATTTTTATTTCTCAAGCAAAGTATGTGAATCAAGTTCTAGAAAGATTTAACATGCAAGAGTGCAAAGCAGCAATCACTCCCACAGTAATGGGATTAAAACTCAGCAGAGAGGACAGCAGCAAGGATGTCGATCCAAGTTTATATAAAAGCATAGTTGGCAGCCTCATGTATTTGATTGCAACTAGGCCGGATATTATGCATGTTGTTAGTTTAATTTCCATATTTATGGAAAAGCCAAAAGAAGCACATTGGCAAGCAGCAAAGAGAATTCTGAGGTATGTGAAAGGAACAAAAGGATTTGGTATTTTATATACTACTTCAGAAAATTCAGAATTGGTTGGATACACTGACAGTGATTGGGCTAGAAGTGTAGATGATTGGAAGAGCACTTCCGGTTACATTTTTCATATGGGTTCAGGAGCCATTTCATGGGCTTCTAAGAAACAACCTATTGTAGCATTGTCTACAGCAGAGGCAGAATATGTGGCAGCTACAGCAGCAGCGTGTCAAGCAATTTGGATGAGAAGGATGTTGAGAAGTTTGTGCCAAGAACAGGTAAAGGGCACTGTGATTTATTGTGACAATAGCTTAGCTATTGCATTGTCAAAGAATTTTGTGTTTCATAAAAGAACAAAGCACATAGACACAAAGTATCATTATATCAGAGAATTGGTGAATAATGGTGAAGTTGTTTTACAACATTGTAAAACAGAGGAGCAATATGCAGATATTTTAACTAAACCATTGGGACAGAAGACCTTTGAATTTTTAAGGAAATGCTTGGGTATGATGAATAACCCAGCAGCTGACTTTAAGGGGGAGTGTTGAAAATATTAAAGTCACCTGCCGTGCCTTGGGCAGGAAGAACAAAGAAAACGAGTACACAGAGGCAGTAGAATTTTGAGTGCACAGCACTCTGCATTGAAGAAGAATGGAGATGAATTTACTCCTGATGGGCCGCAGCCACGGATTGCAGAAGAATTAAATCAGTGATGGGCAGAGCCGTTTTTGTCTACGGAAGAATAGAGATTAGCTTTACGGAGGGGCAGATTGAGTTAAGACAAGTCATTTCGGGCTTTAAAGCCCTCAACAACCAAAGTTAGTTTGAAAACAGTGTCTTGTTGATGAAGAGGATGAGATGCGATGTGATCTAATCGCAATCGCAAATCATGGTTCATATAAGTTTTATAACTCAAATGTCTTGCAGATGTGAAGTCGCGATGCAATGCGATTCAATCGCAAATCGCAATCGCAACATAAATATATTGCATAGCCCAAGTGTCTTGTTAATATGGAGAGTTCCGCAAGCGAAACGTTTTAATACATTGAAACCATATAATAAATCGCCCTCACGTATAGCAGAGGCCCGTGGGTCCACTTGACCACGTGGCGACACCTGAATGGAATCGCTTGGTTTCAATCGCAAGACTCAATCGGAGGGAATATGTTATGACTCTCGATTGAAGTCCCGGACCCGATTGTATTATTCACCACATTTTATGCGCCAATCGCATCCGATTGTTCAATCGCAATCGGAGTTTTGTTGTTTGGTCGTGCGATTGGAGTGGCGGACCCGATGATATTATATGCCACAGTTGAAAGGGAAATCGCATCCGATTGTCCAATCGCAATCAGAAACTCTTAAGTGTTGGGCCCGATTGCACCGTTGAAAGTGGCGGACCCGATCCAGGAATAGGCCGGAGTTAATAAGTCGAATCGCATCCGTTTTTGATCGGCAATCGGAACATTTTTGAATGAGGTCCGATCGCACTTGTTTAAAGTTCGGACCCGATTGCTATATGAGGCATGTTTGCAGACCATCGTGATCTCATTACCAACGAATCTAACTTTTGTTCGTAAGTATTTGTTGCTTAAACCATGGACCCGATTGTGTTATACATTGAATTTAAATGTTTTGACCGTGCGTCTGTGCCAGCTTCCGCATGTATTTAATTTTAAATAGACTTTATTAAAAGTCCTATATAGATATATGTAAAGTTTTTTTATATATGTATATGTGTCAAAGTCCGCAAGCCCAAGTGAATTTTGTAATTTGCATTCGCACGTGCTGTTGAAAAAGATAGTGTTGTTTTTTAGAAGAGTATTGTTTTTGAGAGAGACAGAGAGTTCTGTGCACTGTGTCTGTAGCAGTCACCATTGTTGTTATCCCTCTCTGAAGAGGAAGAATTAGTAATAGTTTTGAAAGAAACAAAAGTTGTTTTAAAAGTCTGGAAACTCTGTCTCCTGTCAATTTTTTTACTTCTCTGTGTTTAGGAGGAGAGCCTATTCTCTTCACTTGGAATTCTCAAAATTCCAAGAAGTCGCATACAATAGTTTATGAGGCTGCCACTGGAAACTTCCACATAATATACTGCACCTGCCAAAAGATAAGAATCGCCACCTTGAAATCATTGAAGCCATTACCATCACCAACGTTCATAGCTGACGCCTTTTGTTGACAAATTCTCCAGAATCTTAGACTAGTTGTTATTGGGTTTGGAAATATTATTAGGAGTTTGAAGTCTCGGAGATATAAGAATAATTCGATGGGTTTTTGTATTAAAAAAAAATAAAAGGAGAGTTTGGGAGATATAAGGGTTTGTAAAAGGGGATTTTATTTTAGCATATAGGTTTTGTTTTTTTTTTTTTTTTTCTCTTAAAAGAGAAGAGAATTCGAATTTAATTAAATTTTTTTTTTTTTAATTATAGGATGGATTTTGAGAAGATTTTAGAAAAAAGTGAGAGATGAAAACAATAGAGTCTTTTAGGAAAAAAGAATAGCGGAACCTTTTCAAAAGGATTACATGCTATCTTTCAGCACAAGCAATTGAGAGACCTACAAGAAGAAGAAGAAGTGGGAACAAGATCTTTGCACTTGGATTCGAGTTGCAATGTATGGTGTCAACAAATTTCCTTCTTAAGTTAGAGGAACTAGAGACATGTCTATCCAAGGTGGGACAACCAGAATGGAAGAAATTTAAATGGGCTCTCAAGTCATCCATGCTTGCTCTAACACAACCCAAATTCTTAGAACATCATTGTGAAGAGACCAGGTTCATAGTTGCCTCTTGTCTCAACAGTATCATAGCTTTAACATCGCCTCTACCACATTACAATAATGATATCATGAGGGATATATTACAGCGGATAATGGAAGCCCTTCAAGGGTTAAACCACATGATGCATCCTACCTTTGAGAAGCAACACATAATCTTAAAACTCATGGCAGAGTTTAGCTTTGGAACATTCATGTTGAATCTGGAATGTGATGACTTAATCTTTCAGGCGTTCCAAAAATTTAAAACCAACATTACAGTAGCTCATCCAGACCGTGTCAAAACAAGCATGGATAAGATTATGTCCTTGTTCCTAGAAGCAGACGTTAACATCTACAGTATACTAAGATAAAAATTGTTGATCATTTGGAGGAAGGAACTAATTGTATCACCATCCTTTTATGATCTGGTGGAGAAGTTGTTCATGCAAAACATAGAATTTCTCAGAAGGGTACTAACTAGGAAGGAGATGAAGAGGATTGATGGAGGAAACAACAAAAAGGTATAGAATTTTTTTAACAAGAATGAACTAAAAAGGAGAGGATTATGATTTATCTTCAAGGGACCATGGGCACTTAACCATTCATGTCGAAGTGATAGGAAGGATGCAACAAGGACAGAACAATTAGAGACTCTTTCAAACCATGGGAATTCATCTATAGTTGGGTTCATCAATTTTCAGGAGAACACCCACAAAGGATCCGAGCAGTCAAGTGCAGATGGTGAGTATCAACACAATGTTTTTCCCTTGAAGGACAAGCCGATGATAATCAGCCAATTTGACATTGTAGATGGCAAAAGGAAGGAGGTAATTCTTCCTAACGATGTGGTAGATTCTTGTTCAATTGAGTCCATAGATCTCTAGGAGGACATCCATGAAGATTATGAGAAATCAAGTGTAGATAACATTCCACCAGTCCATCCATGTTTGACAACCAGAGAGGATGGAAGAAAAATTATCCCTATGGGTGGAGAGTTAATGAAGAATACATTCAAGGAGACTTAAGTGAGGAGACAATAGTGGTAAAATGACATGATGAGCATGATCATGAGGGGGAAAATGATAAATATAGTATGCAGGATAAGCCATTTCTAGAGAGTTGGTCAAAGGTTCAAGTTGGAGCTATGATAGTTGAGCATCCAATGCAGAGAGATACAAAGGCATTCAACAAGGCACCAAAATTTCTAGTAGAGAAATTTCTAGAGAAGATCATGCATTTCAAGACAGATCTCATTATGTTGAAGAAGAGAGTTTGGACAGTCTGAGACACTTTCTTACAGGGGAGTAGGAAAATTGAGGAGCTCATAAGGGCATGTGTTGAATCAACGGCCAATTTGTCTAGTGTTAAGGGACGACTCAAGTCCCTCACAAGGCAGTAAGAGGAGTACGGTTGGGAATTCCATAGCATCCCTCTATAGGAGTACATAGATAAGGCTTGCAACACTAACAACTTGCCTTAATACATTGGGAAGAGCAGGGAAGAGTTCTCCAAATGGATCATGTTGGGTAATCGAGTGAAGCAACATGAGTTGAGAATCATGCAACATCATGATGGTAGATTTATTCCACGTGTAAGCATTCATGCATTATATCCTTCCCACAAGATGGATTGGTGAGAGATTATGAGTTGAAACTCTATTGATGGGATACTCTTAACCAAGGGCATATTTCAGCTTGGGCCCTTAAGCACGGGAAGTGATGGAGGGATGAGATGGTATCATAACCCAGAGGTCCCAAGACTTAGGTGGCATTGGGATCCAGGAGAATCCATTAGGGACAGGATTGGTTGGAGGATTGTTTCGGATCCAAGTGAATCTATTGAGGGAAGGATTGGTCAGAGGATTGTTTGGGATCCATTCATGATCATTTAGCATAGAGGCATGGAATAACACACTAGGTTGTATGGGATCCTAGTATCAATGTACAAATTCTTATGTTGTGGATAGAAATGGATTTCTTGAAGGCAAGAAATCTTTGGGCGAGAGGATTTTTAATATTCCCTTTTCTAGATATGGTCAAAATGGACAAAATCTACCCATGGTATTCATCGTGGTATTTTTCCAAGGTATCTTTCCATGGTATTTTCCTTCGTTTTTCGAGGGAAACCAATAAAATAAGGTTTCTAGAGAGTCCATCAAGCCTATAAAAGGGGATAGGAGCTAGGCACTGAGATTATCCTCAGTTATCTATCTATTTTTTCATTTTTGAGAACTTAGTGAGGCTAGTTCTAGTCTAATCACAGGGATGAAAACCTCGTGGGTGAATTTTTCTAATGGATCTATCCAGGGTACACAAGTGTGCTTCAAAGTTCAGTTGGTTGATTTTTTTGATGAGCAACCTTGCATGCCATTAGAAAGGGTTTCTATGTTAATCATTCTAGCATGTATTATTTGCAGTTATTAATTAAATAAACTGGTTGCGTTTTCATATCCCTTTGTGTTCTTGTTCTTGGTGAAAGTTTATTTTTAATAAGGACGCTAAAGTGTGCTATATCTATTAAAATTTTTAATGTTTGGGATCTTACAGTGAACTCTTAAGTGCACTAGTGGAAATAGACAAGATTAGAAGAAATTAAAATAAAAAACTAAAAATAGGAACTCCAAGCCTACAAAGAACAAGATGATAATCTTGATGAAGAAATGGTTCTCTTAAGATTCGAGCTAGAAGAAACCAAATGAATGGAGGAAATACTAATGAACCAACTACAAGAAAAGGAGAAAATCTGTGAAAAACAGAGTTATAAATCGTGTCCTTGAGAAAATATCTAGAAAATACTAAAACTCAACTAAATATGAACCTAAAATTTGGGAATGGATGTAAAAATTTAGACAACATCATCAGTAGCTAGTGATCCCCATCAATGAAATAGGACTCAGTTACAAGGAAAAAGAAAACCTTAAATAGGTCATAGGTGAATCAAGCTCCAAAGCATAAGAAGAAAAGAGTTATGCTAACATTCTCAAAGGAATAATAAACCAACCCATAAAACCTAGCAGTGAAGGAAAGGATAAAAAAAAGCATAATTGACCAAGCCACACAAGTAACAATGGAGCGAGGAAGCAATAGAGGCCGAAGTTCTATCAAACCAAAAAATAGAGATCAACTTCCTCAAGCGGATTATTCACTCCCAAGAACCCAAATATTTTCTATGGTTATTTTTTCATCTATCATACTTTTGTTCATAAGTAAGTACACTGCATAACATACAAAATTATCATAAATATAAATACAAGGATTAAATTAGATATATATGAAATTCCAAGAACTAGAAGCTCTTAAAACAATGCATTCTCCTCCCTGGTGGATGAAATTGAGTGTTAAATATGTAACAATTTTGGGCACAAAGAAAACAAGTGTAGAATAAAGTTGTTACCTTGTTATAAGCAATACAAAAAGGAATATTGCACCAAAGTATGGATGAAGAAGAATACTACACACCTAGAAGAGTGTGGACTAGCCTTATATGCCATAAACCAAGGAAATCATTGGCACATTGATAGTGTTTTTTCAAAGCACATGACAGGCAACAAAAGCAATTTTATATCTCTTAATGAAGACAGAGATGGAAATGTCACTTTTGGTAATAACACACTAGCAAGAATAATGGGAAAAGGGACATTATTAATAGAAAGGGTAAATACCAAGGCTCAAAATGTGTTATTTGTAGATGGTCTTAAGCATAATATTCTAAGTTTCAGTCAGATGTTGATGGCCCTCAGTATTGCAGCAACAATGTTACAACCTCCAAGGGTTTCAAATTTAATTATCAACATTTGGTTTGTACAAACTTAAGAGGGGTCAACATTCTATTTGTAACAGGAACTATCTTCTTCTTTTTTCAATTCTCATATAGTTGGGAGGTATTGGATAAAAGGTTACATGAAAAAAGAAAAAGTTAAATTGTTGAACTAATCTATGTAGAAGAAAGTAGATTTACATAAATGAATTATAGAAAATTAAATGGCACACACATCTACTCTACCTGCAATGAATGCAAAAACACACTTACTGGAAATAAATGATTGAAAATCTAAAACCTAAGTTGGAAAACATAACACTCATAAAGTAATTGATAGAGGCATCTATAAGCGACTCTGTGAGGCCTTCATACTTCTAAATTCCACCATAAACAAGCCATAAGTGTTATAAGGCATCAAGGAGGTTAAACCAAATTTTTATTTCTAAGTTGGATAAGAAATGGGGATTCTTCACAGGCTGCTACAAGATCCTTTGTTTTTATATAGGAAGTGTCGAGGGAAATTGTAAAACAAATAGAACGTAAAAATAAGGTGAGGAAAAGAGGTGGTAAGGCTAGAAATGATTTCATTCAACTAGTAAATGCTTAGGGAAATTTGATACAAGCTTTTAATCATCACGAAACTAAATATTGTTTGTCTCTTGTAGTTATAAAAATCAATTGTACAACAAAAAAATAAATTGTAGAATTTATAATAATAAAAGAAATGGGATATAAAAGTATTTAAAATTACATTAATAAGTGCTATGATTAATTAAAACTTCCATAAATTACCTACAATGAATTATTTCTCAAGTAACCATCTACTTAATTATGCACAAAAAAAACCATTAGATTGTAACTTCCTGAATTGTTATTGTTAGAAGCTAAATAAGAGAAATGAAAAGAATAATACCAGTAGAAGTACAAGAGGGATTTGAAACTCCTAGGATGGGTCCAGACCAAGCATGCTTAGAGTCCTTAAAGAAGAACCAAACTAAGAGTTGGAATAAAGCATTGCTTCAATTAACTAAATTTTTTTCTTTATATTACAAGACTACAAAACTTGCTTGAGAAAAAAAATACCTAATTTTGTTTTCTACTTGTTATTCTACTCCTTCCTATGGAGCCAAATTAAGCCTCTTATTTATACATCAACTAGGGGAAAACCTCCTTGAGAGTAGGGTTGAATTTCCCTCCAAAAATCCTAAAAAAGGGGAGTGTGTTCCAGATCCAACTCATAGCATAAGGAGGAGAGATTAAATGCCCTCGCTCGACAATATTATTTAGGTCTTCTACTGCGAGGAGAAAGTCCCTAAAATCTCTATTGTGTTGGATCTCTTAGAATATACTCAATATCTCTATAAATATTGCACAATAAATATTTTAAGTCACATAAAATATGAAAACCATGTCGAATTCATTAAGGAACCCATTAATTTAGGAAAATATTCAACTAGTTGCAAAATGTGGGTTCAAAGGTTGTTTTATGTGCGTGGGAGTGGAATTATGGGCCTTGTAATTTACGTATTTTGGAGGCCCATCAGATGTGTGACCAAGAAAATGAATTTATATTCAGGTCATATTTTTGTATGTTAAAGGATTAAAATATAGAGAAAAGTACAGTGAAAGAAATTAGGACTCCAAGCAATGTTTGTGTTGGAAAGAGACAAGGAATGTTGTTATATGGGTAAATTTGATGAGATTTGGTTGCGACACAGGAGATTATGTCATCTTAGTTTTCATTATCTAGTTAAGTTAGGCTGAAAAGGTGTTTTTCAAGACATGCCAAAAATCTCCAAACCTAGAAATATTGTTGAAAGTTGTGCCAATTTGGAAAACGGTTGAGTACAATTCAAAGCAAAGGAATATTTTATAAAAATACCTTTGGATTTGATTCATATAGACCTATGTGGAGCTACAAGAACACGATCCCAATGTGATGAGTGATACTTCATTGTTTCTCATTGATGGTTATACAAGGATGGATTGGGTTAGTCTATTGAAACACAATTATGAAGTTTTTGAAAACTTTAAAATATTCAAAGCACTGGTGGAAAATGAAATGGACCTAAAAATTAAATGCCTTATATCAGATAGAGGAGGAAAGTACAGATTTGATGATTTAATGATTTTTGTGAACAACATGGAATTAAGAGACAAATCTCAATAGCTATAACACATAAACATAACATCATAGTATAAAGGATGAATATAATATTCTATGAAATGGCTAGAGCTAGGCCCAATGAATCAAAGGTGCCACGCACTTTCTAGGGAGAAGTTTTTCAAACTACTAGTAAACAATATTATCAAGGCTCATGTTAGAGTAATGATTTATAAAACTCCTCATGAGCTATGGTATGGTAGGCTAGGCCTAATGAATCAAAGGTACCACACACTTTCTGGGGAGAATTTGTTCAAACTACAGCCAAATTTTTTAACAAGGATTATATTAGTCTAGTAAATAGTAATAAAACTCCTTATGAACTATGGTATGACAAACCAGGGTTGATGAATAAAAGGTACCACATACTTTTTGAGAATAAGTTGTTCAAATTGTAGTCATCATTCTTAACAAGGCTCATGTTAGAGTAAATAGTGATAAAACTCCTTAAAAGCTATGGTATGGAAGACAAGATTCTATAAAGCACTATAAGTTCTTTCGAAGAAAATTTTTTATCAAAAGAAATGAGGACAATCTTGGTAAATTGGTTCTAACGTAAATGAAGGGATCTTGGCTGGATATTCATTTGGAAGAAAAGGTTACAAGTGCTACAACAAGATACTCTGCCAGATATATGAGATAATAAATGGAAGAATAGATGAAGGATTTGTCCATACAAGAAGGCAACCACATTATGATGAATCTATCAACTATGATCCCCTGGAGGATGAGTTCGAAGAGCATTAAGAACAAGAGAAACACAAAGAATCAGAGGAAGAATAAAGAGTTCAGTCTCCACATCCAAAGAATCCATTAAAGTATGTTCAAAAACATCATGAAAGTCAAATTCTTGGTAATAAATAAACATGGGTGCAAACTAGAAGAAAAATGTTAGGAACATCTAGTCATGCAAACTTTGCACTATTGTCTATGATAGAATATAAAAAATTTGTACAAGCGAGCCAAGACAAGCATTAGATCAAAGTAATTATGAATGAAGAATTAAATTAGATAAAAAATAATGAAACATGGGATCTTGAGCCAAGAATCAAGGAGAAAAATGTGATGGGAATTAAACGGGTTTTCAAAAAAAAGCTAAATGAAGATGGACAAATTGTTATAAACAAGGCCATACTTATCTATAAAAGCTATGCTAAAAAAGGAGGAGTAGAATTTCAAGAAACATGTGTTCTTGTTGAAAGAATTAAAGAAATTAGGATATTTCTATCTTTTCCCTATTATCAAAGATTCAAATTTTATTAAATTGATGTTAAATCATCATTTTTAAACAATTATTTAGAGGAAGAATTATATTTGGAACAACCAAAAGGTTTTCTATTGTGCATCAATAGATATTATGTTTGAAAACTCAAGAAATCCATGTATGGATTAAGACAGGCACGAAGGACATAGTACTATAGGTTAGATAGGTATTTGCATCAACACAGTTTGAAATGGGGACAAGTAATATCAATTTAGACATCAAGGCTAAAGGAAATGACTTGTTGATAATTGTAGTCTATGTTGATGACATAATTTTGGTAGCAATATTGAGTTAAAGGTTTGAAGTTTCTATGCAACAAGAGTTTGAGATTTCTATGATAGGGGAACTGTTATTTTTTCCTGGATTATGAGTCCAACATGCATAAAGATGGAATTTTATCTCTCAAACTAAGTATCTCATAAATCATGGGAAAAAATAGTATGAAATATTGTAAACCTGTAATTACACCCATTGTAATAGGTTGTAAACTAACCAAGGATGATGAATATCCTAAAGTGAACTAACTTATGTATCACTCAATGGTTGGCAGTCTAATTTATCTCACAGCTACAATACCAAATATCTTTCAGGAAGTTGGACCAATGGGACAATTTCATTCAAATCCTAAGGAAATTCATCTCCATGAAATCAAGAGGATATTTAAATACCTACAAGGGACAATGGATTTTAGTTTATGGTACCCAAAAGATACATATTTTACACTACAAGTCTATTCTGATGTTAATTGGATAGGAAGTATTGATGACAGAAAAAAGCACTAGTGGTGAATCCTTCTTCCTTTGGATTTGTCTTGTTTCATGGATAAGCAAGAAACAAATCTCTATATCGAAGAAACACAATTTTAATTATCCACGGTATCAAAAAAACTTGGTCAACATTTATAATCCCAATGGGGCTCCATCTTCAGGATAGATTGTGAATGAGAGCTTGAGAGGAGATCATATATTAATAATGTAAAAGTTTAATCAATATATATATATATATATATAATATGAAAATTTAAATTTATATGAACAGTCGACTCTCTTAGTCTAATTAGGTTTTTCACTATTTATCTTTGGTTTGTTCTCTTCTCAAGCTCTCATTCACAATCTGTCTTGACGATGGATCCCCATTGGGATTTGAAACGTCGACCAAGTTTTGTTGATACTGTGGATAATACAAATTTTGTTTCTTCAATTAACAACCACAAAAGTATGAAAAACATCAAATCTCTATATCCTTATCTTCCCCTCCTTAGAAGCATCATGTTTCTCCTTTTGCTTTGATCCACTTGATTCCGCTCTCTTTAGGCCTATGTTTTCAAGGTATTTTGCATGTACAAAAGCCTCGTCTACTAATTTGGGCTTGAACAACATCACTTTCTCGCGAAAATGACAGTGCAGACCCCCCAAATACTTGAGGAGTACAGATGGGTTCTTTGGAGATATACCCAACATTATAGCCATCTTTCTAAATTTTTTGGTGTACTCATGCACACTTTGGCCCAAATTTCTCTTGAAGTAATGCCACCGGATAAACTCATCCTCCATGTACCTAATGGGATAAAATTGTGACTTAATGAGGGTTTTGAAATCCTCCCACTTAGTCACTGGAGGTTCTCCTTCCAACCTCAGGGCTTTTGTGTGGCTCTCCCACAAATTTAGTGCATGGCCCTCTACTTTCAGGCGCACGAATGAGATCTTTTTCCCTTCATCAATCTAATGGATAATGCAATAAAGTTTCATTTTCTATAACCATTGGTTTAGATTCAAAGTGTCGATATCTTCGTGGTATGGCTTGATATCAAATTTTTCTTCCATTTTAAACAGGGACTATGATTGGTTGACTGCACTTGAACTGGGTTGATCTTTTTCAGGTCCTTTATTCGATTGGTTCTTCATTTCTCCCTGGTCTTCTGATCCCCATTCTGATTTTTCCTATGCATTTGAATCCCCATCTTCTCCAAATACCATCTTACTAATCAAGGCCACCATGAGGAGGCTCACATTGCGGTTTATATTTTCTACTTATTGTTCCAACTGTGTAAACCTCACCTTTGTAAGATCATGAGGCTCATTTACAGATTGTCGACCATGATTAGGGTTTTATGACTTTCTTCCTCGTTGATATAGATCCCTACAATCTCCAGAAAATACCCAAAGAAACCTGCCATAATACCAAATGATCTGTAAACTATGGTGGATATTCCACTGGACAATTTGTCACAATAAATATGATAATATTATATTAAAATAATGAGATTTTACACCATTACATTTTTATTAAACTTTAATATCTATAGATTTAACTGTAATTAGTGCATGCATGCGAATATAAATTATGCAGAAAAGTAGATAACGACTAAATAAGCTCACACGCACACACACACACACATAAGACACAATATATACTCTTTGGGAAACCCTTTTGGGAGAAAACCTAGTTGGGAGGTGAGGCCACTTCGCTCTCATTCTCTGTTTGAAAATATGCCTGCAGGTACAAAGAAGAAATGTTTGTGGCTTGTGGGCTGCTACTGTGCATAGATCCTCTTTGTGTTCTCTACCT
Source organism: Pinus albicaulis (assembly GCA_034641835.2). Lineage (NCBI taxonomy): Eukaryota > Viridiplantae > Streptophyta > Pinopsida > Pinales > Pinaceae > Pinus > Pinus albicaulis. The sequence continues at coordinate 343,847 of JAXQQM020090949.1, read as the reverse complement.
CCTATCTCTCTTGGCTATCTTTTCTCAGCTATGGAACAAAATTCTCTTGAAATAATTGAATGTCTCTTCCTCCTAGTGGCTCGATTATAACACACCTTGATAGCCTACTAGTGGTTAATTTTGACTACATAAAATCTTAACTAGAGTTAAAATATACTCTTCTAGAGTATTTTACATCATCATAATCTGGCTATCCTCTTTTCCATGAATAATGGGGGATGGTGTGGCATCCTCCCAAATTATAGGTGTGAAAACAAGAAGATCAACTTCTGAGTGGCATAACTTTTGCATACAAACTTTGATTTATGTGCTTCTTGCGTCGTTGGAAATAGATTTGTGTGTAGAACAACATAACTTGATGCTATGCTAAATATATAAATTTTTTCCCCTAAAAAATGTCATTTGATGCCTCAAAACGATCTCGGAAGGTTTCATACCATGTTTTGCCAAACAGTGTCCTGCTGGTAAAAACGGGGGCCATTAGTTGATTCCTCCAATTTTTCCACTCTGAATGCATTGAGATGGATGACAAGCAATATTATTATCCGATACTGATCAATTTTCATAACACACAACTAGTGCAATAGAGTGACTATTACAAAGATAATTTCTTCCATAACTCTAAAAGGAAAGGAGCAAAAAACATCCGCCACCCAAAAAATGAAGGGGGGGCAGAGATCCAATACTATACTTTGTAAAGCTTGCACCTATTGCTTCTTGATAACTTGATTATATTCTTACATATTGCTTGCACACAATGTTGCGAAAACAAAGCATTTATAGATTTAAGAGAAGTCAACCCATTGCTAGACCCACAGGAGGCAAGAGAATTTTTGGCACTAGATTTTGGGGATTTCTTACTTCGATCTTTCCCACTTCTTGTTAAAGCATTGGAAGAGCACGCATTAGTTTTTAACACATTTGAATAGGAAGGATAAGAAGAGGGAGGGTTTAATCTATTCCTTATCCTTTTTTCCAACTGCTTATTCTTTATTTTCTATAAGAGGGATTTTATCAGTATTCGTGGACAAATACTTTTCCTCAACAAATGAATTAATAATATTTTGATACACTTGATCTAGGACTGATTGGTCAACTTAGCCCTCATCACCCATAAATTTTCCTCTCGAGAATTCAAAACTTCATATCAATTACTAAAGGAAGGATGCTAATGAGATTCAAGTTCGATAACATACAGTGTATTAGTCAAATGCTTCTTTTGTTTCCATATAACTAGTTTGCATGCTCCCTACTCATCATTACTATGAAATATGGAAGAGGATTAGAAGAAATTTGAGAAGTTGGAGTCTTAGGACAACTTTTTGCAAACTTCCCATACTAGTGACAAAAATTACATTCACTACAAGGAAAAGACCCTCTAGTGGAGGTTATAAAGGAGGTTTTTAGTGTTATAAAATTGGACAAAATTGTCAAAAAAACATTTTATACAGCATCCTTTTTCGGTAATGGAGGTTTTAGCGGGGCTTCTAACGGAATTTCAACACAACTAAAAAAACTGGGCGACCGAAGGTTATTACGGATATTTTTTTCATCGGTGCGGTATTAAGGTGTCAATGCACCGGTGCGTGTAATCCAAACAGTTGGCCCAGGATGGTTGAAGGTGCATGCACTGGGTTGTAAATGTCTAAAATTGCACCGGGCGCACTATGGGTGATACAACGCACCGTGTCGTTCTACTTGGTATTGGGATTTGTGCGGTGCCCATAGGTTGTATCAATGCACCGGTTTGTAGTATTATAGAAATGCACTGATACACAGTATCACACAAATGCACTGATTATTCTAATTTGTATTGTTTTTTGTGTGGTGCCCATAGGTCGTACAAACACACCAGTGAGTAGTCTCACATAAATGCAACAGTGCGCAGTTTTGCACAAACACATCGAGAGTTATAATTGGTATTAGTATTTGTATGGTGCACATAGGTCGTAGAAATGAATTGGTGCACTTTATAATACAAATGCATCGGTGTACAATAACTAACATGCACCGGTGTTCATTTTGTATTTTTTAGAAACATCGACCTGTGACAATGCAATTATTGTGATTTTTTTAAATTCATTATTCATCAAAAGTCGCCACGTATCTTATAACAATATTCATATCAATTAAATTATTATTAGTGCATTTGAATGTGATGTTTGGATTAATTTGTTATATCATATCATAATTATTATGATTTTTTTAAATTCATTATTCATCAAAAGACAAAACATATCTTATAACAATATTCATATCAATAAAAGTTTTATTAGTGCATTTGAATGTGATGTTTGGATTAATTTGTTATATCATATCATCATATTTCACATCTCTTCATTATAATATTTAATCATCCATAAATTTAATCAGTGGCGTTTTCACAACGACAATGGAGAACGCAATAGAATAAATTAAAACATATTTTAATATATATATATATATATATATATATATATAAGACAGTCTTTGCCATACAAAATGGGACAGTTATTGGTATCCCTTTGTCTTTAAATTGGGACACTATGTCCATTACACTAATCAAAATGTCTGATTTCACAAAAAATATTTCAAAAATACAATGCCTTGCTTTGATATCCAAACATAATTATCATCATTCTTCGCTTGAACTGTTGTCACTGCTCGAGCTACTTCCATGACTTGGGTTATTTTGAGGAATGTTTTTTTCATGGTGTTGTTGTATTCTTCTTCTTCACCTTCCATCTACAAACATAAAAATAAATTGTAATGAGTGTATATACATTGGTCAGAATAATTCAAATTGCAATATTAAATCATATATATCAATGTAAATCGAAAATAAATGACATACCATAGCAACAATTGACTCATGAACTATACACATTCTTTCGAAACCAAATTTCATGCCATCTTTCATGATTTCATTCGTTGGAGCAGTTCCATACTTTGTTTCCTGCAAGTTTTATACCCCATAACAAATCATATATTTAATATAAAAGATTTTTTTGTTCTATTAATTATAAGCGGTGCTAAGTAAAACAAGATCGATAGATTCTTACAAATTCCACAATTAATTTTTGATATGCCAACATATACTCACAACCCATGTTTAACCCAATGTCAATCAATTCATCTGATGGTTCTTCTTTGTATGTTAGCACCTATTTGAAGATGTCCATTCAATGATGATTGTTGTAAAACAACTTAAAATATACAAAATTGAAATCTAGTTAAGTTGTTATAAGGAAGTAACAATTACTCACAAACTTATATATCAACCCTTTCCTTCCTTGTCATCCTGTTTTATGTGTTGAATGGATTCCATTTTCTTTTCTTTTCTGCAAGAAAATACTTGAAAATAATATTTAATGCTAAATTGTTTATTTATTGTACCTAATGATGGAAAAATTCAATGATTACATATTTCATTTGAAGCACGTTGTTGTTGAGATGGCTCCTCATGTGATGAAATTTTTTCCATTTCTTTGACCATCTCCTTGTACACATTTTTGGGCATTCCTATTGGCATATTTCTGATATCAGCTCGTTCATCTTTTGATATTTTCATAATCTTCCTGAAAATGTAACATGATAATAAACTATTTAATTTTTATATTGATATATGAAAAGTAAATATAACAAAAGTGATATTTATAAATGACATTTATAAATAATTCTAGAAAAAACATTTAAAGGAATACTACTTTTCCATTCCTTCCTTTTTTTGTTGTACGTTTTTTCCATTAAAAGTCTGACATGTCTCATTGACCAATTCTCTGGAAACTCTTCTTGTAGTTTAGATAAAATTTGGTTCTTGGAATCATTGGATTGATTTTTGTATTGTAAGTGGAAAGAATGTCTATACATTTGTTCCACTACATCCCTCAAACTTTTGTAAAAGTTTTCCCCCCTTTCATTAACATCCAACACCACTCTAGATGAGCTAAGGAGAAATTCATGTTCATTTTCATGTTTTGTCCTTTTTCTTTTCTTAGAACAACTTTCCTTTTTTGAGTTGTTGGTCCCTATAGAACATTAAACATATGTGAATTAGTAGATTGTTTGAAACATGTTATCTAATAATTTTAAATATATTATTAATGAAAATTTAAAAAATAAACTCATATTAGATCAATAGTATTTTTTCATTCACCTGATTCATCCTTTTGCAATTTTTCCATCAAGCTTTTACGCTCTTCTCATCCTATTTCAGAAATAATATTATTGAGCTTCGTCATTTTGTGGCTCAGAATGATACATAGTAAACAATACATATTAGTTAAACTTACATATAGTTCAAAAATAATATTTTTTGTAAAGAACTTACAAAGAAATTCCTTTTTTTCTTTTCTTGATGTGCTACCAGTATTTTTGTTACTTGATCTCTTGTCAGCCATTTATTTATAAATATGAAACTTGTACCATATCATTCATTAATGTATTTTATAAATAAATCATCAACGTTTCAGGAAAAAAAATATCAAAAAACCGGTGCACTTTTAAATGATGTACTCACTGACGTCGGTGTGTCATGTTCTTATAAATGCACTGCCAAAACAATATAAAACATTGTACGGTGCTCTATGTCAACAAGGAGCACTGGAGAGTTATATGTTACCCACCGCACCGATTAACACAGACAGAATAATAAAAATCGTCTAGTGTTAGTTTTTGTAGCATATGGTGTCGTGGAGGGGGCGGTGCGACCTATTCTTATAAACGCCCCGCGCAAACAAGGGACCACCGTACGGTGATCTCTGTCAACAAGGAGACCTGGTGCGTTATATGTTACATGATGCACCAATTAACACAAAATAAAAAATTATTTTTTTCCAAACAGTACATGCACGGTGCGCTATAATGAAATAGCGCATCGGTGCCCTATTTTACATATGGCGCACGGATTTAAAAAAAAAAATCTATTTTTAATTTTTTTTATCAAACAGTATGTGTGTGGTGTGCTATGATAATACAGTGCACCGGTGCGCTAGGTCACGCAGGGCGCACCGCTTAAAAAAATTCAGTTTTTTAAAAATTCACGCAAGGGCTGACATGGATTGGGAGCCTACTATGCAATTCATCCCGTGGGTTAGATGTCATAGGCCTATATATATAGCAATACAAACCCTATAAATCTAAAATGAAAAATCCCTAATTCTAAAATCGTAGAAATAGGAAGAAGCAAGGACAAAAATAAAAAGAATGAAGGGTTTAGGGTAAAATGGATTTTTTTTTCTTTTTCTGAAAATGAACAGTAAATTTAAATTTTTTACTTACTGCGGAAAAAATACTACAGAAAATGTAAAAAAAAACAACAAAATTTAACCACGAGATCGTTTGAAATTCTATGCTACAGGGTTTGAATCACTAGAGGTTTGGAATTCTAATTGTCTGAATAGTTCTGTTCAAAAGTATTTTGCTGCTTCACAATTCTCTCATGCTCTCTTGCTCCAGGTATGTTTTGTGCAAATATCTTGCTGAAATTTTTTGCAAAAATAGTGAAATAATGAAAATTGTTAGTATTTAAAGAATTTTTTTATGAAATTAGATTTTCAAAAATATTTTGTTGCCCATTTTTCAATTTACCTCTTTTTCTTCACTTTAAAAAAAAAAAAAATTGTGCTTTTTTTTATTTGCGCCTTTTCGTCACCAGTGCGTCAATTAATAACACCGCACTGGTGCATCAGTGAATAACACGACACCAGTGCACAGTAACTAAAACGCACCGATGCGGTTATCTGTACATAAGCATTGATGAAAATAAGTCCATTTTTAAGGCACCGAAATTACTTTTAGGTGTGTACACTAAAATTTATTGTTGATTTTTCTCAAATGCAGGGAGAAAATATCAAAATTATATCAAATGGACAATTCTTCAAAATCCAGCTCGTTCCAGAATATTTATCAAATTCCATCGCGGAGTTCTCCCTATTCATCTCGAGACGTAATATTTACTTCATATTTTATTTATATATTCATTATCGAATTGAATTTATGTTTTTTATCCATGTCAATCAGCTTAATAAAATTTAATATATATACAAATTTGTAGGTTCATGCAGATTCATAATCAAGTTCAGATGCACAAAATATTCAAACAACTCCAAAATGTTAGAAGCTCTTATCAGGAGCATCATACCGCAAGGCACATTTGGTAGATGAAAATGGATAGCCGCTTCACCCTGCCAATTGTAACAATATTGCATCTTATAGCCATAATCCCAAGACAATGATGGTAACAATAATTGTTTGGTATATTAATGTAATTATCTCAACGTAAAATAAATTAATCATGCATTTTCAACATTCTTACTAATTTATATCATAGATTTTGTACTAATCATGTTCAAATATATTTTTTGAAATTATTGGGATTCTAGTGATGATGAGCGACCTAGCTACCATCTTCCGTTGCACCCCAAGACAATGTCAAATCGAGAGAAGGCTTAATTAAGAGAAAAAATCAGGGAGGGACAATACCAAGAATGGTTGAATCAACCACTGATTCAATTCCCACTACGTCCAGATTCACCAATTAGGAATGACTACAGTAATAGTAGTTTTTCACAAGCTGGCAATGGAGGCAATCAAATAGAGTTTGGTATGGATGATTACTTAAGGGATATGACTGCAATGGAGACATTGTTGTTAGATGTATTCCAAAACAATGATCAGCTAGGGGATGATGCTCATATCGTTGACACCTTTTTCGAAAGCCTTAAATTTTCTTCCATCACCCCTCTCTTTGTACCTGGTGATCAGTCAAAGTCTACCCAGTTGGGGACAATGATGTTATTGTACAACTTGAAAGCAAAATTTGGCTTGTCGAATGCATGTTTCTCAGAAATTTTTAGGTAAGTTACCATAAAATCCTCCCTTATATAAATTTGAGAAATATAATCACACAATGAACATTACAAATGGTCAATTTTATGGACGTTAATAATTATATCAGCATTAATGTACATTCAATATTTTCCATAATCACCAACTATACATTATTCAAAGATAATGTTCTTCCGAGTGACAATGTCTTTCTCGGTAGTTGCAAAGAGGCAAAGAAATTTTTTAAAATGTTGGGTGTTGAGTACATATCATATCATGCATGTCCAAATTATTGTATTCTATATAGAGGAGAATATGTAGACAAAGAGATATGTCTGAAATGTGGGCATGACAGGTATGATAAATAAAAAATAAGGGTAAATCACGTGGTCCTCCTTTTAAGATATTGAAGCACATGCCTATAATCCCAAGGATTCAAAGGCTTTTTTGTTGCAAAGAATTAGCTATTTTGCAGGGATGGCATGCCTCACACAGAAGTGAGTTGGGAGTTATGCGCATCCCAATTGATTCAATAGCCATGAAGCATACAGAGGATACATAGCCCGAAAAATTCAAGGATGAAGTACGAAGTCTACGACTTAGCATAGTTATGGATGGTGTCAGCCCATATTCCCTCTAGAACACCAACTATTTTGTTTGGCCTATAGTAGTGATCAATAACAATATCCCCCCATGGTTGTCTATGAAGAATGAACATCTTATGTTGGCTCTCATAGTCCTTGGTATAAGACAAGTGAATAATATGGATGTCTAGTTACAACCACTGGTAGATGAATTGAAGGAATTATGGGATGGGATAATTGTATATGATGTATCAAGACCCATCATAGCAGAGAGGAGTTTTACATTGTATGGCATATGTGCTTACACGACACATGATTATCCAGGCTTAGGAGTTTTCTCTAGTAAATTATATGTTTGTTGATTTGTTTATATACATAAAAATATTATTTCGCATATTAGTTATTTAATTCGTTGTAATTCTTCTGATCTTCATGATATTCTTTAACATGACATGCATATAAATTATATACAATAATCGCGCAAGTCTTGTAACAAAAGGGTATTTTTGATGTAAATGTTGTGGACCTTATCTGAAATCTAGATGGTCCAATGACCTACGAAAGCCAGTGTATGACTGCTCCAGGGTATTCCTCCCAGAAGAACACCCTTACAGAAGAGAAGCATCCGCCTTCAATGGTAAACGAGAGAGAACCCAAAGGCCTCCAATAATGACACTAGTTGAATGGCTTAGAGCATATGAGAAAGAGAAGGAGAAGGAGTTCATAGAAATTTTCGATTCAAATGGGGAGCCTATGTTCGATGATCTAGAATTCTTCGACACCTGTGTTGAGAAATTGCCCATTCGGATGAAAATAAATTTTTTCTTTTATAACCTCCCATATTGTGAGCATCTTAAGATTACCCACTTATTAGATACCATGCATATTTTTAAAAATGTTTCATCTTCTTTATGGAGGCACATATCATCGAAACAAAGTGACGCATTGGTTGTTAGGAAAGATCTTATTACTTCAAAAACTAAAAGGAAACATTGGCCAAGACAATTAGAAAGTAAAAGATCAGAGGTAGGCGTTGGTCCCTCTAATTCATGGTATTTCAAAGAAGGTGATGTCCCATGGATTTTAAAAAAAGGCGATCTTTCTTTGGCAAAGGAAGTTATAATTGGTGTGATGGTGCCATCTTCATACGGGTCACGCTAAATTACCGTGGATGACCATTTCTTGGGGTTAAAATCGAATGACCATTTGAATCTTCTAAGAGTATGTATTATGTCAAAAGCATGATTTTATTATTTTTTATATTAATAAATTTTATCCCATGCAGGGATCATAAAACATAACTAATTTTGTATATTATTGCATGTGTTTATAACTTTGCATTTTCATTATCCTTTATTCGTGCATGGGTGTATGAAACATGAATTCCCTCAAGACCTAGGACGTGCCATATCTAAATTATCTGCATTTGTACGTTGGATCACGTCAAAGGAGATTCATGTGGCTAGCATTCCACGCTGGCGTCAAGAGATAATTGAGATTGTTTGTATGTTTGAGAAGGAACTACCGACAATTTTCACGGACTTGCAGGTTCATCTTCTAATACACCTAGTAGATGATGTTGAATTAGTTGGGGTGGTTTCTTATCGTTGGATGTTCTTCTTAGAGGGGTAAATGAAGAAATTGAAAGGTTCTGTTTGACAAAGGTAAAAACCCAAGGGGTCTATGGCAAAGGGCTATATATCATATGAGTCTTTCTATTATGCAAGTGAGTACATCAAGCATATCGACAACAGACCAGGTGTGGTGATTTAGGACGATGAAAGGGATGAAGACAAAAGAGAAACGGAGCTGCTCCAAAAAAATGGAAAAAAGCGCTTGATAAAGAGTAAGCAACTTATAATATTTCAAATTTACACAAAGTAAATATTCATGTTGAACTTAGATATAATGTACATTTTGATCTCTATGTACTATATAATGTCGGTTTGATTTCATCAGCGAATGCAGAAATTGAAGCAACCAATAAATTCGTTATTTACAATTTCGAAGCGACACAACTGTGGGTCGCATTGTACGAACAAAATAGGATGAAATGGGATAGTGACAGGAAATAATTTAGATAGTTGAATGATAGAAGTGTGCCTTATCCCGATCATTTAAAAGAAAATATGCCAAAAATATGCCCCAACAGTTGGGTTGCTGACCAAGTCAGAGAGAAATACGGTGCAACCAGTCGTTACTTGCGTGCTGAAGAGGATGCGCTAAATGTAGGGATTGGGTGCACCAACTCACTAATAATCTATTTAATTTATATGTACATTTGAAACTTAATAATGCACCTTTCAAATGTAATTACATCTATATTTCATATTTTAACTGTTAGGTTATTATAAGACACATGACACTATGATTTTTTTACTTTTTTATAGGTGCACTTGTTCCCATCTATGTGGGCATATGGACACCATTTTCAAAAAAAAAATGCCGATGATGGACATGACACAAGACTGTGGAGTGGAAGTCGAGTTCGATCAATCTAGTCGATCTAGCCACCGTGATCAAAACCTAGTATGAGGGACGTTAGGTTATGTTGGAAAGACACAAGAGATCATTGAAGTGGATTTCTCTTCTTTCCAATGTGTTATTTTTAGGTGCAAGTGGTGGGACACCTTTGATCGGAATAACGTAAATGAAGATCGCGATAGTAGGCTGATATGTATCAACTCTAGAAAGATGTGGGATGAAGCTAAGGAGCCCTATGTTTTCCCCAAACACTACAACCAGGTGTTTTTTTTACCCAGTTGTGTTGGATAGGGATTGGTGGTTCGTATTGAGACATGACCCTAGATCAACACATATTTTTTAGAACAATAGTGTTATCATGCCAAGCGAGCTAGAAGATAATGAGGGTGATCATGAGAATCGACAGTGATATGGTACATGTGTTATTCCATTAATATTTATACTTTTTAAGATGGGTTTTTATAAATAAGAGGACTTAATTACCTTATAACTTATAAGACTCTCTTTTTCGAAACATTATAATATGTATTTTGAATTAATTGGTAATTTGCATTGTGTTAATGTTAAAATCAATATTTCACTTAATAATTTGCAATTATGTTGATCTCAAAAACAATGGTGTACTATATAAATTTCTTTTTTTTTTGTATGTAAGATCATAATAAAATAATGATAATTCTAAAGTACATTAATTTATTTGCATTATTTTCTAAACTTTATTATGTTACAAAAATTTATATTATTCTAGATTTATTATTTTACAATTATTTACAATTTTACAAATTTAAAAATTAAAGTTTTTTAATAAAATAATTTCACATTAATATAATTAAAATTTTCACATTAATACAATTAAAATTTTACAAATATTTTACATACAATTACAATTACAATTTTACAATTTCACATACAATTACAATTAAAAATACAATTACAATTTTAGAATTTTGCATACAATTACAATAATTTCACACTGATACAATTAAAATTTTACAAATATTTTACATACAATTAGAATTAGAATTACAATTTTACAATTTCACGTACAATTACAATTAAAAATACAAATACAATTACAATTTTACATATATACCATTACAGTTACAATTTTACAATTACAATCATTTCACATTAATACAATTAAAATTTTACAAATATTTTACATGCAATTACAATTAGAATTACAATTTTACAATTTCACATACAATTACAATTAAAATTACAATTACAATATTTACAATTACAATTTTACAATATATACCATTACAATCACAATTTTACAATTTTACATATATACAATTACAATTACAATTATTTCACAATAAATTAAATATTACAATTACAATTAATATTTTAAAAATATTTTACATACAATTACAATTAAAATTACATTTACAAATTATACAAATACAATTTTACAATTTTACATACAATTAAAATTAAAATTTCAATTACAATCACGACATAATATTTAATAAATATCATGATTTAATATTAAATTAAATAAACATCATGATCATGAAAACCATCGTACAAACATCATATACGACTAAAAAACACATTCAAATTCACTAACATCATCTAATCATCGTGATTGTTATCATCTAACAAAACAGAATTAGCATTGTATAACATCATCACAATACAAACATCAAATATACATCTCATGTCAAATAACTGCTATCACATACACATCTATCTGCAAGTTGCACATTAAATGAACATATCTAACATAACCTAATAATATACACATCATGATGATTACCAACATGTAAATAGTACAACTGCAACATGAACATAAAATACATGGACCATATATATATATATATATATATAGATATAGATATAGTATAAATTTCAAATATCAGGTGGTGGTACATCATCAATAGTAGTACTAGTTGAGGCCTACTCAGTCAATGGTGCAGCCTCGACAAGCTCAGATAGATGTCGATCATCACATGCCTGTTGATCTGGTGGTGCCTCATGTTGATCAAGATCAACTGTCAGCTGCTCATGATGACTTGACATGGATGGTCCAGCCTGCTCATGATCATGAGTACTACTGGATGTTGCAGGTTGTTGATCATGATGACTGGACGTGGATGGTCCAGCCTGCTCATGATCATGAATGCTGGATACTACAGACTGAGAAGGCTGACTCGACGTGGATGGTCCAGCCTATGCATGATCATGAATGTTGGTCGATGTTGTAGGTTGCTCATCTGCGACACGAGGTGAACGATGATCACTCCCGTGATCGTGAACATCAGATGATGCGTCGTTGCTCGACTGTCGACAAACTGCATCTCGACCACGCCTACGTCGAAGGGCCATCCTTAACCGTGTAACTAAGCTGGTAGCTCCTACGACATGCCACATCAGGGTGAATATGTCACATGGCATGCCTCTCCACATCTGTACCAGCCTAGCATCAGCTTGTATCTCTCTCATAGTGGCGAGCCTGACTCCCCCCTCCACAAGAAATCCACAAAGTTGGTCGCCCAACTCCATCCTAAATCTACTGTCAGGCCTACACTTCGCAAAAGGCGGTACCAGTGCACCATGAGGACCAGTTTTGTTTGCACCGGCCTAATCCTCGGCATCTTCCATCTCCTTAACTTCATCAGGATCTAAACCTGGATCATTTGGTGGCGGTGGCATCTCATCGCCATCAAATGACCCAATGTCAGCAATATATATATATATATATATACACACACACACAACAATAATTAGACAATTTCATTAAACTGTTTAATAAAAACAAGTTAAAGAACATCTTAGAATAAAATAAATAAAACATTAATATTACCTCTATCATTCGGCAACTGATCATCTGTGAAGAGGATGCTGGCACACCCTCGCCAATCCAAAACAGCATATAGACAGGGGACCAGAATGAAGGGATGTTCATCAACACTAACTATCAACTCCAGTGCATCATGCGATATCCTCGAGGAAAACTCTGACTCCCCCTCTTGGGCATCATCTGTCCCCACATTTGCATCTGTACATGAAGCATCGGCCTACAAGGCTGTCGATCAAAAGTAGGACTTGTCTCTGGAAACCTCTGAAAAATTAAATAATATAGCTCTGAAGCAAAAGGGAAGTTCACCCTCCATTGTGCCTAAGAAAAACATCTATCTAAAGCTTTATAGAACCACCGCAAAAACAATGGCAGACCACCTCACAAGTCATGGTGCTTGTAATAAAGAATCAACATAAAATAGAAGCAGGAAACTAATGCATTTCCCATTGTTGGTATGGTGTGCAATGGTCAAAATCAGTAGTGAGAGGCACCTCACCTCCTCTCCACCAAATGAAGCAATACGTAACTGACCTCCGGAGACCTGAAAATCTGCAGGAGACAGTATATCCTCACTAATGTATCTCTGGGAGTACACCAACTGAATCCCTGCTACATAGCCAATGGGGACCTCTGGGAACAAGGGAAAATCCACCCCTCTTCTCGATAGGCCAGTAATGAAATCGATGTCCTCCTTAGTGGGAGCGTACCACTGGTTAGGACCAACCCAGAAATCCTGTCGGTGGGAATTCCACCTATGGATAAGTTGTCGCAAAAACCCACTATGGCCCTTTAGGGATGTAGCCTCCTCATAGAACTTGAGGAGTACTATCTCCCTTAGGAGCCCCTAGGTGGTTTCTGTAGTAGGGAAAGGGTATGTATCTCTCTCCCTCTCTCGTGCCTCCCACGGGTGAACCATGTTATAATGGTCCACCTGTTGTTGTTGTTGTTTCCTCTCTTCTCTCCTTTGACATCGCTGAATGATTGACATATTAAATACAATTTTTTATTAAATGAGACATGTATTTAGGAATATACATATCTAATTTTTTTTTGAAAAAAAAATAGTCGGTGCGCCACAAAAAACAAGCAGGCACTGGCAATGGTGCGTCTTTTTTGTCGTGCACCAGAGGCGGTGCACCTAAAAATTTTTAATGCACCACCCTCCTGACATTGTTACAATGTCAATGGTGTGGTGGTATAAAATACCACACCATTAACTATGTACCAGTGTTGGGAGGGTGGTGCGCTGACCAAACTATACGCCCCACGACGTATAGTTTAGGAAGTGCACCGCCCTCCTAACATCACTATATAGTTAATGGTGCGGTCGTTTACATGACAGCATCGTTGAATTTGTCAAGTCTGGGGGGGGCAGTGCGCTAACAAAATTACCCGCCCCGGGGTAGATATTTCCATCAACACACCGCATTCCCGCAATTCGACATGGTTAACGATGTCGCTGGGTAACCATCCGCACCACAATTTTTTTAATTTAAAAAAAGCACGGTGTGATGTTTCGGTACCGCCCCAGAACTAGTGCGGATACCATTAGCACTAGTCGCGGTGTGGCTTGTACATTTACAATTAGCACCGTGAACCGGTGCGAGCTGAACGGCTCGAGCACACTGCACGAGATTTTTTTTTTTAAATAAGGTGAATTTTAAGCTATTTTAGAAAACTAATCCGCTAAAAGGTTTAATTATGGAAAAACAAGTAAAATAACTATACATTTGGCCGTCGAGGAGGCATATTGGCTGTAGAATTTGAAAAACTAAATTTGCCCACCATTTTGCAAATTCGAAATGGAGATGGTGGACAATGGACACAGTGCGTGCAATGGGAGCACCGATGGCAGGGTGCCTCACACAAGGTAAATTTGCACCGGTGCTTGAGAGCTCTGGAGCACTAAAAAGTGAAAAATGCAGAGTTTTGGTCGTAATTTTTTTTTTCTTTAACCATGTTCTGGTGTGTGGGTTTTATAGGCGCACCGGTGCAGTTTATTAAAACCGCATCGGGCTATTTCAGTTTTGGCACGGGATTTTAGGACGCACCGGTGCAGAATATTTGTAGAGCACCAGTGCGCTATAGTAATGAGATGCATCGAGCAGGTTTGTACCGAGTGCATGGTGTCCCGGTGTGCTAATTTTTTTTCACGCACCGGTGCTTTCTCTAGTTGAACGCATCGGTACGGTTTAGGATGATAAATGCATCGAAAAAAAAAATTCGCAAAAACCTCCACCCACCAACCTCCTCTAGTAACCTCCACTACAAACGGATGTCTGGGCTATTTTTATAATGGATTCCTCAAAGCATCCTCTAGAGGGTCTTTTCCTTGTAGTGATTTAAAGGGAACATGTTCATAATCTAGGTCCGAAGATGGGACCAACCATCCAAGTTAACTTGAATCACGTTAGGAAGGGATTTTGTAAAATATATTTCAATGCAAATTCTAGCACATGAGAATTTATTCTCCTTGGTCTTAGATCTAGAAATAAATTTTCCCAATTTGTCTCTTATAGCCTTGAAAATAACTTCACCCTAGCAAAGAAGTGGAATATATGGCAATGTAATCTACACTGGTGCAGAAGAAATTTCCATTGTGGGGTTGAAAGCCGGAGATCAGTGGGTGAAAAACATCTATTTAGTGCCCCATGAAATAAGGCATAGATTTATAGATTTGATCCCTATCCTCCTTGTTTCAAAAAGAAAAGCATAATAATCATTTCCATAATATAAAATACCACTGAGCTCATAATTTATCCAATTAAAAGAAATTCATTCTATAATAGAAGTATAGTTAGGCCAAAGGCCAATGAACTTACCAGTCAACCCTCTTACCTTCAATGTAGTCGTGTTCTTCTTTATAGAGGAGGAAAACCCCAAATAAAGAGAGGGAATTGAATCTTCATTTTTAACAAATCTTCTTGGGAGACCCATTGAACAAGTAATGATCTCAACCACTCAAGAACTAGAGAAACACCACCATATCATAGTTAAATAGTAGGAAAAACCCCATTGAGCCATGAACTCATGGAATATGAAAAGAACACCCAAACTTATAGTAAACCAAGCCAACTGAAAACTAAGGCATACCAGATTTAACATAAAAAACTCCAGACCTAAAAATATGTGCTCAATCACAAATGAAAGGCCAGATGTAACCCTAATTCAAAGGAGAAAACTACAAATCTACCATGAATAATTAAAAAACAGTGTGCTTGGCCAAAAAGGAAATCCCAGATCTATAGAAAAACAATTAACATGAAGGGAAAGAATAAGGATGGCCAAGAAGCCCTATTAGGTTACTCATATAACGTCTTCAACTCCATTCTCACATTTTAAAGTCTCATCTTCGCATCCCATCATTTGGTGACCTTAAATGGGATCACTTTCCTTTGAGTTAATTTACCTCCATTCTTTATATGCAATTGCTTGGATTTCCCAAGTATTAACATTGGACATGATGAAGCTTTAATTTTCAGATTAATTACATGCATCATTTCTTTCAAAAAAAATTATGGATATCACTTAGTATCAAAACATAAGAAAAATACATTATTTCCATTAATATCATTATATTTTTCCAATTATATGCTCTATAGATAAAACATACATTATAATTTTTTTTAATATTTAAAAATTCATATATCTTTTAAAAAAATATCAATTATATATATATATAGATATATGATAGTTGTTTCACACTAAAAAAAAAGCAACCTAATTATCCATTTCTCTAATTAAGAAAAAAACAAACAAAGCAGAACAACAAATAATTTAAAATAATAACCATTTTGAATGTCACCAATACAATTTTAAATAATATTTTATAATCATAATACTTTATAGCCATATTTATAATTCTTAATACACATTTTTAACCTTATCATAAATATATATTTTATAATTATTTAATCCATCAAAATTATTTGGTGTCTTGATATTATTAAGACATATATGTTTTTCTTTATTAAATATATAATTTATAATTATTTAATTTATCAAATCTTTCTCATCTGGATATTAACAATAAATATATATTTCTCTTTATTTTAAAAGGTTTGTGATGCAACTTACAACCTCTAAGTCAAAGTCAATTTAAAAGTCTTGGAAGAATTTACAAGTCTTGCGAAGAGTTCACAACTTCTAAATCGTATCATATCTCTTGCTATTTTTTTTCGTCAAATTTACAACGAAAATGAAATTTCAAAATAGTTTTAATAAACCATAAATATATTGGTATTGACATTGTTTTTGAGGTGTAAAGTCCAAATATCTAATATATTGGCATTGACCAATTTTTTTAAATGTAAAGTCCAAATATCGGTATTGACATTGGCATTGACTTTTTTGGGATGCAAAGTCCAAATATTAAATATCTCAAGTTGTATTTATGAAAAATGTTAATTATAAGTAATAAGTATGGGAAATAATGTTAATTTTAAGTATTAATTATTGTAAATGTTAATTATAATTATAATTATTTATTTATTTATTTTATATAGATAAATATTTAATTATAAAGTATTGAATATTTTATTTAAATTTATTTTAATATTTTAATCTAAAAATAAATGACATTATTTCTATAAAGTGTATATTTAATGGATTTAATATATTAAATAATTTTTTAACAAAATAAGAATGAAAATTTATTGAGAATAATGATTAGGGAGGCATAACTGATGACATAAAATTAATATGGTTGTTATCAAATGAAAAAGTATTAAACTTACAAGTGTTTGGTTCTTTTTAGGTTATCATGGGAAGGTAAAAAATGAATAAAGGTGTCACATTGTGTTTCTAAATTTTGCCTTGAAAGAGGTCATAAGTTTTACTCTAAAAAAGATATGAAAATTGATGATTTATCCAAAGTTGGCATTTTGATGATGATAAAGGAAAATACGAACAAGTACACTTGAGAATATTATCACTTTCCTTTTCATGAATTAATAATGGGAGCAAAAGATGCTCATGTTTAAGTCTTTTTTCTCTTTGATGATGTTGACGGGTTAGAAAATTTGATCATTTCATTTATTATATTTCTTAATATTAAAATCATATCTTTAATATAGAAAGAATATACATCTTTTAAATAAATAAAATATTTTTTTCTTTAATAATATGTTGAAATTGAACAAATTTTATATCTAAAATTCTTTTTAAATTGCTAATATTCCATATAAAAACAATTGACAAAAAAATGTTGAAAGAAATATATAAAACATGTAATTTTATAATCTTTAAAATTCAAAATTTCTTTAATTCTAATTTAATAACACGTCTTTAACGTACTTAGAATTTAATATTAATAACATGTGATTGAATATTTATATTTTTCCCTATATATATGTAGTCTTCCTCCTTAAGGAAATAGGGTAACATCCCTAGACTATATATATATATATATATATATATATATATATATATATATATAAATTTCAAATATCAGTTGGTGGTACATCATCAATTGTAGTACTAGTTGAGGCCTACTCAGTCAATGGTGCAGCCTTGACAAGCTCAGATAGATGTCGATCATCACATGCCTGTTGATCTGGTGGTGCCTCATGTTGTTCAAGATCAACTGTCGGCTGCTCATGATGACTTGACATGGATGGTCCAGCCTGCTCATGATCATGAGTACTACTGGATGCTGCAGGCTATTGATCATGATGACTGGACGTGGGTGGTCCAGCCTGCTCATGATCATTAATGCTGGATACTGCAGGCTGAGAAGGCTGACTCGACGTGGATGGTCCAACCTGCGCATGATCGTGAATGTTGGTCGATGTTGCAGGTTGCTTATCTGCGACACGAGGTGAACGATAATCACTCCCGTGATCGTGATCATCAGATGATGCATCGTTGCTCGACTGTCGACAAACTGCATCTCGACCACGCCTACGTCGAAGGGCCATCCTCAACTGCATAACTAAGCTGGTAGCTCCTACAACATGCCGCATCAGGGTGAATATGTCACATGGCATGCATCTCCACATATGTACCAGCCTAGGATCGACCTGTATCTCTCTCATAGTGGCGGGCCTGACTCCCCCCTCCACAAGCAGTCCATAAATTTGGTCACCCAACTCCATCCTAAATCTACTGTCAGGCCTACGCTTCGCAAAATGTGGTACCAGCACACCATGAGGACCAGTTCTATCTGCACCAGCCTAATCCTCAACATCTTCCATCTCCTTAACTTCATCAGGATCTAAACCTGGATCATTTGGTGGCGGTGGCATCTCATCGCAATCAAATGACCCAATGTCTGCAATATATATATATATATATATACACAACAATAATTAGACAATTTCATTAAACTGTTTAATAAAGACAAGTTAAAGAACATCTTAGAATAAACTAAATAAAACATTAATATTACCTCTATCATTCGGCGGCTCATCACCTATGAAGAGGATGTTGGCACACCCTCGCCAATCCAAAACAGCATACAGATAGGGGACTAGAATGAAGGGATGCTCATCAACATTGTCTATCAACTCCAGTGCATCATGCGATATCCTCGCGGAAAACTCTGACTCCCCCTCTTGGGCATCATCTGTCCCCACATCTGCATTTGTACATGCAGCATCGGCCTACGAGGCTGTCGATCAAAAGTAGGACTTGTCTCTGGAAACCTCTAAAAAAATAAATACTATAGCTCTGAAGAAAAAGGGAAGTTCACCCTCTGTTGTGTTTGAGCACAACATCTATCTAAAGCTTTACAGAACTACCGCAAAAACAATGGTAGACCACCTCACAAATCATGGTGCTTGTAATAAAGAATCAACATAAAATAGAAGCAGGCAACTAATTAATTTCCTGTTGCTGGTATGGTGTGCAATGGTCGAAATCAGTAGTGAGAGGCACCTCACCTCCTCTCCACCAAATGAAGCAATACGTAACTGACCTCCAGAGACCTGAAAATCTGCAGGAGACAGTATATCCGCGCTAATGTATCTCTGGGAGTACACCAACTGAATCCCTGCTACATAGCCAACGGGGACCTCTGAGAACGAGGGAAAATCCACCCCTCTCCTCCATAGGCCAGTAATGAAATGGATGTCCTCCTTAGTGGGAGCGTACCACTAGTTAGGACCAACCCGGGAATCCTGTCGATGGGTATTCCACCTATGGATAAGTTGTCGCAAAAACCCACTATGGCCCTTTAGGGATGTATCCTCCTCATAGAACTTGAAGAGGACTATCTCCCTTAGGAGCCCCTGGGTGGCTTTTGTAGTAGGGAGAGGGTATGTATCTCTCTCCCTCTCTCATGCCTCCCACAGGCGAACCATGTTATAATGGTCCACTTGTTGTTGTTGTTGTTTCCTCTCTTCTCTCCTTTGACATCGCTGAATGATTGACATATTAAATACAATTTTTTTATTGAATGAGACATGTATTTAGGAATATACATATATAATAGTCGGTGCGCCACAAAAAACAAGCAGGCACCGGCAATGGTGCGTCTTTTTTTGTCGCGCACCAAAGGCGGTGCACCTAAAAAATTTTAATGCACCACCCTCCTGGCATTGTTACAATGTCAACGGTGTGGTGGTATAATAGACTGCACCGTTAACTATGTACCAGTGTCGGGAGGGTGGTGCGTTGACCAAACTATACGCCTCGCGACGTATAGTTTAGGAAGTGCACCGCCCTCCTGACATCACTACATAGTCAACGGTGCGGTTGTTTACATGACAACATCGTTGAATTTGTCAAGTCTGGGGGGGCAGTGCGCTAACAAAATTACCTGCCCCTGGGCAGATATTTCCATCTACACATTGCATTCCCGCAATTTGACATGGTCAATGGTGTGGCCGGGTAACCAACCGCACCACAATTTTTTTAATTTAAGAAAAGCACATTGTGATGTTTTGGTACCGCCCCGGAACTAGTGCGGATACCATTAGCATTGGTCGCGGTGTGGCCTGTAAATTTACAATCAACACCGTGAACCGGTGCGAGCTGAATGGCTCAAGCACACTGCACGAGAATTTTTTTTTTTTTAATAAGGTGAATTTTAAGCTATTTTAGAAAACTAATCCGCTAAAAGGTTTAATTATGGAAAAACAAGTAAAATACCTATACATTTGGCCATCGAGGAGGCATATTGGCTGTAGAATTTGCAAAACTAAAATTTCCCACCATTTTGCAAAATTCGAAATGGAGATGGTGGACAATGGACAACAATAATGGGTGCAATGGGAGCACCAATGGTGGGGTGCCTCACGCAAGGTAAATTTGCACCGGTGCCTGAGAGCTCTGGAGCACTAAAAAGTGAAAAATGTAGAGTTTTGGCCATAATTTTTTATTTATTTATTTATTTAACCATGTTCTGGTGTGCGGGTTTTATAGGCGCACCGGTGCAGTTTCTTAAAACCACATCGGGCTATTTCAGTCTTGGCGCGGGATTTTAGGACGCACCGGTGCGGAATCTTTGTAGAGCACCGATGCGCTACAGTAATGAGACGCACCAAGCGGGTTTGTACCGAGCGCATGGTGTCCCGGTGTGCTAATTTTTTGTACGCATCGATGCTTTCTCTAGTTGAACGCACCGGTGCGGTTTAGGATGATAAAAGCACCGAAAAAAAAACAACAACAACAAAATTCGCAGAAACCTCCACCCACCAACCTCCTCTAGTAACCTCCACTACAAACGGATGTCTCGGCTATTTTTATAATGGATTCCTCAAAACATCCTCTAGAGGGTCTTTTCCTTGTAGTGATTTAAAGGGAACATGTTCATAATCTAGGTCCGAAGATGGGACCAACCATCCAAGTTAACTTGAATCATGTTACGAAAGGCTTTTGTAAAATATATTTCAACGCAAATTCTAGCACACGAGAATTTATTCTCCTTGGTCTTAGATCTCGAAATAAATTTTTCCAATTTATCTCTTATAGCCTTGAAAATAACTTCACCCTAGCAAAGAAGTGGAATATATGGAAATCTAATCTACACTGGTGTAGAATAAATTTCCATTGTGGGTTGAAATCCAGAGATCAGTGGGTGAAAAACATCTATTTAGTGCCACATGAAATAAGGTATAGATTTATATATTTGATCCCTATCCTCCTTGTTTCAAAAAGAAAAGCATAATAATAATTTCCATAATATAAAATACCAACGAGCTCATAATTTATCCAATTAAAATAATTTCATTCTATAATAGAAGTATAGTTAGGCCAAAGGCCAATGAACTTACCAGTCAACCCTCTTACCTTCAATGTAGTCGTGTTCTTCTTTACAGAGGAGGAAAACCCCAAATAAAGAGAGGGAATTGAATCTTCATTTTTAACAAATCTTCTTGGGAGACCCATTGAACAAGTAATGATCTCAACCACTCAAGAACTAGAGAAACACCACCATATCATAGTTAAATAGTAGGAAAAACCCCATTGAGCCATGAACTCATGGAATATGAAAAGAACACCCAAACTTATAGTAAACCAAGCCAACTGAAAACTAAGGCATACCAGATTTAACATAAAAAACTCCAGACCTAAAAATATGTGCTCAATCACAAATGAAAGGCCAGATGTAACCCTAATTCAAAGGAGAAAACTACAAATCTACCATGAATAATTAAAAAACAGTGTGCTTGGCCAAAAAGGAAATCCCAGATCTATAGAAAAACAATTAACATGAAGGGAAAGAATAAGGATGGCCAAGAAGCCCTATTAGGTTACTCATATAACGTCTTCAACTCCATTCTCACATTTTAAAGTCTCATCTTCGCATCCCATCATTTGGTGACCTTAAATGGGATCACTTTCCTTTGAGTTAATTTACCTCCATTCTTTATATGCAATTGCTTGGATTTCCCAAAGTATTAACATTAGACATGATGAAGCTTTAATTTTCAGATTAATTACATGTATCATTTCTTTCAAAAGAAACATTATGGATATCACTTGGTATCCAAAAATAAGAAAAATAAATTATTTCCATTAATATCATTATATTTTTCCAATTATATGCTCTATAGATAAAATGTACATTATATATTTTTTTTAATATTTAAAAATTCATATATCTTTTTAAAAAATATCAATTATATATATATATATATATGATAGCTATTTCAAAGTAATAAAAGAAACCTAATTATCCCTTTCTCTAATTAAAAAAAAACAAACAAAGTACAACAACAAATAATTTAAAATAATAACCATTTTTAATGTCACCAATACAATTTTAAATAATACTTTATAATCATAATACTTTATAACCATATTTATAAATTCTTAATACACATTTTTAACCTTATCATAAATATATATTTTATAATTATTTAATCCATCAAAATTATATGGTGTCTTGATATTATTAAGACATATATGTTTTTCTTTATTAAATATATAATTTATAATTATTTAATTTATCAAATCTTTCTCACTTGGATATTAACAATAAATATATATTTTTCTTTATTTTAAAATGTTTGTGATGCAACTTACAACCTCTAAGTCAAAGTCAATTTAAAAGTCTCTCGAAGAATTACAAGTCTTGCGAAGGGTTCACAACTTCTAAATCGTATCATATCTCTTGCTATTTTATTCGTCAAATTTACAACGAAAATGAAATTTCAAAATAGTTTTAATAAACCATAAATATATTGGTATTGACATTGTTTTTTGAGGTGTAAAGTCCAAATATCTAATATATTGGAATTGACCAATTTTTTTAAATGTAAAGTCCAAATATCGGTATTGACATTGGCATTGACCTTTTTTGGGATGCAAAGTCCAAATATTAAATATCTCAAGTTGTATGTTATGAAAAATGTTAATTATAAGTAATAAATATGGGAAATAATATTAATTATAAGTATTAATTATTGTAAATGTTAATAATAATAATTTATTTATTTATTTATTTTATATAGATAAATATTTAATTATAAAGTATTGAATATTTTATTTAAATTGATTTTAATATTTTTAATCTAAAAAATAAATGACATTATTTCTATAAAAGTGTATATTTAATGGATTTAATATATTAAATAATTTTTTTAACGAAATAAGAATGAAAATTTATTGAGAATAACTATTAGGGAGGCATAATTGATGACATAAAATTAATATTGTTGTTATCAAATGAAAAAGGTATTAAACTTACAAGTGTTTGGTTCTTTTTAGGTTATCATGGGAAGGTAAAAGATGAATAAAGGTGTCACAATGTGTTTCTAAATTTTGCCTTGAATAAGGTCATAAGTTTTACTCTAAAAAAAGATATGAAAATTGATGATTTATCAAAAGTTGGAATTTTGATGATGATAAAGAAAAATAAGAACAAGTACACTTGAGAATATTATCACCTTCCTTTTTCATGAATTAATAATGGGAGCAAAAGATGCTTATGTGTAAGTCTTTTTTTCTCTTTGATGATGTTGATCTGGTTAGAAAATTTGATCATTTCATTTACTATATTTCTTAATATTAAAATCATATCTTTAATATAGAAAGAATATACATCTTTTAAATAAATAAAATATTTTTTTTCTTTAATAATATGTTGAAATTGAACAAATTTATATCTAAAATTATTTTTTAAATTGCTAATATTCCATATAAAAAACAATTGACAAAAAAAAATGTTGAAAGCAATATATAAAACATGTAATTTTATAATCTTTAAAATTCAAAATTTCTTTAATTCTAATTTAATAACATATCTTTAACGTACTTAGAATTTAATATTAATAACATGTGATTGAATATTTAGATTTTTCCATATATATATATATAGTCTTCCTCCTTAAAGAAATAGATAGAGTAACATCCCAAGACCCATAGGCATCTAGCAGGAGTCTTCTTTTATGAACCATTTCCACTTGGTGTAGTTTTCCTTAAATACCTTCAATTTGCCAATAACAATCATAAATGATTGGTGTAGTTTTCCTTAAATACCTTTTATTTGCCAATAACAATCATAAATGATTATCCTCATTACTTTGACAACTAAATCATAATAACTTTTCCCACTATCAAATAAAAATAAAATAAACAAAATAACTTTAAATCTAATCTCACAACACATCTTTAACCTACCTAAAATTTAATATTAATAAAATAAACAAAATAACTTTAAATCTAATCTCATAACACATCTCTAACATACCTAGAATTCAATATTAATAACATCTGATTGAATATTTAGATTTTTTCCACTTTACGCCTCGATCGACGTTATCGATTGTGCGCGTTTGGTAGTGACGGGGCCGCTGACTCTTGAGCAGACGAACGCAAGTGGGAATCCAAGTCAAAATTACAAAGGGGCACGTTATCTCGTCTTAAAAACAATAAAAAAATAGTCAACATAGTTAATATGATCAATAAAAAATAAAAAAATAGTCAACATAGTTAATATAATCAATAAAATTAAAAAATAGTCAACATAGTTAATATAATCAATAAAAATATAGTTTTTGAATAAAGCAGCATGTCATAATGAGACTTTAACCTAAGTGTATTATCATCAAACTCTCTCAACCACCTGAAACACACTCAAATGACTTCCAACCAGAAAGAAAAAAATTAATCAGCGAAGAAGTTTCAACGTTGTACAAATTCTAATTCATTGAATAAAGTCAATTTAAAAAAAAATTGCCATAGTCATTAAAATTTTTTCTTCCATAAGATTATACATTTTAATTTTATAATTTAGTTTTTTTTTAATGGTTCAAAAGTCGAAGCGGATTCCTTACGGACCATCAACAAGTTCAGGCAACGTGATGAATGATAAAGAATAATAACTGCTCCATTATTTAATTCCACATCTAGATTATAATTATTTTTTTAATTGTTTCAAAATTTGAAATAATTAAAATCAAATTAATTTTTTTAATTAATAAAATCAAAATAATTTTATTTTAATAAAAATTAATTTATTATGGTTTTCTATATAAATATGTATTTATAAAAAAAATTAGTTTAATTAAAAGATGAAATTGTTTTTAGTATTTTTTAAGATTTCTTTTAGATAAATGTCTTTTCCGATTAATCATAATATTAGGATTGGTCCATGTTTCAAACCAATTAATGTGGTTCATATCCTGGTATAGTGGAAAAAAATTGTAGTGAAATCTTGATTTTTGTTATTTAAACTGGTCTTTTTCGATCGAATATATAGATTCAAAGATCGTATTGAGCCACTTCGATTATGCGAGTTCACCCATCAAACTTTCTAAAAAATGGCACTTAACATAAGCCATAAATTATATAGTCAAATTTCAATGAAAAAAAGCCATTTCAACTATAATGTCAAATATTTAAAATAACCACTAAATTATAAAGTATAATAAATGTGTCTAGAGTAACCACCAAATTATAATAAATAAACAACTAATATTTGTGGAGCTATAACTCCATTAATACCGTAAACATTATATGCTATCTATTAGATTTTATAATTACGCAGAGGCGTTTTTCTTTGCGGGCTTGGGGTGAGCAAACACTGTTCACCCCAGCCAATGAAAAGATTTTCCTATCGCGCATGGAACCGATTAAAATTTTACATTTGGCAGCTCCTCACAACCAGTCAAATCTTGACATGTGGCAGCTCCTCAGCAGATTTTCCTAAAATTGATTACGTTTGAAATTTTATTGAATGAGTGAAATTTACACGGCACTAGAGTTTGCTTTTGCTGAATCACTGAAATTTACATGGCAGATTAATTTCACGGCAGATTGAAATTGATTACGTTTGAAATTCTTCAATCACTGAAATTTACATAGATCTAAAATTTAATGTGATTTACATATTTGATCGCTGGTGGATAAGAACTGTTTGCTGGTGGATAAGATTCATGGCATCCGATATTAATTCTCCAGCCAACAACAATTTAATACATAGAAAACAAGAAATGCAACCATTTCATCCATTTAATGCATTGAAGATTACAATATTGCCGACTTCTAGGTTGCAGCCGACTTCGATGTGCTTAAATGCACTTCGATTTGACTAAACAGAGTAGTCCCAACTTCCAGCTTGCAGCCCCGCTTCCAGCCTGAAGAATTCCAACCTGAAGACGAGCTCCACCTTGAAGAACTTCGGATTTCGGATTTACAAATTGCTAGTAAGCTTCTGTTAAGCTTCTGTTACCTGCAATTAGAAAGAATATCAGTGCATTACGAATTTAGGAACAATATCAATGAGATGTTTTTTTTTTAATGTTTTCACCGCACAGTGAAAAGGGTTACTATATTAGATGAGGTCAAGCTAAAAATAATACATCTCTGTGAAAAAACTGTTTGATTCAAACACTTCGCTGATTTTTTCTGGCTTCATCACCATGAATGGATTCAAGAAGTTGGAAACATTGATCACAGGAGCAGGTCTTTAATGCCATTTGGTTTTAGTCTCTCCACTGTAGAGCCTGTTGATCACCATCCAAAAAAAAAGAAACATAAATCAGGATTAAATTTATTTATTACAGATTTTTGTGGTTCAATTTAAAGCAAAACTATATAAACTTAAAATTGCTCCAAGTGAGATTTTTTCAGTTAGAAAAAAATATTAAATAAAAAACCATTACCAATCATAAACAATAGCGCTCTGTGGGTCTGCTTTGTCGAATTTTTTAGACCCAATTGTCTTGGTATTGAAGTACAAGGCATTTGCCAAGACCAACCTCGTATATTCATTCACAGAATCAGCTAGAAGCAGTTCATGTATTTGCCCCTTTGTTTCATGTGCAGCCCAGCTATTCACCTCGATTCTAACTTCACTTGACTGATTATTTTTTGTTGAAAAAAATGACAACAGAAATCATAATATGTAGGTTGCTTTGACAACATAAAACAAAATATGTTTTTTTTAGGTTGCTTTGACAAAAGAAATCAGAATATGTTTTTTTTTTGGTTTCTTTGAAAGACAAATTGTTAGCAATAGGGATAAAGTTCAAATGGAATAGAAACACAAACATAAATAAATAGAATGAAGAATAGCAAATATGATGGACCTTATTCAGAAAATCCACCAGTCGAGCTTCAGTGTTGTAATGCTTCTTCACAATATCCCCAAAACTGGGCTTCAATGCCATGGACTTATCCACCCAGACTCCATTAACAAACGATAAGTGAGGCCCTCCATTAGGACTTCCATCCATCAAAACCCCATTAAGAAGTTGAGAAGAGAATTCATGGAATTGGGAACCATCCTGCAGCTTGAAACAAGTGAGAAACTGTTGTTCGCCACTTTCAATTTCAAATCCCCTCCCACGCAAATCGGCCTGTTGCAGAGAGTTCGAAGTCTTCCACCCCCATCCAATCAAGTAATGTTAAAAAGTAGCGCAAAAATTTTGTGGTTCAATTTAAAGCAAAACTATATAAACTTAAAATCAGTGAGTATTTACCTTGAGAATGTTCTGGGTCAGCGCTCCAGGACCTCTTGATGAAAAATATGCAACGACAGGGGCTGGCTTGTCATTTGCAAACACTGTTGATGCAGATGGAGTAATTGTTGCAACAGGTCTTCTATAATGACAAGACTTAGAAAATTATAAACAGCTACACTGTAATTGTAATTGGATCAGCCAAATGAATCGATATAAACATGTGAAATGAACAGGTATTGTAGGCGAACGCACCTGGTTGACTTTATGTACGAAAATATTTCTGTTGCAGAAGATTTACTTACTGCAGTCCCTGCAAAGGTACCGTAGTCATATGCTTCAAATTGCTGTAAGTCGTCCACAAAAATCATGCCTACGGCTCCAGTGAAAAACTCGATTTCTACTTCCGTTGTTCCCGTCCCTGTAGCTATGTAATTTGCAATACAGATTACGATCTTTCCTTTCGCTTTGTTTGCCTCTAAGCAGTCTAGAACACAATTGCTGCAGAATACGTTCCTTAGAATTTCCCCTCTTCATGAAAAACCTAGAAACGAAAAATACAGGCAAACCTGGGAATGTGTTAAGCTACAATCCCACTGCCTCTGGTTCGCCCATCACTGCGCATAATGTGAAAGCCTCTGGCTCCATCTCAGAGCAGGTTCTCCAACTTTAGCCCTCATTTGGTCATGTGGAGCCAGGAACTGGGCAACCATATTGCGTTCACTGGAGCTCATCATCTTCAACTGAAGCTGCAAGGAGAAAGTAATCTCGAGTATACTCAAGGAGCATTACAGTTTGCAAAGAAGCGAAATGGTGTCCAAGAGTTCGTTTTTGACGTGTTTACTGTTTGGTTAAAAGAGCCAGAGGCACGTGGGCCTCATGCAAAGCCGAACCATGCATGAAGTCCACCGCGCCATGGCCGGGATAGGGTCTTTCTCAGTAGACGTGGCGGTTTCCGATTCGATTTATATTTCACATATTCTTGGTTGGTTTTTAAGGAAATGGCGTATATTTTGGAAAAAAGTTGTTATTTGATTTATATTTTATATATTCACGATCTCATACAGTAGCAACTCACATATTTTTCAGACTTGATCAAATGAAATCTGGTTTCATTCCAATATTTACTTTCAACAGTCCAGGGCTTTTGAAATGTCCAATGCCAAGACAATTTTTTGGTGTCAAAAGGGTTATTTACAAAATTTTACTTCGAAGAATATTATGTCTGAGATTTTCTAGTAATATCCAATAGTAAATATACTCAAAACTGCCTCCAAAATATTTACATAAAAAAATGCAATTTCCTCCTCAATTGTCAGTTAATTCTCAGTAGGCGTGGCGGTTTCCGATTCGATTTATATTTCACATATTCTTGGTTGGTTTTAAAGGCAATGGCGTATATTTTGGCAAAAAGTTGTTATTTGATTTATATTTTATATATTCTTGGTGGTTTCTTAAGCGAATGGACAATCCGATACATGAACAATAAGAAAATCGTCCATTGGTTTTTATTTATATGAAGGGTATGCTTTAACAGTAAATATTAATCACCATTTGGTTTATTACTATATAATTTAATGGCACAACGTTGGCAATATTATGTCATGCCGGGATGTAAGGTCGTGGGACGAGGGTGCAGTGTCGGTCCGCCACGTCATGAAGTGGGGCATTTTCTACGAGGGGTTGTATTCAATTACGACACCCTCCAATAACGTATTATTTTTAAATTATTGATATTTTATGACGTGTATTGTATTTTTTATTTTTTTTCACATATTTAAAATTTATTTAAATTTTAATTACTCATTATAATAATATTCAAAGAATAAAGTCTACTTTTACTAAATCATAAATTATTATTTCAAAATATATATATTAAAATAATTTAATATAATATACACTAAAATTATTATTTCAAAATATATATATTAAAATAATTTAATATAATATACATTAAAATAATTTAATATAATATACATTAAAATTGTCAAATTAAACTTTTCGGTGACATCATCCCATGAAGCTATAATCTGAAGTAGAAACTTTACATTTGTCCAACTTCAAAATGTTAACCTTTTTAAACTTTGCATTTGTCCAACTTCAAATTGTTCCTATTTTTAAGATCTTTTCTTCCATAGTCTTCAAATGGGAGAAAATCTTAAACACAAATCAAGATAACTGGTATTTATCTAAAATCAACATGATTAGTTCATAAAACTAAATTATTAACAATGGAGATATACTCACAATTTCTCTTGATAAATATTATTTGAAAATAATGTTAATGTTGTACAAATTTATTTAACCTAATTAGTTTCAATACATCTTAGAAAATTTAGACCCCATAATCTATGATTTATTATCTTCAACTATATCATTGAACTATTTAGTTAAATTTCAATTAAGAAACACAAATATTAATTTTCAATCACCAACGACTAATTTTGAACATGAATTTTGCATTATTTGTATTTTAGGCAACTTTTCTTCTTTTATAGAAATCAAATTTGTGATCATTAAGACATGAAAGGTATTAAATTCTTGTTATTTATAAAAGGCATACAAATTTTAACAATTCCAAGGACTATGGATTTATCATTATATAACATTTGTCGTTATATTTTCAATTCTTGTTTATTTGCTTCAGCTCTCTTAAATTTCAAACTTAGAAGTTTTCGTTCCTTTATGTACACATCCTCTTCTTTAGTTTCTTTACCTTCATATTTATATTCGCTAGCAGCACCTTGTTTTACGATAGCAGCTACATCGCCATGGAAACATCCTTGACCCGCAATGGGCTCTCATCGCTCCTTGCTGGTGCTATCGACCTACAACCAACCCTCCAGATCATTGCACTTGAACAAATAACTTCTGCTCGAGCTACAACGCCTCGCTACCATGTATCATTGTCCGATGGTGCTCACAAGCATGCCGTTCTACTTCCTTCTTCACATACAAAGTTTGCGCAAAATGAGGAGTTGCGAATAGGCTCGATAATTCGTCTCAACAAAATCTCGTGCACGTATGCACATCATTCCATGTAAGATATGCACATGCCACCTCCCCGCTTCCTCCCCTTTAATGATTCTCCTCTTACGTCCCTTCTTTATCTCAATTCTCATTCCTAACATTTTACTTCCCATATTTGCTAATAAATATGTCATTCTTGCAGGTCACTTTGTCTCATGGATCTTGACATACTGTAGCGTGATGCACCATTGGTTGGTGACCCAGCCCCTATTATTCTCTCCACTGAACAAATGAACGAAGCCACGTCGTCCTCCTCTTCTTCGGCTCCCTTTGCACCACCACTCTCCCTTGACATTCACTCCTTGTCCTCCCAAAACGCCACCCTATCATCTACAACTATTCTCCCTTTTAAAGCACTCTCCCCCACGCGAAAATCTTGGTCCATCCAAGGCAGAGCCCTTTCAAGGACACCCCTTCGTGAATTTAGCAATGCACGGGGCACCGGAAAATCACTAGGGTTTGACCTTGTCGATCGTGACAGCGATCAAATCCATGTCTCTACCTTCAATGACTTGGCAGAATCCCTGCATGCTCTCATTAAAATTGGCCACATTTACAATGTTGCAAATGGGACCATAAAGATCCCCAACCCTTCATATAACCATCTCAAACGGCCATTCGAAATCCTCCTCTTCTCTTCATCAATAGTGTCACAGGTCTTCGGTAATGACCTTACAATTCCTTCCCATACCTATCAATTTGTGCCTATAAGTTCCCTCAAACATTCACCTCCTAATTCAATCGTTGATGTCATAGGTATTGTCGCCTCCCTCTCTCCTGCGTCTATCATTCGCAAACGCGATGGCTCTGAGACTCCCAATAAAACTATAACTCTTCGTGATATGTCCGGGAACAACATTGATGTCACTTTGTGGGGCAAACACTGCCATGCTGAAGGTCGTGCACTCTTCGAAATGTGCATGGCTCGTGAAATTTCTATGCTAGCAATTAAAGGGGGAAGGATCGTCGAGTTCAATGGCCAAACTATCAGCACAATCCCAACGACTTCGCTACTTATAAATCCAGATGTCCCTGAAGCACAACAACTGAAAGAATGGTGTGACGGAGAAGGAAATAAAGCACCCTCACTGTCGCTCAGCCGCAAATACAAAAGTACAAGCAAGAGGCCTTTGAGTTCGAAAACAATTGCCGACATTTTTTCAATGCAACCTGACGAAAATATCCCATGGATTTCGCTCCGTGCTACTGCTACCTCTATTAACATGGATAATTTCTACTTCCTCGCATGTCCCCTTATCATTGATGGGATCCAATGCATGAGAAAGGCTTTACGACAAGATGACAACACCTACCGATGCTCGAAATGTGAAGGCTCGTTCAATGAGTGCGACTATCGCTACATTCTTCGACTCCATTTGCAAGACCACACTGGCCACCTCGATAATGTTGTTGCTTTCGACGAAGTCGCAACTGCCCTTCTTGGCGTCTCCGCAAAGGACCTCTGCCTCCTCTCAACCGATCCTGAAAGTGTTTTCGACATATACAACAAAATTAATGGACGCCATATCCTCTTCACACTATCTTTAAAGAGGGATAGATTCAACGGTGTTGAACGACTACGCCCAACTCTTATGCACGCAGAAGAACTTGCGTATGATGAAGCATCAACTACCCTCCTAGAGGCCTTGCAATCAGGTCCTCCCCCTGCCAACCCATTCTAACACAAACTATAACCGTTTTTTTCTTGCTCTCACTCATCTCTCCCCCACCTCTCTTTCAATACATACTTTCCCCATAATAGCTTCCTGCTAAGATGTCAACCCTCCACCACACATTTTCATTTCCTTCCCATTGTTCCCCTTTCAATCTTCTTAAACCTTGATTTCCATTCCTCATCCATTTTTCAGACATGTTTTGTAATCGTAACTATATATTTCCATTGCCCTTCTACTTTCTACTACTTCTCCTAAACGCTTCATCGCCCACTCCTTTCTTCATGACATTTTGTATATATGTCATTCCATTATCCTTTAATGGATCTTTCTAATATATGTACATTTAGTCACATAGTTTTTCCTTTCCTCCTTCATTGTTTGATCTTCTTTACAACACACACATTTTCTAAATGTACATATGAATATGCTATGCTTACTATAAAAAATAATACATAAATTTCTTCTTCTCTTTTTGTAAAATACAAAATATGTCTTCACTTTACTCTAACCAATACATGCAACATGTGGTTGATTTCAAAATAAATGCTTTTTCAATCTGAAATATCCAACACACATTTCTAAGCAACCCATGCTGAATACATTTTCGCTTTAATAATCACTCGCAATATACTTCATGCATTTGACATACCTTTCCTTACTTGCAACAGCTATGCCAACCCCACCAGAAAACAATGTGGAAATGGAACAACAACGACGCTACTACACACTTAATAAAGACATCATCAATGCACGACGTCGCCTCCTCTCTTCAAATCGTCGAACAAGCCTTCGCTCTCAAACCAACAATACTCCCATTCCTTCACAAAATTCTGTCCTCCCCATACATCCCACCCAAACTTTCCAACTTCCCCTTCCATCTCCACTTCCTAACCGACCCTTTCCAAGCGCTTCAACTCCTTAAAATCTTCCCTACCCTTTACATATGCCACCCCATGTTCCTCCCTTTCCACCTACCCAACAATTTCTCCCCATCCTTCTGCAACATGCACATTTTCGATTTTGTCAAAGGATCGATGCACTTTGTCCCATCCAAGTTTGCTCAATTTGTCATGAAGCTTACCCATCCATGAAAACAAAAACAAGTCATGGAATAATTTGTTGTACCCGTTGTGTTGTCGAACGATCAACGCATCGTTTCTCCTCTACAAATAACATGGACCCAGGTATCCAACCACATGTTCTATCCTGCCTAACTCAAGTTGAAGAGATGCTCATTGCTCGTGTCAATCCCGTTCTTCAAGTCACCCATGCACGTGGTGGCCAATTGAAATATTTCGGTCATACTATTAGTTTTCCACAAGATATCACAAATATTGTCACCTCTCTTCCTCGGATGTTGTCAGAACTAGACATCCTTGTGGTAAAAAAAACTAGCTATGATGAAAAAAACTATGAATTTCTTGTTAGTCGAACACATGTCCATGTAGCTTTGCAATTCAAACTACAAAACGACCCATACTACAAAGATGTCCATATTAACCAACTTGCCCTCTCTGCTTTGCCTATTCCACCTACCAACATTTCCAACATGCTACACCATATCAACACAACTTCCATCGCACTCCATGAAGCCATTCCAGAAATTCCTAATTTTGAACTTCCCCACTCATGCCCGTCTGACCTCCACCCATCCTCCTTTGTTTCAACTCTACCAAACTGTCATTCTGAACTTGATGAAATACGTGCCTACATAGATTCCTCCTATTCAACAACCACCCATTCACTTCAATGGCCGACCATTGGCCTTTCCCCAATCAATGAATACAACACAGAGGGCCTATTCTCCATGGCCTTCCCCACCCTCTTCCCCACAGGATCTCCCATGATTAACCGACCAAGAATTGCAAAAGTGGACATGCAAGAATACGCTATGCATCTAATGCGCTACAGTGACAATTGTTTTTCACAACATCCTCGCTTCCGATATTACTTGTACAACCTTATCATGCGCCATCGCAGCCAAGCAACTGCCTCTGTCTTCATTAAAAGGGACCTTTCAAACACCCTACCAGCAACAGTCGCTGACCTCCGCCACCAGCTCCAACAAACGCCCCCTTCCACCATTCCAGACCAAATTATGCGTTTTGGGTCATCCTTGCGTGGAAGCCGTTCTTTCTGGAGCAGAGCTAGAGGAGAACTAACAGACATGATCACTCAAATTGGTATCCCTACCATATTCTTCACACTAACTGCAGCTGATACAAAATGGCCTGACTTGCATAATTTGATGCCTTCCAACCCTCCATCCAATTCAAATGAGCACACTCGATGGAGAATCCAAAACATTGGTAGAAACCCGCATCGTGCATCTCAATATATCCATTGCAGATTCACAATATTCCTAGAAGAGATGCTACTTAAAGGATTCCTTGTAAAGGATTACTGGTGCAGGTATGCATACTATTCCTTCCTTCTCTTATCTTTCATTCCTTTCACTTCCATGCATCCAATCTTACTATCTGTCCCCTTCCTTTATAAGGTATGAATGGCAACATCGCGGCTCCGCACATATCCATGGGTTTTTGTGGCTTCCAAATGCACCTGCTATGGACAATCTCTATTGGACCAGTGCCACAGATGTCCGTGCGGCTACAGAATATTTTGATAAGTACTGCACTGCTTGGAATCCTTGTCCACTTCACAGTCAAGCTCCTGGAATAAATCATTCATCTCTACAAGATCCATGCCTCCTTAGCACACATGAAATATTTGCAGGCAATCAGTTAGAAGACTATGAAAAAGTCCTCAATTCTGTTCAAAGACACACAAATTTCCACTCTTCTACATGTTTACGCAAAAGAAATAACACATCAACTTACCGCTATGGAGCCCCATGGGAGGTTCGCAACACGTCATCTCTTCACATTGATGGTTCTAGCAAAAAAGTGTACTCCCCTGCTAGAAATGATGACAAACTCAACGTGCACAATGCTCAGTTACTTGCAATATGGAGGGCCAACATTGATTTTCAATCAGTTCTCTCACGCCATGCTGTGTTGAACTACATTTCAAAGTATGCAACAAAATCAGAGGCAAAGTCTGAAAGCTACTACCAAATTCTCTCACGCCTCTCACAATGCTCCCCCCCCAGATGCTCCTACTATCACTATCGTCCGCAAAGTCCTCACCAAAATTGTTGCTGATCGAGACATTGGTGCACAAGAAACATGCCACATGCTACAAAAACTCCCACTAACAAAGTGTAGTCGCTCTTTTGTCTCCCTCAATGTAAAAAAAAAATTCTTCAAACGTGTATCGCATGAATTAGATGGTCATCCTCCATCAACACCTTTCATTGCCTCCTACATGCAAAGACTACCTGCACTTGAAAGCTTGTCTCTTATTGAATTTTCACGCTCCTGGTCCTTCTCCACCCATCGAAAAACATCACCATGGAAACAAATATTCCCTCCCATGGTTGTCCGCGCTCTTCCTCGTTACACCTCCATTCCATTGAAAGAGTCACCATCCTATGTAGACTTCTGCTGGAGCGAACTCCTTCTATACTTCCCTTTCTGTAGCCTCCCTAATGATATTGGCATATCCAATGCAGGAATTGTTGCACACTGGGAAGAAATTAGACACACATATCAACCTTGGCATGTTCTTCGCAAACCATCCAACCCAAACCTTCTCGACTCTATATTTTCATCCCCAGACAACCCTCCCCATGCCCCCACACTTGACATGCATGAATGGAAGTTCCTCTCTCAACTCCACCCAAGTAACAACCTCCTCCTCGATGAGCTTGCAATGCTTGGCTATCGTGAGTTTGACACAAACCATAATTGGGGCCACTCTACAATCCCTCCACACTTACAAGAAACAACCATCCGCTTCATCGACTCCACCCACTCCTCCACAAGATGCCACCAACTCCTAACTCCATGTGCACATTCACTTTCCTCCTTGTCCGCAAGCCAAACCATTGCATTCAATATCATTCTCTCGCACTTCCGCAACAACATCGCCAAAAAAGCACTCAAAATGATAATCCAAGGCACTGCTGGTACCAGCAAGTTGTTCCTAATTGAGTTCTTAAAAAATGCATTCCTTGAAAGCTCCACCATCGGAAAATGCCCCCTGCTACTACTTGCTCCTACCGGTGTTGCAGCATTCCACATTAATGCTTTGACAATCCACTCTGCTCTTCGCATCCCTATATCCTCTATGGAGCCTTTAGAGGGTCAATCCCTCCTAAACCTTCAAGAACAAATTCAACATATCAATTACATTCTAATTGACGAAATGAGCTTCATTGGTCCTAAATTGCTTTCTCAAATTGATGATCGCTTGCGCGAGGCATTCCCATCAAATAGACACAACCCATTTGGTGGACGTTCTATAATCCTTGTGGGTGACCTTGGCTAGCTACCACCTGTAAAAGACATGCCAATGTATGTAGGAAATTCTCGTGGCACTACACTTTGGCAAAGCTTCAATACTGTGGTTACGCTTGCAACAGTGTTTCGGCAACAAGGAACAAGTCCTGCACAAATTTCCTTCCGCGAAATCCTCTCCAACCTTCGCAATGCAACCCCCACTGTTGCTGATTGGAATCTTCTTATGGCACGTTCAAAAACAAATATTCCTGAAGCCGAAGTCCAATCATTCTCCAACTCAATGCATCTTTATTCAACAAATGACGCTGTTGATTTGCACAATAAATCAATGCTAAAATTAATAAATCAGCTAGTTGCACATTTTTTTGCTGCCGAAAAGAGGCAACTCGAAACTATACAAACAAAAAATGATCAATTATCAAAGAAAATACTCCTATGCATTGACCAACGTGTTATTCTCGGAAGCAATCTGTGGGTTGGCGCTGGTCTTGTTAACGGTTCGCTCGGCACCGTTCGTGCAATCGTATATGCACCAGGTTGTACACCACCAGAACTTCCATCCTTTGTTGTAGTTGCCTTCCCTCACTACAATGGTCCACCATGGGATCCTTCAAATCCTACATTTGTGCCAATCCCACCCATCACAAGGGGTTCATGCACACAGATGCCTCTCGGAATGGCATGGGGCTTAAAAATCCATAAATCGCAAGGCATGACACTAGATAAGGCAACAATCGACATCGGCAACATTGACCGGAAAGGGCTCACTTTCACAGCTATTTCAAGAGTTCACTCGCTGAATGATCTCTGCATCTCCCCTGCCTTCTCCTTCTCACGCTATTCACGTATGCAGGAGAACCCTTACATCATGCACAAGAAACAAGAAGAAGCACACCTTACATCCAAATCTATTACTCACACTCCTTGAAGAGCTCCTACTATTGGTACCTTCTCTTCACTTGCATTCCACTTTTACTTCCTTCTTCTTATTCCTCATAATAAGACCTTGCAAATTTCCTACTTCATTTACATTTTCACTTTCCAATATCATTTCAACTCATATTTGTTCCTACTATTTGTTTCTTATTATGCTTTCCATTATTACTGTAAAAGTTTTACATCCTCACTTATATGCTTTTCCTTTCCTTGCAGCAACTATGGATCGCAGCTACCTTTCTCAACTCAACAACTTCTATGAAGAAATCACTGAACAGGAGAATGCACTCCTCATTGTACAGCAACGCTTCTTAGTTCCACCTACTCTACCACTATACCGTTTGCGCCCAACATTGAAAATACTCCAAAAGATCAAAAAATTCATCCGTCTCCTCATTCATGTACATGAAAGAGATGTACACAGACATCTTCGAGCATACTATCTTAGCCGTGTCCCAACTTTGGACGTCAATTGGTGCTGTCACTGTCGGGCAACCCCTTGTATTTACGACTAGCTTGCAACCAAACGCCTTCCATGCATGATCAGTCTACTATGCTATCACTTGTTCCTCCTTTTTGTTCCAGATCGATTTTCTTCTATATTTAACAATATCGCTTTTACTCTTTTTTCTTGTACCATGATGTAAAACTGCCTACTACTGCGAGTTTTAGTAACATGTAAAACCTTTTTACCATTACATTACTTCAATACAGGTCAATGATTCCTTCGCGAAAATATATACGATGCACAAGAGACCTATGCTCTACTATATTGTATACTATCTATTTTCATCATATCAATTATGCCTACATATCTAAATCTCACAAATTGTTTCCTTTATACGCTCTCAGTTTATACGATTATAAATCGATTCACAAGCAAACCTATTGTTTATTTTCAAATAGTTTGCTTCTAATTTAAATTACATTCATGCAATTTTGAGTCAATTACTTCTACTATTATTAACACATAATGATTTAAGATAATAACCACAAAGTTATTAAATTAAAGTCATGGAGACGAAATTACCTACCTTCTTCCCACAATTCGGTTGAGCAAACAACATTATTTTTGAATTTTCATACTTAAATCTTTAAAATTCGTTGTAATCAATCAATGACAGATTTGAGATTTTACCCATCATATAAATTCACATCTATCATGTTCCCTAACATGTACCACAAAAACGATTCATGTCTCCTCTTCATTCCCCGGCTCCCTAACATTGCAGAATGAACTGCACCATATTTCTCAGTAGCTATGTAAATCTTCCAGGTTGTAAAGAGATAGTCAGTCACAACTATCATGATGAACGGTTCAAAGAACCCAGATAGTCGTCTAATGAATCTGAACGGTTAAAAGTAGGAGAAGCATCCAGATGTTCGACGGATGAATGTAAGCGACCAGGACAGCGCAACAAGTGAAATCTAAACCCTTACCAACAAACTAAATACCGGAAAAGACCTGCTATCGAATTTTCGAGATTACAAATCGTATGTCGTTCTAAATTCTGTAAATATCCTTACAAATTCACCTTCGTAGTTCTGGCGTAAGCCTTATTCTCTTATTTGTTCATCTTGTTTTTAAATTTTAATGTCTTTCCATAATGATAATTACTTGAGTGTAAGTTTAAGCCGAGTGGTGGGATGGAATATTGTCTTTTTTCTCTATGTATGAAATGTTTGCTACGCGGGAGCCTCATGTAATGATGACTATATAGTATTGTGATTATCTAATTTGATTCCTCGATCAAAAATAATTATTTGCTAGATTTCAATTTCCATTAAACTGGTATTGTAGTATCATAAATAAAATCGTTAGACTTGCATTCTTTATGGTGTATTTATACCTGAATCAATTGTGCAGGTAGATGTTGTTCGTGGAAATAGATAATTATGATTGCAGTACGGACTTCAATTTCCATTCCAGTCGCATTGTGTGTCATGAACAAATTGTGGATGGGAACACCTATTAAACCATGAAAGCGTATAGACTCGCATTCTTTAGGGTATATATATTGATACATGAATCAATTGTGGTATCATAAAAAAATTGTGGACGGTAACAACCGTTGAATATATTCTACCGGGAACGAATAAAAAAATGAATAATGTAGAATATACCTTTCGTCTTCGATGGCATACACGGTGAAACAGACTATGCTTTTCAACGCAATGGCCAATTGACCAGTATATTTGTAGCTTTGAGACTCGAACAGTGAATGCATCTTAACGTGGCAAGAAACGAGGCAACTTTTAAAAGGAAGAGACCGATTGTTGGATGATGTTTTAGCCATTTGGTGGAGCCGAATTAGCAGATCTCTACGGGCTGGACGGTATATTTTTTATCCAATTCTTCCCATCAATAAAACTGCTACTTAAAAACGGTGTAGCTTCCTCATCACTGAGTTCACGCGACCATGAGACTCTTCGTTTATCAGCTGCACCAGGTCCAGAACATTTGTACAGCCCATAATACACAGTTCTGCACATAGACACGGAAGAGAGATTATGTTGTTAGAAAGGGATTCTGATAGTCCATGCATAGATGTGAACATTATATTTGCTTTGTTGGGATAGAAGTAGCTTACGATTCTCTAGACGGGTCCTTCCAATTATCCCATCCTTGGGGAAAGATAATGTCAGCAATGTAAGTGTAAGCAAACACTACTCTCGAGTAACGTCCCCATGCCCTGCCGAGGTACATTAGTCCACGACCGGTAATGATACAGTTTATAAAGGTGAAGCCCGTGTTTCTACCCGGAGATGATCTGCTTTGAGCTGTAATTGCGCCATTTAGCTCAGGGATCGTATGCAGACGACATTTCTAATAGTACATAACCACCAGAATTGTTTATCAGCTCTAAACTATGAGAAAGAAAAACAATTAAAACATTCTGCATTATCTATACTAGGCGAGTTTACCTCATAAACAGATTGTCCATCACCACATATGAAGTCGGTGGCACCTTCGATGAAACAGCCTCTAAAGTAATGCCTCCCGCTCTCGTCCAGCACAGTGTCTTGATACCCCAGAAATCTGCATCCGTAAAAAGCAGCACGATCTCCCGATATCCTCAGCGCCACAGCTTGATCTCCCGGACCATAAGAGTTCTGCACGAAAAATCTGTACCTTTAAATAATGTCCAGTTTTACTAGGACATTATATATTGTACAAGGATTTCATAGTGAAATACCTGGATTGTGATATATCTGGCCATGAAATCTGAAGCAAACACTGACACCGTTGCGCTGTAAAATGTCCCTCCACTCGATTTAGCGCTATC
This sequence comes from Pinus albicaulis, assembly GCA_034641835.2. NCBI lineage: Eukaryota > Viridiplantae > Streptophyta > Pinopsida > Pinales > Pinaceae > Pinus > Pinus albicaulis. Next base: position 302,520 of record JAXQQM020090949.1, on the reverse strand, counting down.
ATTCCAAGTGATGATGGTATTATTGGCACCCGAGCCACTCAGAACTATAAATGGCTTCTCTGCAGGAATCGTTACCTTCTCCCTGATAACATGAAGGTGAACACTAAGTTTCTCATTCTAAGATATTCCTTCCTACAGAAAATTTAATGGATAACTATATTGTTGACTCAAAACCATGCAGAAAGTATCAATTTTCCGACAAAATAATTATATCATTCGACATATTCTCTTATGAAACTAATCGGAGGGATCACTAGTTGCTCACTTGTAAATGCCGGGTTTGACCTGAATTATGATTAATTTCCTCTTATTAGCTGGAACTGCATTGATGGCATCCTGGACTGTTGTAAAATGGCCCTTCCCTTCCTCCGTAGATACTACTATCACTCTTGCTACATTCTTGAGTTTTCGAGACAATCTGGTGTTCAATAATACCGGGATGTCGTTCTCTACATGGGTGTTGTTCGTCGCATGGCGTTGTGAAAGTGTAGTGATAGAGTAAGCAGAATTTAGAGAAAAGATATGAAGTGATGTACAAAGAAAAACGAGAAGGGTTACTCTCTTGCAGTTAGACATCATGGATATATGAAAACAGGACAATTTCGAGGCAACATGTGCAAGAAAGAAATATTATCACACAAACAAAACGCGTAGGTAGATATGAATCGAAACACTTGCTCTAAAAACCGATAGATGTGATGGAAATTTCGATAATTTCGAACAAAACACCAAGCAAAGTTCTCAACTCAAAACAAAGAAATGAGAAATTTGGACAAAGAGGATATGGAGAAAGCTCTGTTTTTATTAACCATAAAAATGACAATAAAAATTACAAACTTCTTCAAATACAATTCTCGAATACTCAAAACTCCATACTCGTTTTACAAATTTCGTAAAAAATTAAAAATGTAATAGCTGAGTTGAAACATAAGGTTTCCAAATAAATACGCTGTCAAACACGGACGTGCTTGCTGAAATAGCTCCGTAGAATGCATGCTGCTCCCAAAACACAAATGACTTCCGTTTTCTTGTCGTTTCTTCTCGCTCGTCTATTTCTTCATTTTCCGTAATTCTCAAAATGTTTTCTAACATTCTTCTAACCTTGAAATGAAATGTTGTTCATCATATTTATAAGCAAAAACATATTTGACTTATAATATTAAAAAATACAAAATATCTTCTGATCTTTATCTGCGTATTGAATGCAGATAGGCGGTGGGAGTTAACTTGCTGGCTTTTGGTAAATAAAATCGGCTGTCTGCAGGCTCAATAAATTCTGCAAATTTATTGCTTGACTTTCAGCCATCTGCCTTGCTAAAATATCTGCGGCAATCAGATTTTGTTTCCAGCTGTTTATGTTGCAGTTGGAATTAAATTCCAACACTCCCCCTTAATTTCAACTGCTGGGCTTTTCACCTTCCACTGCTGGGTTTTTCACCATACCCAGACATTCTCTGAAATGATCAAAGCTTTTCTTTGCCAATGGTTTTGTCAAGATGTCAGCTAGCTGATCCTCTGTTCTGCAGTGCTGCAAAACAATCTCACCATTGTTAACCAATTCACGTATGAAGTGAAATTTGGTGTCTATATGCTTTGTCCTTTTATGAAAAACAGAATTCTTTGACAATGCTATTGCCGAGCTATTGTCACAGTAAATGGTTGTGCCCTTTTCTTGTCCATGACACAAATCTCTGAGAACTCTTCTCAGCCACACTGCTTGGCATGCTGCTGTTGTTGCTGCCACGTACTCTGCCTCTGCTGTTGACAAAGCCACAATTGGTTGCTTCTTGGAAGCCCAGGAGATGGCTCCCGATCCCATATGAAACACATATCCCGATGTGCTTTTCCTATCATCAACACTTCCAGCCCAATCACTGTCAGTGTAACCTGTCAACATGACACTTTCAGAAGAGGAGTATAAAATACCAAACCCCTTCGTTCCATTCACATACCTTAGAATCCTCTTGGCTGCTTGCCAATGAGTCTCTTTCGGTCTTTCCATGAATCTGGAGATTAAACTCACTGCATGCATAATGTCCGGCCTAGTTGCAGTCAAGTACATGAGGCTGCCAACTATGCTCTTGTACAACTTTGGATCAAAATCCTTGCTGCTGTCTTCTTTGGTCAATTTCAACCCCATTACAGTTGGAGTCACAGCTGTTTTGCTGTTCTGCATGTTAAATCTCTTCAACACTGCTTCTACATTTTTAACTTGGGAAATGAAAACACCATTTTCACTTTGGTCTACTTCAATTCCAAGAAAATATCTTAAGAAGCCCAAGTCAGTCATTTCAAATTCACTTTTCATGATTGCTTTAAAATCAGCAATGAGAGAAGCATCATTGCCACTAAAGATTAAATCATCTACATATAAAACAACAATAAGTATCTTACCGTCATTCTCCTTTATGTAGAGTGTGGGTTCACCATCACACTTCTCAAACCCATTCTCAATCAGATAAGCATATATTCTACTGTACCATGCTCTTGGAGCTTGCTTGAGCCCATAAAGAGCCTTCTTCAATCTGCAGACTTTATGCTCTTGGCCTTCAACTTCATAGCCTGGAGGTTGTTCAACATAAACCTCTTCTTTTAACACTCCATTCAGGAATGCAGATTTAACATCCATCTGATAAATCTTCCATTTGTGCTGTGCCGCAATAGACAACACTGTTCTGACTGTTTCCATCCTCGCTACTGGTGCAAAGGTTTCATCATAGTCTTTGCCTTGTTGCTGCTTGTAGCCTTTCACAACAAGTCTTGCTTTATGCCTGTCGATCTTGCCTTCAACATTGCTTTTGGTCTTATAGACCCACTTAACTCCAATGGCATCTTTGCCTTCAGGGAGGTCCACTAACTCCCATGTTTTACTCTTCTCAATTGCACCAATTTCTTCATTCATTGCTTCAATCCATTTATCTTCATTTACAACATCTTCAAAATGAATTGGGTCATCAACATGACAATATAAAGCGAATAATGAATTCAGACCAGTATTAGTACTTACCTCTCCTTGTTCATAAATCTCATTCAGATTTCTCAATCTTGGTCTTCTTGGTGTGCTTGGAGTTCCATCCGAACTTGAGGGTATTTCTGATCCCTGCGGTGTGCTTGGAGAAGCACTTCCTTGACTTCTCAAGGCTATTCGAATTCCAGCTTGTGGTGTGGTTTGTTGTACTTGCTGTGGTGGAGGAGGACCCACCAAAGAAGGGTTATTTGCTGCTGTCCCTTCCTCTTCTTCTTCATGAGACACAATTGTCTTCACATTCACTGTCTTCTCTAAGCTTCCATCCCAAGCTTCATCTTCAATGAACTGAACATCTCTGCTTACTATCAATTTCTTGGTTAATGGATTATAGAGTTTGTATGCTTTTGACTCATCACAATAGCCAATAAAGACACACTTCTCCCCCTTACTGTCAAGCTTCTTCCTTAGCTGATCCGGTACATGTGCATATGCTACACAGCCGAATACTCTCATGTGAGTGACAGTTTGATTTTGACCACTCCATGCTTCTTCCGGTATTTTGTTCATGACAGCTTTAGTTGGGCATCTATTCAAGATGTAAACTGCGCAAGTGACAGCTTCTGCCCAATACTCATGCGGCAAGTGTTTTGCCTTCAGCATACTCCTGACCATGTCCAGAATGGTCCTATTCTTCCTTTCTGCAACACCGTTTTGCTGAGGTGTGTACCTTGCGGTGAACTGCTTTTGTATGCCATTCTCTCTGCAAAAACGCAGAAAGTCTTTGGAGATGTACTCTCCACCTCTATCTGTTCTGAGCATTTTGATATAATGCCCACACTGTTTCTCAACAAGAGTTTTGAAGTGGCGGAATTTCTCAAACACTTCACTCTTTTGTTTCAGCATATACACCCATGTCTTTCTGGTGTAATCATCAATAAAAGTTAAAACATATTTATTTCCGGCAAATGATGGTATTTGCATCGGTCCACACACATCAGAGTGAACAATTTCCAATGGTGCTTTTGCCCTTATACTCTTTCCTGCTGGAAAGCTTTCTTTGTGTTGCTTGCCCAAGATGCAACCTTCACAAAGGCTGTCCGGTTTCTCGATCAATGGCAATCCCTTTACCATTCCCTTTCTATGCAACAGATTCAAGCCTCCGAAATTGAGATGTCCAAATCTCAAGTGCCACAACCAATTCTCATCTTTCACCTGTTCTTGAAAGACTTCTTGTGTTACAGCTGCAATAGTTCTTCCTTCCTTCAAATCTGCCCTGAGTTTGAGAGGAAACATCCTATTTCTGGTCATCTGCACCTGTGCAATGATCTTCTTACTTGGAGGTATGTCTCTGATTGTACACATATCATCTTTGAAGAACACATTGTAACCTTTGTCAATGAGCTGTCCAATGCTCAAAAGATTACATTTCAGACCAGGTACATAGTATACCTCTGGCACAATCATCCGTTCTCCATTTCTTGCTCGAATACTGACTCTGCCCTTACCGTTGACAGATATCTTACTATCAGTTCCTGTTGTTACCTCAGATTTCACATTTTCATCCAGATTGGCAAACATTGCAATATTTCCAGTCATGTGATTACTACAACCTGAGTCTAAGAACCAAAAATCATCTTGTTTGTCTTGTGCAACGTTACATGCTAACAGCACAATCTTTGGATTCTTATCTTCTTCATTTGCAAAATTAGCATTCTGCCTACTATTCATGTCATTTTTCTTTTTTCTACATTCATTGGCATAGTGCCCATATTTCTTACAATAATGACATTGGACTTGGGATTTGTCATACCTTTGTCCATGAGCTTGCTGTTTGCTTGAACCTTCATCTTGGTTCTGATTGCAGCTCCTTCCGCTTGTGCTTGCAGGATTATTTATGCCTTTGTTTTGGCTTCTTCCACGACCTCTGTTATTTTCTCTGCCTCGACCTTTTCCTTGGCCAAAAGACATCTGAGTCTTGAATGCTTGCTCAAAAGAGGAATCTATTCCTCTACTCAGTCTGTGTTCATGAGACATAAGAGAAGCACTCAGTTCATCTACTGTGAACTGTGAGAGATCTTTTGTTTCTTCTATTGCTACCACAACAGCTTCAAACCTTGAGGGTAAACTTCTCAAGATCTTCTCAACAATCCTTCTTTCTTCAAGGATTTCACCATGAGATCTAATCTGGGTTATCAACCCAATAACCTGAGTGAAGAATGAATCTATTGTATCAGATTCCTTCATGCTGAGTGTTTCAAAGTCTCTCCTCAACATCCGCAACTTTGCAGTCTTCACCTTCTCCATGCCTTGATAGGCAGTTTTGAGAATATCCCATGCTTCCTTGGATTTTGTTGCTGCTGCAATCCGTGGGAAAACACTTTCATGTACTGATTGGAAGAGAAAAAAGAGGGCTTTGGCATCCTTCTTCCTGTCATCCTTCAACTGATCTCTTTGTGCTACTGTCAAAGCAGCCAATGCTGCTGCATCTGCAGGTTCAACATAACCAGTTTCAACCAGCTCCCATATTCCCCGAGAAGCAAACAATGCTTTCATTGTTATGGACCAATAACTGTGATTTTTCCCATTAAACTGTGGCAGTTGGGAATTTGTCAAACCAGTTCCAGCATCTGCCATCTTAACTGTAAAAATCAAGAAAAGATACTGACTGTATAATTAAAAACAAGCAAGAACTTTCTCTGCTGGAGAAATCTGCTCACTAAGCTTCTTACAGCTCCTGCAGTGAAAAACAAACTCTGTTTTTGACTCACTGAGTGCCTAGACCAGCTCCGATACCATGATGGAAATTTCTGATAATTTCGAACAAAACAGAGGAAGCAAAGTTCCTCAACTCAACACAAAGAAATGAGAAATTTGGACAAAGAGGATATGGAGAAAAGCTCTGTTTTTATTAACCATAAAAATGACAATAAAAATTACAAACTTCTTCAGAAATACAATTCTGGAATACTCAAAAACTCCATACTCTGTTTTTACAAACTCTGTAAAAAAATAAAAAAAAAACAGACAGTTGCTGAAACACGTGTTTCCAAGAACAATGCATAGGTTGTCGAAACACGACGCAAATAATAAACAAACAGAATGGCTGCCGCTCCCAAAACACAACGACTGCTTTCTCTTTGCCGTTTTCCGCTCCGTCTATCGCTCGCAATTTCTCAAAATGTTTTCTAACATTCTTCTAACCTTAAAATGAACTACGTTCAACATATTTATATGCAAAAACAGACGGACTTATAATATAAAAAATACAAAATATCTTCTGATCTTTATCTGCGTATTGAATGTAGATAGACGGTGGGAGTTAACGTGCTGGGTTTTGGTAAATAAAATCGGCTGAATGCAGGCTCAATAAATTCTGCAAATTTATTGCTTGACTTTCAGCCATCTGCCTTTCGCTAAAATATCTCGCGGCAATCGGATTTTCCGTCCACATGTTTATGTTGCAGTTGGAATTAAATTCCAACAAGATGGATGGTATTTATATTACCGGAAGAACATGTATAATTTCGGTGTCATTTTAATTACGGACGCCGTCAAGAAATCTAGGGCCACCTGGGAGAGATGATGACAGATAAGCCACACTGCTCGCTATTCAAAGAATCGCTTGACATGGGAAGGAGGTGGGGATGTCACCGATCCCGGCTAAAAGCTTGGCCGACAAGCGTTGTCGTTTACGTACACCTCATGTAAACCTTTAATCGTTTATAGCGGTTGCTTATCATACAATACTTTTTTGAATGCCGCCTACGCTTTATCCAACCACATCCGCTACTTTGCTTTTCTTTCAATTCGGGCTAATCTTTATCCAAACACATGCTTCGGACATACGATTATTAGTTTTTCTTTTCCTTAATTTTTTCAAATACAACATAGATATATATATATATATATATATATATATATATATATATATATATATATAATTCTTCAAAATACAACAGAGTATATTGCAGAGAGGTGTAACACATTTCAACGAAATTATAAGACTTCACAAAGTGGTAGAGTATCTAAAATTTTCGGGCATGCGGTGTATTTCGGGGAAAGGATGTTGCTTTGCAATTATATGAGACTATGTTCTACATTGCCCATGATATATTAATCAGTGGAGGTTATTTTGAACGGTGAAATGTGTGACTCATCCAAAGAAAATTGTAAGATTTTATTATTTTGTTGTTAAATTTATAATATGTTATTATTTTTTAATTAACATGAAGAGCGACATTCTACATCGATAATCCTTCTAAGTGTTTGGTGGATCCGGACATAAGATAAATCTTGGATAATGATATTTTACTAACCACCGTATTCTTTGGTCATATATATATCATTCTCAAGTAATTGTGTAATCTAAGGTCCTCGGGTGAATTGCTTCTCAATATAGGGAACCTTGAGTATACAATCAATCCGTAACAAATGTGAGCGTTTTGCTTTACGGTTTAAAGTTAGTTTTGGATAGTCAAGTTTAAGCTTGGATTTTGTTAGTTAATAATAAACAATTGAGATTTGATTGGTTCATAGGGTGAGGTTTTTTCAATCTCTATTCAATGTAGAATTTAGGCTTCTTAAGCTTCCTCTCCTAAATAGCAATTGTATTTGTTTGCAATTCATTTGAACTTAGTTTTACAATAGTTAGAACTAAGTAGTCATTATCTTGATATTTTATGTTCGATTGCATTATTGATGTGTAGTTTATTTTTCCCTTCGTTTAGAATAATTATTAATCATGATTCTAATATTTTGTGTTCATCTAATGTTATTTATGAGGAAATTATGCTTTATTTGGCTTTGTTGTGAAATATCTTACATCCGATAAGCATTTAGATAAATATTTCCTCAAGAATAAGTCAAAATTATTTAGATAAATGTTTCTTCGAGGGAACAAGCCAAAATTAGTTGAGCTTCATGTTAGACACCTAATCCTCGGGATTATAGTTTGAGTTAGTGTGTATTATAGTGATTACTTATTAGAGTTCGAGAAGATGTGAAACCGAATCCACAATTTTTTTTATTGTATTTATATGTACACTATGTACATCATTCTTTGATATCATTCTTAATATACGCGATGAATTGTGTTGTCACCTATTACTCCTTTTTGAAAATGATTGAGTCCAATAATATCAACTATTGGCCAAAAAGGGGAGTTGGGGTATAAAAACGTTGAAAACGCGAAACCCAAAATCACAAAGAGAGAACCACAATCGAAACCTAAATTTCAGGAGAAAATATATAGTGAGGGCCAACATCGAAGGAGACAACAACTTTGTATCGGGAGTAATCGTCATCGAATCCAAGTTGAGGTAGAATGACCGAAATATCGGGGTCGATCATATCGGGATCCGATATCGGAAGGACAAAAAGGGGCATATTTGAGGTTAATCTATCGAGGATCGGATATCAGAATTTTTTATCTAACACAAAGCCTTTGAAAACACCGAGGTTCCAAGGAAAACCCCGGAAGACAAAGGAAAAGCTTGGAAATTCAAACACTTGAAGGCCCTTTCTCTCTCCTACTCCAAAGACGCATGACAATCGGGTCATTGACCTCAAACATCGAGAGATGGTTGATGATGCCGGCATGACATGGTGGCCCTGGGATACGTGGCGCTCATTTCTCGTGTTTTTAGGGGCCTAAGGGAGCCAAATTAGGGTGAGATGTGTCACTATCTAGGAGGCCCCACGTGGATATGGTGACACCACAATGATGTCACATTGGAGGTATGAATATCATAGGATGTGCCCATCGAAGACTTTGTCTTGATTCATTTGGAAAACCTTGGATGAGAGGGGGGTTCCAATATGTGTAACACCTAGTCACGAAGACCGAAAGAGAATCGAGGGCTTAAGACATAATAGATCACCTAAGGGACAAGAAGAGATATCGGAGGTCAAAGGCCATCGAAACCATTTTTAATTACTTTTTTGAAAACCTTCGATGAAAGGGCTCGATATATTCTTGCCCACAAATATGGAAAATACAAAAGAAACCTATGCAAAACCAAGGACCCGAAGACCCTTTCTCTCTCCTCTAAATTGAATAGTTGGCAAAATTTTATTGCCTTTGAAAAAGACATATGGCAAAATATTATTGGTTTTGAGGAGTCGACGGAGTTTGATTACGTCAACATGACGTCACTTCGGGGTACTACATATCGGAGGTGATATTTTAAAGAAACCAAGGGAAAAAAATGAATTACAAAGGGAGAATAAGCCCCTAATAGTAACCCAAAGGCTTTAGCACAAAAGCGTTGAGCCGAAGGCCGTAACACCTTGTCCCATGAGACAAAAAGTAAAGGGAGCGGTGGAGAAGGGGCTAAAGGGATATCATAACTTTTAATTTTAGAAGGTGCTTTTAAATAAATTTTTACGAGGAAGGGGAAGTCCCAATATAACGACCCAAGCCCTTAGTCACTGGTGTAATGGTCCCATGGTTTATAAATGATAATAGAGCTTAAACAAGAGGGTTGAAGGTAGAATAATTATTTGGTTTCACGGTGAAGTTATGATGTTTTACGCTCTAGTATAGCATCATAGAGGTAACAAATGGATGAATGGGTTGGATGTTGTTTGTTTTCTTCAATCATGCACCTCTATCGTACACCTCCCGAAAGTGCCACTATATCGGATGATCGATCGCTCCGTAGAGGTAAATTCGAGGTGTTAAAAGAAAAAAGTGAGATGCAAACTAGTTGGGACACCGTGGTAGAGACGTGGCCTAATTAGAGGTGATCACATCAATTGGAGTGGAGATATTTTGAAAGAGACCATCAATCTATTTTTTCGTTTTTTTTAATTTTATTTTCTCAAATTTTTGTAACTTATTCATTTTGAAGAAAAGAATTAAATATTTTGTGATCATCCCGCATGCTCAAACATCTATTTGATCGGACACATGGAGCATTCGAAGATATTTTGTAACAATGGTTCAAGATCTCCCTCTCTCAATGAATAAGGGGAAGAAACTCATGTAAATATTCCCAAATTATGCATTCTAGAGGCGAATTATGCCTTTGCAAGTCCTAAGCTTTGTTTGCAGGAGAAGGAGGTTCCACTTTTGGTTCAATTTTCTCGTTCATGAGGTGTTCGTGATTATAAAAATGTTAGCTATGGTTGACTTCTCGCTTTGGAATCTATCTTCAAAGATTTATGAGGCAGCTTTGTTGATTCCAAGCGTAGTAATGTGAAAAATCTTTTTCCCTTTGTATAACATTTCATGTATGTTTATCCTCCTCCCGAAATTACGTAATGAAGCTATTGTTTTCACTCTAATTTATGGATTTACATATGTTTGTGAAGTAGAAAACAGTACCTATGAAAATGACAAATTTACTTGTATTATTTTTATAGCATACGTACATGTGTTTGAAAAACAATTCTAATATTATTTGGTGACGGAATGCGCCCATGAGATATAGAGCCAAAAACCTTAAATTGAGCTCCACTATTTTTTTCATTTTCAGCTTCTCGCTCTTCCATACTTCACTTGAACTTGTTGTTTAGGATTTTGTGTTTTATCTAGCCCTCTCGCATCAAATTCCTTCCTTTCTATAATTCTCTTCATTTCCACTACACCAGACGATATTGAGCTTCATTTTGTTGTGTGTCGGGCACCAAAATCGAGACATCCCTCCTTGAGATGAGCCATATCTACCCATATATGTGTGTGTGTTTTCTTGAGTCGACCTTGGTGAAGGGATAATGAACCAAGATTTGAATAATTTTATGTCCAAATTATGTGACATATGGATTGTAGTAGAAATCATCAACGAATCCTCAAGATCACTCCTTTAGGATGCCCTAGCACTCGACCCTTTCCTTCAACTTGAGGGTTTTCTCTAGGAGGATTGTACATCTTTTGAGAATATTTCAAAGGGAGATAGAAAAATCTACAACGTATTCTAGCGTCATTGCTACACGGAACGAATCAAAATATTTTTCCCTAGGTACAAAAATTTTTTTACATTCCCTTTGTTGGGTGAGCAAGGGAAGTGTAGGTTGAAGATATCTCACCTTGTGTTATGAAACCAACTCCAAAAAATAGAAGAAAAGAGATATCAATGCCTTAGAAATCAACTAATTTGGACAACCTCCTTTACATTACATAAATGAACAATTCTTGGATGATTCAAATGAAACACTTCCTTTCTATATATAGGAGTCCATGGGGTCACAATATAATCCGAGCGTACCTAACAATAATAATGTAAGGGCATAAAAATAACAATAGTGGGGCTTTATGGGGCACAATAATAACAATATGGGGGCTACACGGGTACAATAATAACAATAAGAGGGCTACACTAACAACAATAAGGGACTACACTACTAATATAGTGACCTAACATGCCCCTCTCCTTCAAAAAAATGTTGTCCTCAATGCATGAGTATCTCTAGATGCTTTTATATAAAATTCTCATCTTCCCATGTGGAATCTTCGGTGGGTAAGTTCTTCAATTTGATCGAGATACTCGAAAGTGATCGATTTCATAGCTTTCGATTTATTATTTCCGTGACCTCTTCATGTTCCAATATGATTTCTTCTTCCTCGTCAATTTGTGGAAATATTGTTTGAACCGTAAGTTTGTCACCTATAACCTTGTTTAAGCATGAAACATGGAAAAATGGTTACACTCGAGAAGAAGCGAGAAGCTCCAATGTGTATGCCATAATACCAATATTTTGTAACACCTTCTAAGGACCATAGTACTTTGGCGATAATTTATTATACTTCTTAGCTTTCTTGAGAGAAATTTGTTTGTATGTTTGTAGCCATAAAAATACCCGCCTCCTACATCAAAACTTCTCTCGGCGCTGTGATGTTGATCTTCTTGTTGTTTCATTCGATTTTGTGCCAAATTTAGGTTATCATTTAAGAGTTGGAGAACTTTTTGTTGATGCTCGATGTGATATTCAGCCGTTTGAAACTTTGATTTTTTTCTCTATAAGATGATGTGATGGATGGTGGATGATATCCATAAAGAGCCATAAATGGGGTCATTTTCTGCTGGCGAGTATGGAAGGAAGTGTTATACCACCATTCAGCCGGAGGTAACCACTTGACCCATTTGTTTGTTTTATCAAAATAAAAAACAACAAAGATATCATTCCAAACATTTGTTCACTCTCTCAATTTTCCCATCGGATTGAGGATGATAAGATGAGATATGGGCTAGTTGAGTACCTAAACAAGAAAACAATTCCGTCCAAAAAAATTTCGGTGAAAATGTAGTCTATGTTGCTTACAATAATCTTTGGGTTTCCATGTAGCTTTTGATTTGTTTCCATAGATGCGAGGCAATTGTACTCGCTTTAAATGGATGATATAATGCACAAAAATGTGCATACTTTGTAAGTTTATCAACTACCACCATGATGACACTCTTTCCTTCAAACTTAGAGTAAACCCGTGATAAAATCCATTGAAACCTCCTCCCAACGTTGACTTGGAATGGGTAAAGGTTGTAGTATACCCGGGGTCTTAATTGTCTCAACTTTATTTTTCACTGAAAACCAAACATTCTACCACAAACTTTTCAATATCAAATTTAAGGCCATCCAAAAAAAAATATTTCTTCACCACGTGGTAAGTTTTTTAAAAATATTGAATGTCCTCCTTTGGGAGAGGTGTGCAATTCCAAAAGAATCTTTTGTTTTAGTTGGGAATTATTGCAAAGATATAAACTATATTTGTACCATAAGGAATAATTTTTCCAACTAAATGTATCGATATATTTGGATCTTGCTACAACATTTTAATGAGTTTCCTTACTTCTTTGTCATTATTCCATTCCTCCCTTGATTCGGTTATCCAATCTGGCCGAATAATAAAAATGGCGAGAAAACAATACTTCCACCTCCTCATCCTTTCTTCGCAGTGCATCCGCAACAACATTTAGCTTCCCTTTTTTGTAGATGATTTCAAAGTCATAACCCAACATATTTGTGACCCATTTTTGTTGATCTTCTCAAGATAGTCTTTGTTGCAAAAATTATTTAAGACTATCATGATCATTTTTTACTCCGGAAGTGTCTTCCCATTAGGTAAGGCCACCATTTATTTAGTGCATGTTGTATTACCAACATTTCCTTTTGATAAATAGTTTTTTGTAAATACTTTCCTTTGATTGGAAGTCTTTCAAAAGCAATGTCTCTTCCTTCCCGCATTAAAACAACACCAATTCCATTTCCTAAGACATCATATTCCACAAAGTAAAGGTTTTTGTGAAGTATGGCATAGCTAAGGCTGGTGTTAGGCACATTGCCTCTTTAAGATGTTAAAAGGCCTTAGTTAGCTTCGAGAGTCCATGAAAATTCATCTTTCTTCAATAATGTTGTTAGAGGTCGTTTGCTATTCTCCATTAATTCTTATCAAACTTGTGATAATACCATGTCAATCCGAGAAATCCTCGCATAGCGATTTAAGGTTGTCGGGAAATTTCCATTCCTTAATGGCTTTAATTTTGTTAGGGTCTACCTTAACACCCTCCCGAGATACCATATGACCTAGACATTCCACCTCTTGTACTCCAAAGAAGCATTTGGAGGTTTTTGAAAATAATTGTTTCGCCTCCAATAGTTTGAGCACCCTATCAACATGTTGAACATGATCCTTCCAAGACATGTTGTATATTAGTATATCATCAGAAAATACTAACATAAATTTTTCTAAGGAAGGGTTAAAAAATGGAATTCATCAACCCTTGAAATGTATAAGGTGAATAGTTAAGGCCAAAAGGCATGACCAAAAATTCATAATGATCCTCATGATTTCTAGAAGTTGTTTTAGAATATTTTTTAGTCTTCATTCTAATTTGATGATATCTCGAATGAATATCCAACTTGGTAAAATAAATTGATCCATGTAATTCATCCAATAATTCATCAATCACAAGAATGAGAAAGTTATCTTTAATAATGATCTTATTGAGCTCTCATAATGCGGATACATGCACCATGATCCATACTTCTTGTGCACCAATACTACTAGAGCAAGAGAAAGAAATTTCACTAGGTTGAATTGTACCAGACCTCTAACATTTTTGCAAGCATACGTTCAATTTCTCTCCTTTGGACGAAGAGATATCTATAAGGCCTCGATGTTTGGAGAAAGAATTCCCGGAATCAAATTAATCGCATGATGATGATCATGAATAGGTGGGAGTCCTTTGGGAGTTTCAAACATCTTGGAATGATTTTCCAAGTCTTTTTGGAAATCTGCGGAGAAATAGATTATTTTGATGTTGGAACTTCTAGTGAGAATAATTGTGAAATTATGCCTCATTGTTTTCTTTTCTTCAAAATATTTTTCATAACATTAGAGCTTATTATTTTTTCTCGGCTTTCCGTACAATACCCTGTAATTCAACTTCCTTTCCTTTTTGAAAACAATTTCAAGAAATTTCTTGAAAATTAAAACTATCGTCCCCAAAATATTGTATCCATTGTACTCCTAGTACAACATCAGCACCTCCCATTGGAATGGAAATAATTGGACCATTCAATACATATCCCCCCCCATGGTTAGCTTGATATTATGGCATTTTTTGAGAGAAATTTATAGTCTCTCCATTTGAAGCCATCACTTGGCACTCTAGTGTTGGGTATAGGAAGCAATTCAATTCTTTGGCTACCTTACAATGAATAAATCTATGGGTACTACCCGAATCAATCAACACTATTACATTTTTCTTCTTGATATGTCCTTCTATCTCGAGATTTTTTATGAGTGGTAATTCCCGCCAATGCATTACAAGATCACGAGTCGGACTCATTTCTTCTTTCTCTAGGGTTGGTTCCTCATGTATATCCTATTCTTTTGAATTTTCATATTCATTTTCTTCCTCCTATTCACAATATATGTTAAACAATTTGTTATGAGCACACTTATGAACTTTAATGTATTTACTATCACAACTATAGAAAAGCCCTTTTGCTCATTTTTTCTTTCAATTGATGTGGTGTCAACCTTGTAGGTTGTGGAAGTCTAGAGAGTAGCAACACTTCCATATTTATAGATGTGAGTGGTAGGCTTCCTTGTCGCTACATAAATTTAGTTTCAATTTTTTTTTGCAATGTAAATGCCTTCTCCAATAAATCACATTCCCAAAATAAAACCTCATGTTGGATGTTATCCTTTAAAGTCCATATGAAGACATCAATCCCGTGTTCCTCCGGGAATATCGACTTACCCTTATATTCAATTTTCGGAAGTCCTCAATGTGCTCCACCATTGAACCCTTTTGTTTCGCGTTATGAATTGGCTAAAGAAGGTGTTTCTCTTTGTATCCTCATAATGTGCTATCATTTCCTCTCGTCAAAATTGACCAAGTGACAATACTTTTACGAGAGAAAACCCATTAATACCATTCAAATGTATTTTTGTTCTAAATGTAGAGTTTCCAATGTGTACCATTTGTGTGTTTTGCACATCTTGGAGACCAATATATTCTTCCATATGTAGTATCCACATTATGGGATCCTCACCATCGAATTCCTCATATCGATATTTGGAATATGGTGGGTCTTCAATCCAACATTAGAGTTTATGAAATCACGATTAACATTTATATTTTTTCTAGTCATAAGTTTCTTATACTACCTTTTAACCATTAGGAATAATTTCTTGTATCAACATTTTCAAACCTTTCATGTTTTCTTTTAGATCATTCTTCATGTCTTCCATGTTGTCTTTCATTTTTCATATATATTATGTTCCATGTCATCCATCTTCGCTTACATGTCATCCATCTTAGCTTCGATGTCATTCTTCAAACCATCCATGTTAGCTTCCATGCCTTTCATCAAACCATTCATATTAAATTCCATGCCTTTCTTCAAAACATCCATATTAGCTTCCACGCCTTTTTCAAACCATCCACATTAGCTTCCACGCCTCTTCTTCAAAACTTCCATTTCATTTTTCGTTTCTCTTTGCGAGAGCGAAATTTGGTGCACTTGGTCTTATAATTTTGATATGTCCTGTTGCACTTCTTCCTCTTCATGAGTCATAATAGAGCCTTATGAGGTCTTAATGGGTGTTTAATTCTTTTAAGGGGCCATTTTGGAACCAAATATCGATATCTATTCTTCAATATTCCCTTGGAATCACATCAAACTAATTTTTCAAAAAATACTTATGCAATTTGAAAAACAAAATACACACTTTTTTCTTGCTATTGAGGAGCTCCATATTGAAACTAATGTATCTCTGGAATTTCGGCTCCCCAAAGATTTTATCTTCAGCCCCTTAGTAGCCCTCTCGAACCTTCTTACCAATGCCATAGGTCCGACCTCGATTTGGATTCTTCAAGGAAAAATTATGCTTAATCTCCTGCCATGACCTAATTATGAACTAGTTCAATAGAGCGAACTTGTATGACGTGCCACGTGTTATTGTTTTCTCCTTCGGCTCGAAATGATACACACTAAACTCAAGTCTATTTACATTCGTCTACTTTTTACATAATTCCAATATGATGCTTCTAGAGAGAGAGTTAAGACGATTTTTTCCAAGGTCACCTCTTTGAGATGAAATTCGGGAGCGTGCAAAACCGCAACTTCCACCGATCATATCTCTCAGAAAATATTGTGAACCAAGATCTAACTTTTTTACACGGCGTTCATTAGGATTTATTCACAAATGGGTATGTTTTGGACCTTTGTTGAAACAAATTTATGGCGAAAATTCGACGATGACTCGTTTGAAGCGGTGAAACACTATAATCCAAAGCTATGATACCAAATGTTGTGAAACCAACTCCAAAAAATAGAAGAAAAGTGAGATCAACACCTTAGAAATTAGCCAATTCGAGCGGGAAACCTACTTTACATTACATAGATTAATAATTCTTTGATGATTCAAATGATAAAACCTCCTTTCTATATATAGGAGTCCATGGGGTCACAATTTAATCCTAACCTGACCCAACAATAATAATGTAAGGGCACAACAATAATAATAGTGGGGTTTTATGGGGCACAATAATAAAAATATGGGCACTACAGGTGTACAAAAATAACAATAAAGGGGGCTACACTAACAAAATTATTAATATAGGGACCTAACACCTTGGCGACTATATTGTTTTCAATTTAATTCACAACATCCCGGCTTTCTAAAGACCCCATACTCACTACGATACAAGATAACTGAGAAAAAATCCCTCCGAGAGAAACATATCTACAAGTATCCGGAAGGAAATAAATCTTGTCACTCCAATTCCAGGTGACCTCATTTTCTAGAAATAGCATCAACTAGCTCCCAAAAGGTTGTGATAAACTTCTCAAAGTTTCCCTCTAAAGTCTTCAAATACCCTTAAGAGCATTGTACATTCTTTGGATCATTTCCTTCAAGAATAAAAAGTGAAGAAGCATTTCGGCGCTCACTCTCTTCCCCATTCCATCCCTCCCCTTAAACTAAAAAGGTTAAAGATATCCCTATAAACAGTCCCGCCCTAAGTGTGAATAGCTTCCCAACTTAGATACATGCGTTCAACAAGTATTCATAATAAATATAGCACCACTTCCTTTGTTAAATATGGTTGTCCTAGGATTTCTATTGAATATATATGGTTCTCTTAACCTGCCTCAACCCCCTGAATGCTATGCCACAACACTACCTCAAGTTCATGCCAAGATTCATATGAAAGGACGATATATTATCCGAGAAACATATAGATGATTTTTGTCCATTTGTTGAGAATCACAATATAGAGAGTCCATATGTAATACCGAGACTCTTTGTTCAGTTCTTAGATGGGGAGGTCGGGAAATGGTTCAAAACTCTACCAATTGACCGCAATTAATACCCGGGAGGAGATGAAGAATGATTTAATGAAGAAATGCGCAGAAAATGTACTATGATTGAATGCAATGAAGAAAAGGCATAGTGAAGATGTTTTAGAATTCATAATGAAGTTTAACAAATTGTACAATGGCCTCCCTTTTTGAAATTAATCCTCCATGTGCTATTTCTAAAGTGGTTTTTTCTGGGGTTTTTGAACCAAAGTTTGGTTTCACTATCGCATAAAGGAAGTCCCCTCGGACTAGATTCGAAACGGATGCTCTACCGACTGAGGGCAAATTTCACCTCTACTAGCAAATGGAGAGGGATGACTTATCATGGAGATGAGGAGAAGGACAAAAATAGGAATCTAGTTCCTCAAATTCAGTGGAAAGGAAACTGGCGAGAGAAGAAACTTCGATGAAATGAATAAATTAATAAGAAACCTTTCTAACAAGCTAGCGAAACTCCAGCTAGAGAAAACCCTCCACGAAAGAACCACCTAGATCCCAAATCCAAGTTTTCAATCCTAATTATAGAAGACCTCCCTCTTTGTCAAACTCTGGCAAAGGGAGAGAAGGGAGAAAACAAGATCATATTCTAGCCTCCATTGTTGATCGAGGAGGATACAAAAATACAAGTGGCCCCGAAAACAACTCGAAAAATCAAAGTCTTCGGATAGAATTGAAACTAAAGATCGCATACATGCGTTTCTTCGACCTCGATTCCGATCGGTGTGAGAAAGACACCGAAGTCCGAGCATGTATGCTTTATGTTGCAGTAGCTCGGTCATAGTTCTCGTTCAAAAACGGCACAAGTGGTAGGCTTCTAACGAGGCAACAATTTTGCAATGCGACCGGTGCATGGATTCTCGCTATCAAGATGGCTAGATTGTCACCTACTTAATTTTCCTGCTGACCCTTATTTTCTAAAGCTATTAACAATGATAATATTGTTTCGTAAAAAACAAAAAAATATTAGAATAGGCATGGCATTGCCACTCCGTGCTATATATATATATATATATATAGTCAAAACCAGGGTGTGTCCGTACAACACCCCCACCACATCCCACTAAAAATCATATTATATGTTACGGGTGGGCGAGACTAGCCCAACCCAAAACTTAATAGTGTATCATATATATATTTCACAAGGCCGATGACTCGAAACCAATAGTAGGCTGTGGGCTTTGCCCCACCCAACATGACAACCTTAATTGATATGTCGCAAACCATTTAACACTAATCGCATAAATATCCCGCCAATGGTAAAAGAAACACAACCCCAAAGCAAACTTAAAATGCTTTGGAAAAATGGCCGATGGTGTTGGAACTCGACTCCGCCCGCACTCCAACAATGGTGCATTAACCAATGGGCCAATGACCCTATGGTGTGGAAATCCATCAACTACCTTACATATAAGCCACCGAAACTAATCGACCGAGGGCAGACCAGCGGATGTTTGGGCGAAACGAGTAGGGCAGAGTGGGTGCGAAACCATGAGCGATGGGATCAAGAGATGATGAAAATATTTCCTTGGAATTTCTGGAGGAGCCTCTGTCACAAATTGGGCAAGTTTTTTATTCTATTTCGTATGTTTTCGCCCGCCGGTAATTCAATGGTGACATATGTTTCTCTAGGCTTTGAGCCTCTTAATTTTCGTGCCACCATCCAAATTGGAGGTGAGCATGGTATGTAAATTTTCTTCTACCTTGATTTCATTGATTCCACTTAATGAGAGCAGTGCCTCCTCCCACCTGAGAGCAAGGTTCCGCAGACATAGCCCACATTGGGTGCAAATACGTAATCGAATCTTTGTGTAATGGATCTCATGATTTCTTATGTTTTTTCACTTCTTTTCATGTGGTTTAATTTTTACTTTCAAGTAACAGGCCCTAATATATGTAATTATAAATGCATCCTTGAAGTAAAATATTTTGGATCAATTTTGGTATCAAAGAAGGTCTTCTTGATGCAAGTTTTTAAGAATATAAGATGAACCAGAATATGTATTCTCGTCTATTCGCTAGTTGAGTGAATGTTTTAGGTGTATGTTTTAGTGTGATGTTTTAGTGCTTATGTCCTCATGTATATGGACGTGAAATACCGCCATGTGATGTGTTATTATATACATCCAATAAGAGGTATGGTTGTCATGTCGTTATCGTGGTTATAGTTGTTGTGTTTTCATGTAAATTTGTCGCAATAGGTTTGTATCATTGTAAACACCGGAACGAGCTAATTTCTCAAAGTCTCCATGGGAAGCATGTTTTTCTTTTTTCTAAGTGTTGTTTTTGGTTGTAGGTGTCGTTGAACACTTGGGATGGTGTTCCACAAGTTCTCAGTAACAACCTCGGTTAAAACTTCATGAAATAAAGTTAATAAAGGTAAAATAATACCGAAGTGGCCAAGGAAGAAAAAAATATGACTCCAACAAGAAATGAAGATAGACACAATGTACATAACATTGACCTTCTAACAATGCGCATGCAAATGTTGATTTCCAAACTCGTGCTTTCTCAATATGTTTGTCCCGAAACATATTGCTAAGTATGCATCAAAAAGTAGGGAAAGGTCCGGGAAGTTATTCATGATGAGGTACAACTAGAATTTCAAATTCTATTTCCTCTCGAGTGATCATGCTTTATGTGATTACAGAAATTTTCTTGCGTAAACAATCGTTGAACGGGACATTGGAGCATACCACACATGCCATGCGTTGGCCGAAGCATACACAACAATCTATTGTTTGTAGCTCGATTTGTTTCATTAAATTTTGGAAGAAAGGTTTTCGTGGAAAATATCAAGGGATGGCATGCAAATGTCTCATCCGAAAACAATTTTGTTGTTCAACATTATCAAAAGAGGCATTTTTTCCTCGAACATCTATCTTTCGATAGAAACAAAGTAAGATCTTGGATACTTGATAGCAAGTGTAAAAATATCCTCGGCATGCCTAGATGTTCATGCGATTGTTTCGGCTTGGCCATGGTTTTATTCTATTCCTAGTGACGGTACCGTACGAATTTGAAACCTTTTTGTTGCAGCAAAATTTCTCTTTGTGCAAGCCTATTTCGTGACATTTTTATGACATTGAGCTTTCAAATGCTAAAATTATTGTTGAAAATTGGAGGAAATTATTGATAATCGAAAGCATGGCATGTTGATCGAAATCCATCAAATGTTGAAAATAGCTGATATGGAGAAGATGATGATTTTGCTAACCAGAAATGAATCTTGAAGATGATTTTCAAGAATGGAAACTTTTCTCTCGCTTGGTTCCGCCAAGCAATGTCAATGTTTATGATCTTCACACCCTCGAGCCGTCAGGGATTTCTGATATATCCTTTCGAGCCGCAGTGGCAGCAACTATTTCTGATGATGTGGCTAAATAAGCGCTATTAATTTTATAAGGAAATGGAATATCAAGGGGTGATATTGTTGACCTTTCAAATAGAAAATTTTCCTCTCCAGTATTCATTGGCATAAAAACAACGACTCTGCTTTTTGGAAATTTTTTTAAGGCATTTTGTTTGACATGAGATTCGTGTGAAGCCTCGCTGGCATGCTTTGGCTCAGGGCACTGCGCACCGGGATCAAGTCTTTCCCTATCGATTGTACTTTTTGAAGCTCTTTCTTTAATCCGTCAAGTACGGAAAAAGTCCTTTGCTTCTTCTCGCTGTGGGAACAAGAATAGCCGCTTTTAATATACTTGCAAAAACAATACACTCGCCCGAAAACTGTGACTAAAGATATGAAACCACTACAGGGTCAATCGCCGGGCAATATTCTAAGAAGAAATGAGGCATATTCAATAAATATTGATTGATGAAATGAGATTTTTGAGATCAAGGTTATTCATGCAAATAGATGCTCGATTACCTAAAAGAATTTCCAGAGAAAAAGAATTGTCCTTTTTGCGTAGTGCATTCATCATCCTTGTGGGTGACCTTGGCCAACTACCTCCTATGAGAGATAAGCCTTTATAGTGCAAGTAATGGCGCGTAGGAAAGTCTTGTGGAAAAAATTCAACATTGTCGTCACTCTCGACACAATATTTTCGCCAACAAGGGAGCATGAGAAACAATATTGTTTTCGTAGAGTCCTCAATAACATACAGAAATGCATAACCCGTTCTTGATGATTGGGATGCGTAGGTCACTATTTGCTGATATGAGGTTGCATCCTAGAGAAAGGGATTTATTTAATGCAGTTACAGCTCACATGTTTCCAACAACATCTGTGTCTCCTTCCATAACCGGCATAGTGCTGAAAACATCATAAAATTCTCCAATTGCACAATGTCTTGCCGTGACTCAAGGCGTACCAAAAACCGAGGAAAGCCGATGATGATCAAATCGGACCCGAATTTTGTAATGTCATTGGCACAACGTAAGCTGTGTTGACATATAATTTTTCAGTTGAAGTGCAGTTCTGTCGTGAATGGTGCACTTGGAAATGTGAAGGAAATATTTTTATACTCCTACCTTCCTAAGCCACCCGAACTTCCAATGTTCACAATCGTTGTTTTTGATAAGTATGTTGCGTGCTTTTCTGCAAGAAATCCAAAACATCGACTATCATATGCACCAATGATAAGAGGAAATCGAAAACAAATTCCTTTAAAGATGTCATGGGCTACTTATGCAAATCCACAAGTCACTCAGGTTTGACTTTAGAAATGATCATCAATTTGATATCGGGAATAAAGGAGCAGAGCAGGTCATGATCCTTCACAGAACGCAAATCAAGAGTGAACGCAACCAATAGGAGTGGTTTATAGGATTGCACCGCCTTTCTCTTATCAACGTTATGCCAAGATGAAAGCGAATGCATATGTTACACTAGGAAGTTATGAGACAGTAGTGATTAAAGTCCATATCGTTATGACTTGCAACTGCCAGATACTTTAGCCTCTTTATAGAATATTTTTTGAATTTCTTTTATTTTCCTTTTATTTACTTTTAATAAAATACGATTTTTGTATTACATGAGATGAATAGCATTCATCAAATTCATAGGTGGCATTTTGAAATGTTGCTACATCGTTTTTCATGGTCGCTAATTTTCTCTTATTTTTTTCAAAGTGGTTTTTGTTATTTTTCTTCTTACAATGAACCATTTAGAGATAAAAAAACCAATTATATGAGTCAATCATTAAAAATCAAGTATTGAAATTCCATGTCACAATGGCACACGCAACTAATAGTATTAAGCCACATATATGTTATGGAATGAGTTTTAATTTCTTTATATTGGCCCTATATTTTGCTATCTTAGTATAATAATTATTCTCATGTATTAATGAAATGAATACATTCAAGGGATCCACAATGATAGTAACATTCCAGAAAAGTCTTTCACA
Source organism: Pinus albicaulis (assembly GCA_034641835.2). Lineage (NCBI taxonomy): Eukaryota > Viridiplantae > Streptophyta > Pinopsida > Pinales > Pinaceae > Pinus > Pinus albicaulis. Next base: position 279,384 of record JAXQQM020090949.1, on the reverse strand, counting down.
TCGTTTTTCATGCTGCTCAATTTACTCTCCTTTTTTAAGTCACATTGCTCTTTTGCTCACAATGAACCAATAAGACTTATACAAATCCGCTTATATGAGCCTACCAAGTAAAAATCAAGATTGAAGTCCATATCCCATGACACAAAACTGAACAATATTTATCAATATGTTTGCTAAATATATTGTGGTTTGGTTCAATGACAACATATTTATATTTGATACAATATTAACCAAATTAATATAACATACTATTAACATTATTTTTACAGTACAAAACATACAGAATCACTCACATACTATTAATATTTCATCTTTCAAACATTAAAGTCTGAAAAATTTGTGATTTGCTTTGGGCTGTATATGTAATAGTCTCATATCACTCATTTAATTTTATCGCTCATTTCATGTGTACAATATTTATTTCTAATGAGGTTTATATTTGTAGGAAATTTATATCTTTATTTGAGTTCATGTACCGTCGAAAGTTATTTCTATAAACATGACGTTTTTTAAGATTAAGTTTTTTAAACAAAAAAACAAATGAGGTGTTCCTGGCTATACATATATATATATCCGTGTGCGTGTGTGTGTGCGTGGCTAGATGTTTCTCTTTCTCTTTGTTTATAAATTTTTATTTTGTCGTTTTTCCCGTCAAATGCAGAGCATATGGATAATAATGATGGCATCTATTAGAATAAAGCGGTGGAAAGATATTTCTAGACTAATCCTAATTTTCTTTCGTATCTTCTAACAAGCTCAATAGAAAACATGGCCTCCATCCTACTTTTATCGATGATCATCTTCATGTGCTATATGAAATGAAAATTAATGTAAAATACTTGTTGCATGCGCATATGAGGGAGGCTAGGAGAAAAAAATAAGGGACTGGTTGGAAAGCGTTATGCAGCATCATGATCATTATCCCGTTGATTTGAATTGGTGTTCCTTTTGTGGTCGGTCTACCGGTTGTGTTCTCGAAGAGGCTATTTCGATAAGTGACCCTTTCGATGAGAAGCGAGTCCATTTTCAGGAAGGGTATTTCTTTTTATGTAAAGACTACAAAAAAACATATGAAATAATTTCTAATGTTATTTTTTTTGGTTTCACCGATGGTGGAATTGAATATGACTTTTAGTTTATTAATTCATTCCGGTTTATACATTAACAATCGCAAGGTTTGATCGATAACTTCGTGGTTTATCAGTAATAATAATCATGTGACTTTAAAATTTCCTCTCCGTGTTTAAAATATTGGGTTGTATTCTTTACTAAGCTATTGTGTTTTTAATGATTGTTCCCTTGGCCTTATTGGTCCCTTAGATTATTACTTATTTTTCCCTTGTTCACCAATTCCTTTGGATTCTTAATATTAAACCCTTGTTATTAGTTCTTTTCGTTTATAATATGAATGAATACTTTGGGTTAATTATTAGTAAGCTTTAGTTAATCTCTTTCGGTTGTTATATATATAATTTTATTGATCCTTCAACTTTATTAATCACTTGATTTTATTAATAATTTTTATTTCTAAAACTAATTTGTTGGGTAATATTTTTCCCTTGGGTTCACCAATTCCTTTGGTGATAATATTAAACCCTCGTTTATGGACTATTTTGGTTTATAATATGAATAATCTCTCTCGTTAACTATTAGTGTTTATTAATTTCTTCAATCCTGAGTATTTTTTTATTAATTTTTGATTGATCCTTCGACTTTATTAATCACTTGACTTTTATTAATAATTTTTGTTTCTAATACAAATTTGTTGGGTTTACTAATACTAATAATCCCTTCGGTTTATTGATATTTTCTTTGTTTATAATATTAATATTCCCTTTGTTTTATCGATGTTTTATGTTTATAATATTAATATTTCACCATATTTGTTTGATCCATTGTTTCGTTAGAATATTGATTCATTAATTTTTTTGAATTCTTTCTAGCTCTAATATTATTCCCTTCATTTTATTAAATCCAAATATTGGTTTAAATGTTAGTCCTAGAGTTTAATGCTAATGCATGGTCCAAATGTCACATTATGAAAAACTCGACTAATATGAAAATCAACCATGGGAAACCATTGTTAATTACCGCTAGCCATAGTCGATCAATGTCATCCATGGTAAAATATCACATTCCGAAAAATATTGTCTCGATATGAAAATCTCCCATGGCCAACCCCGTCATAGTTGGTCCAAAGTCGCATTGTGACAACAATTGTCTCAATGCTTCTAAATAAAGTATGGTAAACAATGTTTATTCCCCGCTTATAATATGAATAATCATAGCAGACTTTATCAATCATTTTTATTTAAAAATTGATTCCTAAGATTTATTAATCTCTTTATTAATCATGTGAGTTTCTCATTCATTTGTCTTTAATTTTTATGTTTTCATAGCTTTATATGGTTGGAAAAATCTCGTATACAATTTTAATATTTCTTTCATTTGTATTTAAAATATTTATTCCTAACCTTTACTAATCGTATATCTATCCCTCGCCTTTGTCGTATCTCTTATGTTTTTAATATTTTTCCATCGGGTTCCCCACTCTTTCGTTTATAATATTAAACCACTGGGTTTATTAGTTCTTTTGGTTTACAATATTAATAATCCCTTGTGTTTATTAATTACTTTATTTTTTAAAATATTGATTCTTATGGTTTATTAATTTCTTCGGTTTTTGAGTTTAAAATATTTATTCTCAGTGGTTTGTTACTCTCTTGTGTTTTTAATATCGATCCCTTAGCCTTATTCATCCCTTTTGTTTTTAATAATTTTCCCTCGGGTTCACCAATTCCTTTGGTTTACAATATTAAAACCTCGTTTATTATTTTCTGGTTTATTATTAATATATCCGTTGGGTTTATTAATCTCTGAGTTTAAAAATATTAAAATAACATGGTTTATTAAATTCTTAGGTTTTGAGTTTAAACTATTAATTATTAGGTTATATTACTTCCTCGAGTTTAAAATATCACTATTAGGCTTTATTAATTTCTTAGGCTTTTTGGAGTTTCAAATATTAATTATTAGGGTTTATTAATCTTCTTTTGTTTTTAGCCATTGATCCGTTGGCCTCATTCATCCCTGTGTTTAACTCTATTTATCCTCGCTCCCAATTCCATTTGTTTATAATATTAAAACCTCCGCTATCACGCATTCTTTGTTTTATAATATTAATACCACCTTCTGGGTTTATTAATCTATTGGAGTTTAAAATATTATTTTCGTAGGATTTTTTAATTTCTTAGGTTTTTTGGGTTTAAAACACTACTATTGATAGGTTTTATTAATCTCTCGTTGTTTTTACATATTGCCTTAGCCTCACTGATCCCTTAGGTTTTTAAATATTTATCCTTGGGTTCACCGATTTCTTTGGTTTATAATATATTAAACCATAGGGTTTATTAGTTCTTTTGGTTTATAATGTTAATCATGTGACTTTATCAATCATCTTTAAATTGATTCGTAAGATTTATTAATCTATTTATTAATCATAAGGAGTTTATCATTCATTTGTATTTAAAATATTTATTCCTAGCCTTTATTAATCTCTATGTATCCTCATGCGTGTCTGATCTCTTTATGTTTTTTAATATTTTTCCCTCGTTCCCAATTCCTTCGTTTATAATATTAAACTTGGGTTTATTAGTTCTTTTGGTTTATAATATTAATAATTCCTTGTGTTTATTAATTAGTTTATTTTAAAATATTGATTCTTATGTGTTTCTATTAATTTCTTAGTGCTCTTTGAGTTTAAAAATATTTATTCTTTAGGGTACTCTCTCTTATGTCCGTAATATTGATCCCTTGGCTTTATTTATCCCTCTTTGGTGTTTTTAATAATTGTCCCTCGGGTTCACCAATTCCTTTTGGTTTATAATATTAAACCCTTGGGTTTATTATTTCTTTTGGTTTATATTATTAATAATCCTTTCTGTTTGTCGTAATCTCTCGAGAATAAAATACTAGCGATTTATGGTCTATTAAATTCTTAAGTTTTTGGGTTTAACCTATTAATTATTAGGGGTATATTTTACTCTTCTTGAATTTAAAATATTAAAAAATCTTAGGGTTTATTAATTTCTCTGGTTTATAATACTAATATTTTATCCATTAGGTTTATAAAAAATTCTCCGTTGGGTTTACTAATTTCTCGGGCTTCTATAGCAGATTAAACGCTTGTGTTTATTTCGTATGCCTTACCTTTTATAACCTTTAATAATTTCTGACGCTCTGTCATATAATATTACTTATTTTGGTTTAGAACATTAATAACCCGTCATAGTTGCATTAATCTCTTGAATTTAAAATATTAATTCTTAGGGTTTATTAATTTATTAGGTTTCGAGTTTCAAATATTAAGTATTAGGGCTTCTATTAATCTCTCGTGTTTTTAAAATTGATCCATTGGCCTTATTCATCCCTTAGGTTTAAATTGCTTTATCATTCGGCTTCTCAATTCCTTTGGTTTAGAAGATGAAACTCTTGGGCTTTACTAGTTCTTTTGTTTTATAATATTAATAACCCCTTGGTTTTATTAATCTATTGAGTTTAAAATATTATTTCATAGGTTTTTTTAATTTCTTAGGCTTTTGGAGTTTATAATATGAATTATTAGGTTTTATTAATATCTATTGTTTTTAATATTTCCATTAGCCTTATTGATCTTCCTTTAGGTTTTTAATAATATCCCTTAAGTTCACCGATTCCTTTGGTTTATAATATTAGACACTATGGTTTATTAGTTCTTTTGTTTTATAATGTTAATGACCCCCTTGCCTTATTAATCTCTTTGAGTTTAACATATTAATTCTTAGGCTTTATTAATTTCTTAGGTTTTTCAAACTACTTTAATATATTAATTCTTAGGGTTTATTAATCTCTTACCGTTTTTGACTATTGATTCTTTGTCTCTTACTGATCCCTTTAGGTTTATGATATTTATCCCCTTTCGAGTTCGTTGATTCCTTTGGTCTCATAAAATTAAACCCTCGAAGCCGTTTATTAGTTCTTTTGGTTTATAATGTACATAATCCCATTCGTCATTATCAGTATCTTAAGTTTAAAATGCAGCGATTCTTATGGTTTATTAATTTATTAGGTTTTTTAGCGTTTTAAAATGATATCGACTTAGGGTTTATTAATCTCTTGTGTTTTTAATATTTATCCCTCGTTCACTCAATTCCTCTCTGTCGTTTATAATACTCTGAAACCTTTTGGGCTTTATTAGTTCTTTTTTGTTTGTATTATTAATAATCTCTTTGGGTTTATTAATATCTTGAATTTTAAAATATTCGACTTTGTTAGGGTTTACTACTTTCTTAGGTTTCGGTTTTCTTTTAAATATTATTTCATATGCTTTATTACATTAAGTTTGAAAACATATTATTTCATAGGCTTTAATTTCTTAGGCTTTTTGAGTTTAAAATATTAATTATTAGGTTTTATTGATCTCCTATTGTTTTTAATATTTCCCTTTAGCTTTATCAGCATCCCTTAGGATTTTAATATTTATCCCTTGGGTTCACCGATTTCCTCTCGTTTATAATATTAAAACCATCGCGTTTATTAGGTTCTTTCGGTTTATAATGTTAATCATGTGACTCTTATCAATCATTTATATTTAAAAATTGATCTCCTAAGATTTATTAATCTCTTTATTAATCATGTGAGTTTATCATTCATTTGTATTTAAAATATTTATTCCTAGCCTTTACTAATCTTTTTTTATTTTTTTCTATGTATCCCTGGGCCTTGCTGATCTCCTTATGTTTTTAATATTTTTCCCCGAGGTTCCCCAATTCCTTTGGTTTATGATATTAAAACCTCTTTAGTTTATTAGTTCTTTTGGTTTATAATATTAATAATCCCTTTCCGTTTATTAATTAGTTGATCTTAAAATATTGATTCTTATGGTTTATTAATTTCTTAGGTTTTTTAGTTGAAAATATTTATTCTTAGGTTTGTTACTCTCCTCGTGTCTTTAATATCGATCCATCGCCTTATTGATCCCTTATGTTTTTAATAATTTTTCCCTCTGTCTCACTAATTCCTTTGGTTTATAGCATTAAACCCTTTAGTTTATTATTTCTTTTGGTTTATATTATTAATAATCCCTCGGGTGTTGAATATCCTTGAGCTTTAAAAGCACTAAATACCATGGTTTATTAAATTCCTTAAGTTTTGTGTTCAAACTATTAATTATTAGGGTATATTACTCTCTTGAGTTTAAAATATTAGAAATTCTCAGAGTTTATTAATTTCGTGGTTTATAATACTAATATTTATCCCTTAGGTTTATAAAGCTTTTCCCTTGGCTTTACTAATTTCTTAGGTTTATAATATTAAATGCTTCGTGTTTATTTGTTCCTCACCTTTATAATTTTAATAATTCCTTTGGTTTATAATATTACTTATTTTGGTTTAGAACATTAATAATCCGTTGAGCTTTATCAATCTTCCGAGTTTAAAATATTAATTCCTGTGGTTTATTACACTTTCTTAGGTTTTTGAGTTTCAAATATTAATTTATTAGGGTTTGTTAATCTTTGCTTTTATATATCTGATCTCGTTGTCCTTATTCATCCCTTTAGGTTTAAACTCATTTATCCTTCTGGCCTCCTAAATTCCTTTAATATAATATTAAACTGGGTTTACTATTTCTTTTGTTTTATATATTTAACAACCCCTTGGGTTTATTAATCTATCGAGTTTAAATATTATTTCTATTGGATTTTTTAATTTCTTAGGCTTTTTGAGTTTAGAATATGAATTATTAGGTTTTCATTAATCTCTATTGTTTTTTAATTTATTGCACGCTAGCCTTTATTTGATCCCTGTAGGTTTTTAATATTTATCCTCTGAGTTCACCCATTCCTTTGGTATATAATATTAAACCCTTTGGGTTTATTGAAGTTCTTTTAGTATATAATGCTATAATGAACTTGGTTTCAATAATCTTTTGAGTTGTAAAATATTAATTTTAGGTTTTCTGGATGAATCTCTCATCGTTTCTTTAATATTGATTTTCCTTGTCCTTATTGATCTCCTTAGATTTATGATTTTATCCCTTCTGGGCTCAGCTGATTCCTTTGGCTTATAAATAGTAGTAACCCTTGTGGTTTATTATTTTATTTATGGTTTATAATGTTAATAATCCTCATTGGCTTGGTTAATATTTTAATTTTAAAATACCGATTCTTATGGTTTATTAATTTATTATGTTTTTTGAAGTTTAAAATATCAATTTCTTTAGGGTTTATTAATCTCTTGTGTTTTTAATATTTACTCCTTATGCTTTTAATATTTATCCATGTTCACCAATTCCTTTTGGTTTATAATATTTGAAACCTTGGGTGTATTAGTTCTTTGGGTTTTATTATTAATGAATCTCTCGGGTTTATTAATATCTTTGAGTTTAAAATATTAATTGTTAGGGTTTATTAATTTCTTAGGTTTCTAGTTTTTAAATATTATTTCATATACTTTATTAATCTCTTGAGTTTAATATATTAATTCTTAGAGTTTTTTACTTTTTAGGTTTCTGTCTAAGCATTATGCTCTTCTAATCTTTCAATTAAATTATTTATTCTTAGGATATTTCTTAATTTATAATATTAATATTTATCCTTTCGCTTCACCAATTACTTAGGTTTATAATATTAACCCTTGGGTTTATTATTTCTTTGTGTAAAATATTAATAATCCCCTAAGATATTGGTAAGAGATATAAAATTATTGTGTAATATTAATAAAATATTATTATTATGTTATTTTTGAATTATATTATAGTTTGAGTTAAAAAATAATTTTAATAATATATTTTATTATATATTTTACTATTGAATAATATAATATTATAGATTATAATATATTGTATTTCCTTTTATATATATATATACACACACACATTTTAAGTTAATATATAGTATGTGTATAGTTAATATTATTAATATATTATAAGTAAATATATAAAATATATTTGTAATTATAATCATAAATATATAATATTTATTTTGGTGATATACATGTGGTGGGTAGTGGATATAGGCTCAATCAGCAGTAGTATCAAACCACATTGTGTAAATGTGATTGTGCTGTGTATATGCTCTTTTTTGCTTTATGACTCTACACATCACTATATATATTATCAAGTACCAATCAACAAAATATACTCAAATATTCATTTCTATCTGACTGGGTTTTGATTCCTATTCATTAAATAATGCGTGAGATAAAAATAAGAATCGGGATCTTTAGCTTTAACGGCACAGAATGGAAAACCTTTTTTCAGTTCTCAAAGAAAAACATGAGAATTTATAGGTGTAAATATAACAAGATATACGCTGTAGATAGCATACCTAGCTGAAATTATATTTAAATGGTGGCTGCATAATAATGAATTCGAAATAATTAAATAGCGTATTCCAATGAGAACAATTGAAAAAGAGAGCTTGTTTGTTTATTGCTAAGGAATAACGTAAACTCTTCCACTCATGAAATTAGCGGCCGTCGAATAAAAATGAATTGGAAATACCTAAATATATTTGCGCTACAATGAAGGAGCACTGAAATTTTATGCACTGTTGGATTTTACTCATATATAATCTGTTAGTGAAATTACCGGATTTGTGAAATTATAGGATTCGCTGAGAATAGTGATCATAATATTGAGTACCAATTAAGAAATGCTAGTATAAAAAAGATCAAAACTATTACTCCTTGCTTTGAATAAGACTATAGCGATCAATGGTTGATCTGCATAGCGTTATCATCCTTTATCCAAAGTTTTATGGTGGCAATTGTCATCCATCTCAATTTTAATCAAATTTTCTAGGCTGCAAAAAAACCAACCTCGCCTCGCTTATCCCTTGCTGATCCAATGCAAAAGACATCGTGGCAAGTTATATTTATCCAAAGTCATTGTTTAATGCTGAGCATAAGCTACCATCGAGTAGTGGTTCCTTTTCCACATACAGTGATGTAGATGTATGTAATAGCCTAGTATGTATTTTTTTCATGAAATTGAAAAACACACCCTTAGCCCTAGTTCTAGAGGGCTTAGTGAAATAAACCGCAATATGAGGGAGGGACAGTTTCATCCCAATCCACTGGCATGTACTCCCAGCGTTGCACACCGCCGTCGCTGACTGCCTCGTATAGTAACAATTCTAGCTTCTTCTTTGTATGAAACCCCTGACAATAACTAATGGGCTACGTGAGGCAGTTCCACCACCCTCACCAAGGAAACAGCTACAAAGTCCTCGAGCCAGAAAACTACAATTGGATCGACCATGTCACCACCAGGATCCAAATTGCGAATGCGTGAAAACATCCTCAGAAGGTAAAGAGTGTGCCATTTCCAGCGTTCTCATGGTCATAGTGTGTGTGGATTTTAGTTTTCCTCCCGAATAGGGAGGGATTCTAATCCCTATGACGTCAAATTTGCAGGACTAATGGTTGAAGTTTTTAAATACTCATGTCTGACAATGTTTTCCCAATTGCGAATGTGCAAACATCCTCGGAAGCTGTGGAGAGCGTGCCGTATTTCCAGTGTTCTCATGGTCATGCGAGATTTTCAGTTTTCCTCCCGAACATGTGATGATTCTAACCCTAGACGCTCAAATTTGCAGGACTAATGGTTTAGAAGTTCTTTAAATACTCATGTCTGACAATGTTTTTGTTTAAAATCTTTATTCAGCAATGTAGGTAGAGGCCCTTTCCTTTATTTAGCAATTTTAATCTTTCAGAGGTCGAAGATTAAGTGTGAGCTTCTATCTATCTTTGTTTCTGTGCAAACTATAAGCCGTGCTTTGACTTGTCGGAATTCTGGAAATATTTTAAGCGGAAGTTTATATTTATTGGACAATTTTTTTTACGGTCCTTGACGGTTTTCGTTGTATCTAACTTTATTTCTTCTGAATCATTTGTTATAATAGGTTTCATTTTGATTAAAATCCTCATAATTACTCTCATTTTCTCATATTTGCATTGACATCGTTGCTTAAGTATGTACGTATATTAGAAGCTAAACGATGCATTCTTTTTGCGTAGATTTTACCTCTTTCGTATACGATTTAATTTGTGTTCATATAGTCATGATTTGGTTCATTATCAGCCATGTTTATCTAGTTTAACATTTTATTTTTATCTTTCTCTAGCAATCTTTTTTTCACCCGTACTTTTTGACGGCGATATAATTGTGTTTTTGTCAAAATTGTGTTCACAAATTGCTCCAACTTTGTAGATTGCCTTAAATGCTTCATGATTGATTAAATTACCTTAAAGTTAATCATCGAGTACGGCAAAACAAAGATGATGTGTCTCAAATTGCTGCAGCTTGGTAGATTTCCTATATCTCTAGATAAATTTCAAATGCTTTCTTGATTGGTTTAAAATGCCTTAGGAGTATAAGTACGACTAGAGACACTTGGAGAACTTTCTTTCAAAGCACATATGCTAGTCAAATACAACTCGCATAAAGCGTTCTCTTTCTGGCAAACACTCAGAGCATCCGACTAACTTGTCAGATGATGCAAGTAGAATCTTAATGTTTTTCAAGGTTTTCGGACATGTTATGTCAAGGTTCCTCAGCAAGAAATAATGGCAAGTCTATTTTGCTTTAAGGTCTTCGGTTTCCTATTATAACTCCCTTTTTCTACTAAACAACTGCGATAGGCCATTTTCGCACAACCCTGTGTTTCCAATAACACTTTTAACATATTAAATTATTATGGCCAGCCTCTAACTTTCTTTAAACTAGATCGGAAACACAAAATTTAATCTACTTTCACTACTCTAATAGAATTGCTACTCTAAGGAAGCACCAAACTTAGCTAACCTACTTCACTACTCTAATAGAATTACCTAATAAAAGTTAATCTACTTCACTACTCTAATAGAATCGCCTAATAAACGTCTGTGTGGTAGATTAGATAATTTGTGAAAGGAGCTGCGTCAAATGACCCAATCCAAAATATTTTGAAGTAGCTTCTAAAGTTACACTCTAGGTTGGTTCAAGGTTATTTGCATCATTTATTAGAAATGATTTGTTTACTAACATCAGTAACAGTACTACATACATATTGTGAAAAACGTTTTGACGCATTTGGTTTTTATACCATACTTGTGGTGAAATTGAATGTTGAGTGTGTTAATATAACTTTTTATTAACCATTTCGATTGCAAGGCATTTGTTTCTCTATGTTATAAATACATTGGTTTTTTTAATTTGAGTGTGACTAATACTTGCAATTGTAGCCTTCTGTGGGGAATAGAGGCTTATTTCCTTCAATGTACATCTCAAATTATGTTGAGTTGCGTGAAATTGAAAGTTGAGTGTGTGAAACATACTTTCTTATAAGCATTTGACTGCTACGTAGCGTTTTCTCTATGTTATAAATGACATTGGTTTCTCTAATGTGAAAATGTAGCTCTTGTCTGTAGTAGAGGTTTATGTATCTCAAATTACATCTCAAGTCATAACTAAATGATGTTGACGTAGTATATCGACAGGGACTATTTCTCACACAGTTTTGCCCTCAGCTAGAGTTTTTCATTGTATCAGCAAATTGAGAAATCCAGGGTACTCCAACGATGATTCCTCTAATTTCTTTTTCATTCTGAAATACACTATAAGTACATTTAACTTGATATTCATAACGAAAAGACGGAAAATAATAGTTGTGGAGTCAGAGTAGGACCAAAGTGCAGCTTTCTATGAAAGTTATATTTAATTTTTAATTATGATTTATTTTTAGTGCAGTTGAGAGACAAACGTGCCTCTATGGAAGTTATATTTAATTTTTAATTTTATAAAAATTTCAAAAGTTAGCACTCTGATTTTTTGAATTTCTGAAACTGTATTAAAATCTTGTCACTTACTGATCTCTATGAATAATATTTTCATTATAAGGTATGAAATGTATTAAAGGATCGACACATGGACATCCACACATGCAGACTACCGTCACGATCGAGAATCCATGCAAAGTACCATTAAGACAAGTGGTCTTCGACATTAAGAAAGAGAAACATAAGAAACCATGTTTTTGTGTTCCATAGTTGTGCATTATCAGCCATAATCGTTACATCATCAACCTGTTTTTGTAGTCATACCCAAAGGGTAAGATAAGACACACATAGGCTAGAAAAATTAAATGGATAGAAAGGAATTTGCAACAAAAGGTTGGAGGACGCATAGATAAATGCGTAGAAGGAATAGGAAGCACCTGCAATAGGAAGCCCCTAGAGTAGATAAAATAAGCTTTAGCCCTGAAAGAGAGGATTAGAAGGCATAAACTAAAATAGAATTTTGAAGAAACATTTATGTGCATGCTAGGAACCTGCATATCTAAGGCCTGGTCCAAAGGCATAAGATCATTCCATGATTCACATAAGATCATCGACACCTATGCTTCATAGTCTCCGCGAAGATGCTGGATGAGGTATTAGTCACTAATACCTATGCTTCATAGCCTATGAAGATGCCGGATGAGGCCAAGTAGCACATAAAAATATTGAAATGTGCAGTAAGGAAATTAAAGGAAAAATGGCTAAGGTCGCCAAGGCTAAAGAACCTCTCGAAAATTCGACAAGCTGCAAATCCCACTCGATCGCTTTCTTTGAATCCTACGTCGACCCGAGAAAGGCCTCTCAAATACCTGGGTGGTTAAATCCTACTTCGACTTGGAGAAAGTGGCTCTCAAATATTTTCGAGAGAATGAGATGAAGAAAAAAGAGGTAAGAAAGCTCACACCATATCCTTCAATGGCACAAGAAGGATTCCTTCCTCCTTAGGAGAAGAAAATGAAGAGACATACGCTTGAAGTCTTTCGCGGTATAAGATAATTAGAAGAGAATCTAGTCGAGCAGTCAAATTATAGGCAAACATATTTTTTTCTATAATATACGTGACTCTGAGAATCAGTACTAATCTAAGGGAGGTCCCAGTGATCACCCCTCATGGTCGCTTTTGTAACACCACTAGCATATCCAAGAACTCATAAGCAAGATACACCAAATCTTTATGATTTAGCAAGATCCTAGACCCCCAGCAGGTAAATGGGAGAGCCTCTGAGTTGAGATCATAGAAAGCCATATATTAAATGAGGTTTGAACCTTTCTCGTCTCATAGGTTTCACCCAATAAAACTTGCCACCAATTGATTAGAGATAGCTAACCATCGAGTAGGTTTCACCACGTTTCGAAACTTTGCCAACAATTGAGTAGAGACAACAATGTGCTTCACCGAGAAGCAATGGGGGATATAGTAGGGGGTAGGGGAGTTTTTATATCAGGAAGGTATAAAAAATGGAGCTCAAATTTAATGAAAAAATATAAAGAGGTATACAAAATGTTAATGAAATGGATACCTACAATATCTAGTGAAAGTAGGTGTTTTTACTGGGAAGCTGTATCGTGTTCATATTGTTAGGGGGTTAAATAATGTGATTTTTAGAGGTATTTTCCAAGCATGTGTAGTCAAAATTCAAGGGTATTGTTTATGTGATATTCCATTAGCGAAGCTCCTATGGAGATAACCAACCACCGAGTAGAGATAGCCAACAACTAACTATATCTCGGTAAGGGAAAACAATATAGAATTTTTTAATGTCTCTTTGAAAGTTGTATTAGAATTTGAAACTTTAATTTTTTCAAGCTTAAGCCTTTGAATAATCATAAGAATTAAATATAGCCAACAACTAACTATATCTCGGTGCGGGAAAAACAATCTAGATTTGTTTAATGTTTTCTCTTTAATTTTGTATTCGAATTTGAAACTTTAGTTGTTTTAAGCTTAAGCGTGGAATAATAAGAATTAACGATAAAATTAGAGGAAAGAATTAATGACAAGATTCGACTTTGAAACTTTAATTTTTTTAAGCTTTAAGCATGGAATCATAAGAATTAAGTACATAATTAGACGAAATAATTAGAGGAAAGAACATTTGTACTCAAAAAAATTATTTAATAAAATATTGAGTTTAAACAAGTTTAAATGTAGACAAAACAAAATAAAATTCTTGAGTCTAAACACAGTTTTTAAATTTCTACGATAAAACATATATAGACTTTATAATGCTTCATATCAAGCCTCAAATGTTCTCGAAAACATAGACAAAATATTTAATTTCATACTTAAGTATTTTTTGTAAATTTTTCCAAACATAAATAGAATTTTTCTATGTAAAATAGATTCAACCAAACATACATCGACAAAATATTCTATCTAATCTTCTATCTAACACAGATTCAACCAAACAAACATAGAAAATTTTCTATCTAATCCACATGAAGAGATTAAACCAAACATAGAAAAAAATTCTATCTAATCCACGTGAAGAAGATGTAGATGTTATGATTCAACTAAACATACATAGACAAAATTTTCTATCTAATCCACGTGAAGAGATTCGACCAAACCTAGCACAAAATTTTATATCTAATCCATGTGAATAATATTTAGATGTTTTTTGTTCTTCTTCTTGTATAAGATTTCAATATAGTACTATTTTAGGATGCTTCAATATAAATGGATTACATGTCAAAAGAATGAAATATATAGGGTGAAAGGGAAAACTTCAATGTACGATGGTGAAATCAATGTACATGCTAAAAATCGATGTACAAGGTGAAAGAAATGTGTACAAGGTTAAGGCGCCAGGGTTAAAGGATGAAAAGAAATTTATAGGGTTAATGTGCACGCAGTTAAAGGATGAAAAGTATATTGTGTTGGAAATGATGCTTTACCGTATGATGAGGGATGGAGTACTTTCTGGAAATTGTTCTTCAATGAAAATGAAAAGTTCCTTCACCGTTTCTCGCCATGGTGATATGGCACTTTGCAAACACCGTGGAATCCGACCATGGTGATATGGTACGTGCAAACACCATGGAATGACAAAGTTGCTACACCGTATCCGACCATGGTGATATGCGATGACAAAGGTGCTTCCACCGTATCCGAACATGGTGATATGCTAGTGGAAATGACAAAGTCTCTTCACCGGTGATCCGACCATGTAGTGATATGGTACTCAAGCAAGACAAATTTTCTTCTACTCCGTTTCCGACCATGGTGATATGCAAGTGGAATGACAAAGTTGCTCTCACCGTTCGACCATGGTGATATGGTACTTTGCAAATCGCTAGTGGAATGACGAGCCGCTTTCACTCAGTACGTAACATGGTGATATGGTACCTACAAATGCATGCTGCGGAAGAAGCCTATACCTTTATCAAGAAGCCTATACCTCTATCACGAACAATGAACAAAGAAAGGGAGTGCACTGGTCATTGAGAATGAGACTAAGATGATTTGAGACCAAAAGTGAAGATAAGAGTAAATTATTGTGGGCTTTCTCTAGAAAGCAATGGGAAACCATCATAGATGGCTATTATTTTCGAGGAGCACTTCTGAAAACCATGATAGATGGCTACCACATGCCAACAACGTGGTTACAACAAGGGAGCAAATGCTTCTGGAAACCCGACTGCATGGCTAGCATGCCAAAAATAGGTTATAACAATGGGCCGCATGACACTATTTAAGTTTCTCGTACTCAAGCCTTGAAATAAAACTTAGAATAAGATATGATATTTTAAACGCTCAGCCTAAAAAAACTTAAATATCCATTTTCCTGCAAGGACAATGTCGTAAATGTATCATGCGATGATAGCCATGAACCCAAGAAAATTCTCTTAAAGTTAACATACTACGTAAGGGTAATTAAAGCCAAGCTACAAAAAGAGGTTCATTTGCTCGCCAAATCAAATAACACGAAACTTTGTTTAAAATTTACTATCCTTCCCGCATTCCTCAATCACACCGAAAAACTTTAAGCTAAATAAATGATATAAAAAAACAAGTGAATGCAAATTAATATGTAGTCAACCTCGTGGCAATTGCTATATACCTACCTCAAAGCAGGTATAACAATGGAGATTGCGAGTATTTAAGTATTAAAATATCCTCTAATAATTATACTATGGGAGTTTACTATGGAGTTTTTTACACATAGAATCTAGTGGGGCACTTTCTAGTTGTGATTCCAAACAAATTTTGGAGAACTAATACTTTTAGAAATAGTTAATTCTCAGTAATTTCTACAATCTCACATATTAGAATAATGTTATATAATTCTAAAAATTTCTCCTCGTACTTCATAAAAATCTATTTTTTAAATAAAATATGTTAATTCATATTATCAATAAATCTCATAGTGTAAGATAATTTTACAAATTTTTCTATTCATTATAAAATCCTCTATCTATCATGACGAAAAAAGATAAGCTATGTCCTCGTATTTTTTGGCATTGCCTTCATCACACAAACCTTCTAATGCATGACCTTCATTAATGGGTGTCGTTATTTCTTCAAAAAATTCCATTAACAATTATAAAATTATAATAGTAATAATAGCAACTCGTTAAAATTTCTACAAAATTGAAATAGTGATAATAAAATATGAAATGATTGTGAATAAGAGGAACAACTGAAAAACCATCAATACCATCACTATGCAGAGGAAAATTTATTAAAATTAAAAATCTCAAGATTGTAATAGTAGCATTAAGCTATAAAATTATTACGAATAAGAAGAAAAAGTGAACAACCACACTATCAAGGTACCACCACTAATGAAAGCTGGCCCATCTAGGACAAACATAACACATCCATCTAGACTGCTTTTCGAGTATATAGGTCCCGCAGATAGTCTCACTTTCTTTATGAGATATCATAATCAATTTTAACCGAATCACGAGGTTTAGCAGGGTCTCCTCCTCAGTTTTAGGATTCAGCTTTTGTTGTTTAAAGAGACATACCATATCAAGTAAAATCGCAAACCGGCTGATCCAGCTGTCGCTTTTTCTTAAGCTAAGAACATACATGGTACACGCTATTGATCCAGCCGCTTTGCAAAAAGTGATGTAATTCTTGACTCTTTATTAAGGCAGTGAGACTCTCGTTATCAACGCAGGAGTCACAACTCATAAGCGTATGAGTGGACGAACGGCCAAGTATTCAGCAAACACGCTGGATTGCGAAGTTGAAGTATCTGAAATAAATAAGACAACATTTATTCCCAAACAAAATGAGGCTAGTTGATTGGCATTCTCTCCAGGGTGTACCTATACATTTAAATTGACCCCGAGATAAAGTATTGAAAGAATTCTACAAAGACATTGACTGATGGGCCACTTTCCTCTTGGCAGTCTTTGATCCCATGAGACAAAAGAGGCAGCTTCACTTTTTAAATATCAAGTTCTCATTCCGAACAATTCAGGTGTTGTGAAAAAAAGGAGAATTGTGGGATGATGTTTCAAGTCACTTCGTGGAGCCAAATTAATTGCTCTGTCAAGGCTACATGGTTAATCTCTGACCCAATTTCTCCCCATCAATGAAACTCGTGCCCAAAAATGGTGCAGCCGTCACTCTCTAGTTCACGTGACCATGAAACTCCTTTCATTATTAGTAACACCAGCATCTAGATCATTTTTTAAAGTCCACATTTTTGCACATAGACCACTAAAAACAATTACATTATTAGAAAATGTTCGAAATTAATCTCAACTCACCATTTTAGAATGAACTAGCAACAACTATACCTTAGTTAATGTTTTTCAAATTGTAGGATTGAGTTTACAAGTCTGGAGCATGGTAGATAACTCTTTATTCCCTCAAACACAATTAAATAATCAAAGTCAAATAAGTTAAATAGAATTTATCGTGCATGAATGGTTCACTGTGTATGGGAAAATATTTAATCCGCAGAATGTTGTTTATATCGTGCAACTTCTCAGTAATGTGTGATGTCATCTCATACTATGTATTAAATTATGTCCGCCACCAATTAAATGTTTTAGATATATATGTTTTTTTGATTTTACATGTTAGAGTTAGAAGGAGAGAGTGAGTTGTGGTGTAATGTGGGCTTGGATGTAAAGTCTAGAAAGACAAGAATAAGAAAATTGTGGAGCGAATCTTTGGTGGGTACGCTCCGTGTTACTTTGCAACATTAAAGTTTTACTAGTGAAGGAGCTCAACATCTATATGAATGTGTATGTTGTGTTTATGAATTATAATCTAAAGTTTGGTTAGTTAATTTTCACGTATGTGTTTTACCGCAACACTTTGTTTCACCGTGAGTAAAATTATTTTATTATATTTTCTCCTCTCTATAGTTGTGATTTTCATCTCCCGCCACTCGTACTGAAAAGATGATTGAAATAATTTGATTTCGTTGAACTTCTTATGTTGAGGGAAAAGCATTCCTCCCCGTTCCTTTAAAAATTTCTAACATGGTATCATAAATGTGGTTTAAAATCTCAAGCAAAAGAAAGTGTTTTTACCAAGGATTTCCAAAGTTGTTTTGAGGAGTAGTATTCTCCAAAGAAGAGAAAAAGTTTTCACACAAAGGAGAAATATTTTTACACAATAATAAAGTTTGTTTACAAAGTGAATATAAGTAAAGAACAAACACACAAGCTCGACTAATCCACAAATACCACAAGCGTAATGAAAAAAATTATGACTATTAGTGCTATAACAATGAAGGCTTTGTTTTCTTCACAAGACATTTGAGAATTGGGGGAGAATGGTTTCAAGAACCAACAGACGTAGCAGAGCATACCATGCATTGACACAAGCAAAAAGAGATGTGTCGTAGGGATAACAAGAAGAAGGACTCCAAAGCCCTCTCTTCTACATTTTTTCAAACACAACTTCATGAAAGTATCTTCCCAAAGGGTTACAACAAACAATGAATTCCAAGCAAGCATGGGATATCGTTCGAAAACCTACCAAGGCATGGAAAAGGTGAAGACAACAAAATTAAAAATGTTGATAAGAGATTTTGAAACAATTTGTATGAAATATTTTGAGAATATAGACTCATTTACACATGTGATCAAGCTGGTTACCCAAATCAAGTCTCATGGTGAGACACTGGGAGGAAAGAATAATAGTTGAGGAAATTCCTAGAGTCTACTCGGGCAAGTAAGGGATCGACGCCATAGTTGCGGCCATAGATAGAGACAAAAAATCTCCCACAACTTTTTCAGGATGAGCTTCATGCATCACCGATTTCTCATTAACATAGCTTTGGAAATTGCGAGGGAAAAACTCCTTGGCCATCGGAGCATGCATTCAAGACACAAAGTAGCCTTTCGTCAAAGGTAGAGGTCGAAGAAGATTAAATTACAGGAAAGATGTGCAGAAGCCCGCGATACAGAAGTGGAAGAAGAAGCTCCTTCAAGCTCAAGTGAGTAAAGAAAGGCAATCAAAATCCAAGTCAAGGCCCAATCCAAAATCAAACACAAGGTCGTAGGTATGATAAAACTCAAGTTCATTAGCCGATTATTGTAAGAAGCTGAGTTTCATTATTCAAATGAATGTAGAAAGTAGCAATATAACAAAGGTAAGACGAAACCGAGTGCAAATTTCTGAAGAAGAAGGAAAATCGTAACCATGATAGCATGTTTTTAGCTTGTAATGAAAGCACAAGAAAAACAAAGAGATGTGTATGGTTCTTCTTAGATTCATGGTGTAGCAACCTGCATGAGTGGAAACAAAGAAATGTTTTCCAATCTAGATGAAAGTGTGGAACTTCATAAGTGACATCGATCGATAGTAAGGTCTCCGCATCATGGGAAAAGGAAGAGTGTGAAATTTTCACAAAGAAGGGAGAAAAGAGGTTCATGTCGTATGTCGATTTACTTTGTTCCCGGTTTGAAACACAACCTCATAAGCATTGTACAACTTGTGAAAAAGGGATACATTGTATTTTTCAAGAATGATGTGTACACAATCTCGGATAAGCCTCACTAAGGAGACAGCGCTGATCGCAAAAGTTCATATGACAAACAATAGAACGTTTCTCTCAAGCCAAGACTCGATGAAGGAGGGAAGGTGTTGTAGGCATTGCACACACAAGAAAATTTTCAAGAAGAAAAATTAAAGATGAAAATTGATTATAGAATTTTATATTTGGTCATCTCAACTTTGGAAGTTTGAATTTGCTACATAAGAAAGGCACGGAAGGTTTTTCCACCGGTAGAAAATCTCGGACATCCTATGTGAAGGATGAATCTTGCACAAACAACACAGTAGAATCATTTCCAGAGCCAGGAAATTCAATAAGGGCAAAGTCACCTTTGGATATTTGTCTACTTCCGTATTTGTGTGGGACCAAATGCAAACACCATCACTATGCCCAGCAACACCATATTTTGACCTTCATGCAGATGACTACACAAGGAAGACATGGGCTTCTTTTATTTCCTAAACGTGAAAAGTGAAGTGGCTCTGGACAGACTTTCCGCCAACTACAAAGTTCTCTGACGTAAATCAAAGTGGACACTACATCAAAGTGTTGAGGAAATATAGAGGTGGCTGACTATATTCTCAAGTGACTTCCTACATTCTTGCATGGAGCATGGACCTCCAAAAGCAGCTTTACAACAACGTTTACACCTCAATAAAAATGGTGTCGCGGAAAGAAAATAGAATAAGGACTATCATGAAAATGTAAAGGATTATGTTGAAGGAAAAGAATTTTCCAAATTATTATTGGGCTCAATTTGAAATCGCAAAAGCAGTACGACATATAATATCAATATATGTCTAGCCAAATGTTTTATGAATAGAGTTCCTCAAGAGGCGAAGTGAGTGGGAAGAAATAAATGTACACTCACAAGAGAGTTGGGTGTACAGATGCACGCATGTCCCGAATGAGTTAAGGAAAAAGTTGGATAAGCAAGGGGAGAAATGTATATTTGTTGCTATAGTGATGAATCCAAGGCATATAGCAGCTTTCACAATCCATCAACTAAGAAAAGTCATAATCAACAAAGATGTTCGGGCCTATAGAAGAGAAAGCATTTGATGGAAGTTTCAGAGAAGACAATCAATGTGAAGACATGTATTTCACATGTGAGACAAAGAGGAATTGACCGCAAAGAAGTAATTCCTCAATGGTGACTCCTCCTCCACCTACACAAGCTCAGCAAAGAAGTCAACATATGACGCTCAAGCAAAACAAATAATAGGTCAAAGTGTTGCACAACCAAGAAAGTGCTTCTCCAAACGCATTCACAATAGCATCCACACCCGATCGATCTTTAAAGCGCAACACCAAGCCCATCTTTAACAAGCATAAGAAGACCAGACTTTAGAAATTTTAAAACGAAATTTATGAAAGCAAGATGAAGCTGATAGGCAACGGCTGGTCCGGATCCATTATTTATTGCATTATTTTTCGGTCATGTATATGACTCCAATAAATTTTGAGGATGCAATATAAAGAAGAGAAATGGGTTGCGTCAATGAATGAAGAGATAGGAGCAATAGAAAGGAATGACACATGAATTTAGTGGACCTTCCACAAGGTAAAGAAGTCATTGGAGTGAAGTGGTTCTATAACACCAAGAGAAACATTGATGGCAATATTGAAAGGCACAAAGCAAGAATAGTTGTCGAGGATACAAGCAAGTAACATGGAAGAGACTGATGCAGAGAGACATTTGGCGCTAGTCTCAAGGATGGAGACAATGCGTACAATATTCTCAATTGAAGCACAACAAAAATGAAAATTCTATCAAATGGACGTAAAATCAACATTCTTGAATGGAGTGTTTGAAAGAGGATGCGTATAAGTTGTGCAACCTCCTAGCTATGAGGTAGAAGGGAAAAGAAGACAAGGTATGTAAGTTGCAGAAAGCTCAGTATGGATTTAATTAAGCACCACGTGGATTGTATAGTAGGATAGATGCTTACTTCGATGGACAATCTGCCCGACAAATGTGATGGTGAACCTACTCTCTACATCAAAGAAAATGAAGGTAAGCTTTATTGTCATTTTATATGCAGATGCTTTGATTTTTACGTAATAAAGAATGATTTTCTTATCACCGATTTCAAAAAAGTCATGAAAAGTGACTTTGAAATGATTAAATTTGGGTTGTTAAGATATTTTTGGCATGTATGAAGAAAACATAAAATTCCATTTTTATCTCTCAAGCAAAGTATGTTGTAGAAATTTTAGAGAGGTTTAATAAAACAACAAGTCGTCACCGACTCCAACCGTCATGGGGTTGAAGTTAAGCAATGAAGATCGCACCGGCAATGTAAATATGACAGCTCATACAAAAGTATGGTGGGAAGCCTAATATATTTGACCGCAACTAGCTCCACATAATGTATGCAAGGGTTTCCAGGTCGAGGTTCATGGAGACACCCAAAGAGACACATTAAGTAAGAAGCAAGTACTAATTTTAAGGTATGTCAATGCGACAAAGGAGTATGGTGTTTTGTACTCCGTAAATCATGATCTGAGCCGTTGGTTACACTTACAATGATCACAGAAGTGTTGATGGCAAAAGAGCACGCTGGGATATGTTTTTCATTTGGGTTTGGAGCCATTTCAAGAGCGTCCAAGAAGCAATCGATAGTATCATTCTCAACAATAGAAGCCGAGTATGTTGCCGCAAGAAAAGAACATTGCTGCCCATGAAGATGTTGCGGGATTTATGGTCACAGCAGATGGAGAAACCACAATTTTTTGTGATAATAGTTCAACAATTGCACTATCAAAGAATTCTATTTTTCACAAGAAAACAAAACACATTGATGTGAAATATAATTTCATAAGAGAATTGGTTAAAAATAGTGAAATTTTGTCACAACATTGTAGGTCAGTGAAAATTTGCAAACATTCACAAATCCATTGGTACATGAAAATTATGTTTATCTCAAAGATTGCCTGGGACTAGTAAATGGCGGCAGTTGTGATTAAGGGGGGGTGTTGGAAATTAATCTCCACTCACCACGTTGAATGAACTGGCAGCGCAACCATACCTCATTCAATGTTTTCAGCCATAGATTGAGTTTGCAGAGAAGAACAAGTTCCGAGCATATTACATAACGCATTTTGCAAATGTAGTTCAAATAATCAAACGCAAATTGAATTTAATGCATGGTTACTAATGTGTATGGGTAAATATTTAATCCGCAAATGTTGTTTACTTCACGAAACTTCGTAATGTTCGTAAAATGATGTCCGCCCACACTATGTATTAAATTATGTCTCATGAATTAAATGTCTTAGATATATATGTTGTTTTGATTTCATATGTTAGAGTTAGTAGGAAGAGTGATTGTTGTGTAATGTGGTAGATGTAAGTCTCAAAAGACAAGAAAAAGAAAATCATGGAGCAAATTTTGGTGGGTACGTGAAAAACAATTTTTTTTAGTGTGTGTTACTCCACAACCTCAGAATGTAATTCTAAGTAAGAACAAAAGTTTTACTGGTGAAGGAGCCCCAACCTCTATATGAATGTGTTTTTTTTTTATGAATTGTAATCTAAAGTTTGGTTAGTTGCGATTTGGTTATGAATTCTACCTCTATGTATTTTATCGCAACACTTTGTTTTACTCTGTGAGTAAAATTATTTGATTATATTTGCTCCTCTATAGTTTCGATTTTAATCTCCAACCACCATATTTTGATTTCCGTAACTATATGGTATGGATTAAGTGAGTCTCCACAGAACTTGTGTAAACTTCAATAAATGTGTTTTTTTAGATAAGTGATTTCCACAAGGGTGTGTGAATCACAGGTTGAGGAAAAAAATTTCCCCCTATTCCACATGTGCATTTAATTTCATCAAGTGGGAAGAACTTGCCAAATCTGTGGGATCCTTCCAATTTCCCATCCTTCTGAACATAATGCAGGCAATGTAAATGTAAGCAAACATTACTCTCTAGTAACGTCCCCAAGCCCTGTCAAGGTACATTAAACCAACCCCTCTAATCTTGCAATTTAGAAAGGTGAAGCCCGTGTCTTCACCCAGAGAGGATCTACTCTAAGCTGTAATTGCGCCATTTAACTAAGGGATTACATGTAGGATGGCATCTCTATGAATAAGCAACCACCAACATTGTTTATCATCTCTGAACCTTATAACATAAAATACAATGAAAATGGATTCATTTGTATTTAATTTAACTCCATAGCGAGATTGCCCATAGCCGCATATGAAATCTACTGCACCTTCAATGAAGCAAGCCATTTCAAAGTAATGCATGTCGCTCTCATCTAGGACAGTGTCTTGGTAACCCAGAAGGCGACATCCATAAAATGAACAGCAATCTTCGGAAATCCTGAGGGCCACAGCTTGATCGCCCAGAGCATATGAATTCTGCGCCACAACTCTATACTTTTCAATAATCCCAACTTTCACGATCATAACATAGCAAATTATATTGTGACTTAATAACCAAATATATGGATTGTAATATATCTAGCCACGAAATCTAGAGTGAACATAGACACCGTTGCGCAGTAATATGTTTCAATGTGATTGTTATAATTTTTAATACAAAGGATTTCGCATTATCATTCAATGTGATTGTTAGAATTTTTAATACGAAGGAAAACTCTTTTCCCCAACACACAGAGTCACACACTGTTGCGGAAATGACTTTAACTAACACAATAGAATTATACGAAGAAATTTATACAAAGTTGAGGAATTCACTTAATCCGGACCATACAACGGAAACTGAATAATGTGAGCTTTCATTTCAATAGAGAGTAGCGGAGATTAAAATTGCAACTATAAAGAGCAAATAAACTTGAAACAATTTTACTAACCGTGAAACAGTAAATGGAAAAAACTAAATAATGTGAGTCTTCATTTCAATACAAAGTAGAGGAGATTAAAATCGCAACTATAAGGAGCAAATAAATTTCAAATAGTTTATTCACGGTGAAAGAAAGTAAAATGTTTTACCACAAGGAACAAAGTAAACGAGAGTTGTTGCGAAGATTAAAATCAACTATATAAGAAGCAATGGGGTAAAACCTAATAGGTGGAATTTATAATCAAATCACAATTAACCAAACTTTATATTATGATTCAAAAACACAACATACACATTGAATATTTATATGGAGGCTGAGGCTCCTTAACTAGTAAAACTACTATTCTATTGGGAATGCTGCGTATCAACACATAGTAAAATCTTTTTCAGGCACCCACCAAAATTGCTTCACATTACATTTCCCTATTTGTATATAACTAAAACATATATATGTAAGACATTTAATACATGTTAGACACAATTTGAATATCGGCTCACAACATTATTTTATGAACATTAAGAAATTGAGTGAAGAAACAACACTTGTTCATACACATTTTAATAACCATGCATTAAATTTATATTTGACTTTAATAGTTTACTATTTTGAAAAATGGATAAAATGTAAATCAATGGGCAACTGAAACAAATTCAATATTAATTTTCCAACCATGATGATTTGGTGTTGTGAGCGCCGAGCCACTCAGAATTATGAATGGTTTCTTTGCAGGAACCGTCACCTTCTCCCTGATCGCGTTAAGACACTCAAATTTCAGTTTCCCATCCTAAAACTCTCTACGCACACATAATTTAATCTATAACCATAATATTCTATCCTGATTATTTAATCTACAAGACTATAATATTCTATCCTGATTATATTGATTTAGAAAAGCTTGATGACAAATAGTTTTCGAAAATTGATCGGAATCTATCCATCAAAAGAAGTGAAATTCCTGCACGCCTTTCCCTCCCGATTAGGCCGAATAAACCCATTTTCTATATTTGAATTTCTGAATGGATCATAGGTATAAAACGAAGAAAAACAAAGGAGCTAAGACCCAAATGACTGCTGCGAAGTTTATGCCTCATAGATTTATAATGTTCTGAAACATATCATTCACGGAAACCAAGCGGGTTCATTTTACATACTTGTAAATACCGGGCTTGATAAGAATTAAGATCAACTTGCATTGTTGGCTGGAACAGCATTGATAGCGTTCTGAACTGTTGTCGACTATAACTCTGGCCGCAACATCGTTCAGTTTTCGAGAGGATCAGCTATTAAACTCTCTCAAATTCTTCTCTCCACGACTGTCGTCCATAGCATTTGGCCTTGAGAGACGTACAAACAGAGCTATAGGACAGAGAAAAACAGACTGAGTAATGCAAGAAAAAGCGGCAACGGCTAGTTTTTGACGGTTAGACATCATGGATCATATAGCAACCGCACTAGATAGAGGTGAGCTTTTGAAGAATTGGGTTGATAGTACTCTAAAAATACGTAGTTCGACATTGCATGGGAGACCTACAGACAGGCAGAAGGCCACAGGATCACGCCAGACCTGTTCTAATTCTGTTCAACCTGCCCACGCCCCGAAGGAATTGATAGCCGCTGGAGAGACGTTGATAGTGCATGGCAGAGATTACTTTCTAATTAATCGTTTAACACGTGAACAAGGCGGGGCTGTGAGTTATCCACCGAATTATTTGGCCAACAGGCTTTGTTAAACCTGAAGAAAAAAAAAAAACTGCTACTTCCATTTAGAGGTTTGCTTGTTTTGAAGTAGAATATTCGCATTAAATTTTCAATGGAATAAACGGCCGTAAATTATCTTGTTATGGGAAGCCACCACAAATAAAATGTGAGGCCATTATCCATTCTAGTTTCTGCTTTCGTTTTAAAGAGTACCGTACCAGACGTTTGCATTAAAATTTGTTAATGAATTTGCCATTTATAGCTTTGGAGTGGTAAAATTGTAGTTATTATTAATCGTTCACTTTGCTCCATAAATTCAAAACAACCTTTTCTTGAAAACAGGTAACACTAGTTTTACCATTGACGGCCCAATCTCATGGCATATTCCTCGTATAATATCCATGTATCAAATGTATCCTCCACCCGAACTTACCGTGAAATTTAGTCTTTAGGATTTTTCATTTGGTTCGAGCTCTAAATCTCAGGTCGACTTTTATCGAACACTGAGATGACAAAATAGGCACGATTATATCCTTATTTCAGACCAGATTGACCTAAAAAAAATTAAATTAAATAGCATTTTAACACAAGTACCTGAGGCTCCTACTTCAAGCTAAAGCTAAACAATCGTCTCCACAACATATTCTTTAGCAAATTATCTTTGTTTCTTTTTATTTTAAATTTCAACATATATGCCTTCAAAAAAATTAAACCTCGGAGACGCCTTTCTTTTAACGGAGCGTTAATAAAGCGAGAAGCATTTAACTAAAAACTACGATGAGAACAAAAGAATATTCAAATTTTTCGAGGCAATTTCACTCATATCGAGAATGAGATGGGAAGCTCCATGCATACATGTTTGGAAATTATTTTCCCAGTACTTTGAAGTTTCTCATCAACCAAACAATTGAAATATATGTACACAATCTAACTCGAGCCATTGGAGGATAAATTTTTGTTATCTATCAATCAAATTATTTGTGATTTAGAGAAAAGTTGTTTCTGCAGATGCTTTATACATTAAAACTATGAAAATAAGTATGAAATCGTTTGGAACTTGTAATTCTAATTAGATAGTTATTTACACTTGATAATAGTTCTAAATAATGGTTCAGCGATTTTAATTTTAAATAGTCTCACTAACTCGTGAAAAAATTTTCTTAACCATCGAATTAGAAAAGCCTTGATGCTGGTTGACTTTTCCTTTGGCTAGTATATTTCCACCGACAATGTGTATGAATGAGCTTTCACATAAGTCATTAATATACCTATGCTTTCCATCAACATTAAGTAGAGGAGATAAGCACTAATTGACAAAATTGGATAAACTCGGAGTAGAAAGTAGAAAGTATAGCATTAGTGAAGCTAAATGCCTACATTTAAAGGTCAATCCATATAGTTTAGTGTCATATAATTCAATGTTTTTATAAGTAAATGTGAACAACATAGATATTGTAAAGGTGGTAATGATTTTGATAAATAAAGAATGCACAAATTAAGAGTTGCAAATGCAAAAGTTACATACCAAAAAACTGAATTCAATGTGGTAAACAATGAAATGTGAAACACATAGATTGGAAAGGTGGCAAATACGACTTTAATAAATAGAGAAACACAAAATTAAAATTAGATAGTGGACATGTATGAGCTTTTGATAGGTTTATGGTGTTGGTTTTCTTTGTATTGTTGTATGCAACATTCCAATGACATTCCATAACATTCCATAAATATTTTTAGTCATTTTAATAATAATTTAATAATTTATTTAATCAATTAGATAATTAATCATAAGTGTTTTAGATTTTACAAGTTTATTCTAACTCATGTTTTAGGACTTTAAAATTTTATTCATTAATCGTAAGTGTTTTAGATTTTAAAAGTTTATTCTAATCATAAGTGTTTTAGATTTTAAAATTTTATTCTATTAAAAATATATAGTGGCTTGAACCTACATATACGCAAATTACATTACCATTACGACTATTTCTCTCATATGTCACATGTGTTCTAATTAATCCGTGAACAACCATTAACATACCATTTTGACATTTAACATAATGTTTCAATATAACATATTAAGAGGGACCTTTGATTTGCATTGGAATAATCATGATATTAAATTTTTCAAAGTTGGATTTATAGACCTAAAATATAATTTTGTTTTTCTAAAAATAATCTTCTCTTTTTTCTACAAATTGGATTTAAATATAGAAAATAAGGATAGATAATAATTACACTCAAGGCATTCCTTTTGAGAAAGACTCCTCCACTGCACCTTGCATCACTATGTGCATTCAAATTCAATGTTAAACACCGAATAATAGTGAGCCGTCGCATTAATACACAGTTTAATATTTAATAATAGTTTCAAGTTAATAGTGAGTTAATAGTTAATAATAGGGGTTAACAAAAAAATTAAAATTTTAACTCATGGGAAATTGATTTTAACTAATTTCGTTCATCGTTTCTTCTTCCATGCCTTCATATCGAGAGAGGAGATAGTGTAAATGAGTGTGTCTTTTGGAATTAGGTTTAATGGTTAGTCTATTTATTCAACAATCATGATTTTAGGAACAACATATTTTACTTCTCCTCCACAATCAATAATTAAATCCCCGTGGAGGAGTGACGAAGGGATTCATTGGTACGATGATGAGCCATAACATAGAACCGCATTTCTTCGGATAAAAGGTGAAAGTCTTCTCCATTTTCATTTAATACATGTGAATTTTATTTTTATTTTCTATTATTTTCTTGTTTATCGAGGGATAATAGATAGGTTTTTATCTTTTGTTTCAAAATTCCTCCTATTTATCGTAGGAGTTACAGACAAGGTTTTACATTTTGTATCTTGCACATTGGATGAAAACCTTAAAAAACAACAATTATGGCATATCGTGAATAAAAAAAAAAACAACTCTTTTCTTATGAAGAAGAACAAAAATAGTACCACTAACGTTCAATTGCATCCAACATGGTTGGAAGAAAAAGAATGTTCACTTGGGTGTAGTTCTATGGATGCAAATGACACTCCGTACAAAGTGGCAACTCCGCAACCAGGGCACTCATACCTTCCATTAGCTCGGAAGTTTTGGGAAACAAAGTTGTTGATATTTCCCATTTGAACACAAAGTCTCTACTATAATTCCCATTATGCCATTATCGTAAGATAGAAAGATGTCATATTTCTGCTTTAAGATTGATCATGACGTAGGAAATGGATCTTCCAAGTAATAATAATAATAATGTGTGTAACCATAGCCACCGTGAGAGACTTGGGAATCATATTTTCTATTCATAAAAGGATAAGATCAATCAATCTTATCATGAGTTCAAGATTCTTATTCTCAGGTTTTGGCAACAAGTGAAATAAAACAAGACTGATACCTTCAAAAATGCGGAAATGATTCAAGAGTTCGCAACGATTATAATATAATAGACATTTAAAGGAAAGATGCCAAATATATAAACACAAAAATAATTAAGGGTTTGGATAATACAGCTTCCAACAAATGACACTACATCTATAAATAGAAAGCCACGTTTTCTGCATAAACATCATGTACTCTTAGTCCCTATCATACTAGTGTATTCCCATTACCGTTATCGTTAGTGTAGCCCCCTATTTTTATTGTTGTGCTCCATGTATCCCATGTTGTTATTGATGTGCCCTATAGAAGCTAAGATTGTTATTGTTGTGACCTCACATTGTCACTGTTATGTAGGCCATGTAGATTATATTGTGACCCCTTAGACTCCTATATATACTAAGAAGGTATTACCATTTATATCATCCAAGAATTGTTCATTTATGTAATGTAAAGGAGGTTTTCCCCTTCAAAATGACAATTTTTAAGTCATTTATCTATCTTTTATTTTTTTTTCTTTGAGCCGGTTGCATAACATTTGGTATCGAGGCTTTGGAATCCGGGGTTTTTCTTCTTCAAATAGGACATATTGAAAATTTCATTATAATTTATTTTCTATGAATTGTGAATCTAAATTACAACCAAGTGGAGCTAAAATACTGTGAACTTCATGTACAAATTTTAGAAAGTGGTTCTCTATATTTTGGATATATGATTCGAGGAAGCTATGGTTTTCGCACGCTCCAAAATTCCATCTCAAAATGATGACTCAGGGAAAAATAATCATAACTTTCTCTCCAAGCATTGGATTTTAATTTCATAAAAAGTAACTAAAATTCGATGGACCGTAGTTTTTTGGGTACGCTCAAAGTTTAAAGTCAAACAACAGCGTATGGTACTGCATAATTTCTCTACCGAACTAGTCTATAATCTTAGTCTCACTTCAGGTTGGAAAGAATAATTTTAGGGATACCACAGTGTTGAACTGGGACTTGTGAGATCCGAAATTACAAAGATACAAAATTTTCAATTTGAGTTCTAAAAGGCAAGAAAAATGTGTGTATTTAAAAAGAAAAATTGTTTTCATAACTTTTGTTTGAAAAATCAATTAAGTGATTCAAAGGAATAATGAATCATAAATATCATTGTTTGATTCTCGAAAATATTTGAAACAAAAAACTACACATATAATAAGAAAATAGAAATATCTAATATAACACATGAAGAAGAGGAAGAAATACAACATGATATAATGAATTATGTGATCAAGTGCAATAAATTTCACTTCGCAAAGAGTAACCAAAAAATAAATGGAAGCTAAGAATGATAGTTTGAAGAAAGGTTTAAAATCATACATGGAAGGATTAAAAGTAGATATGGAAGGTTTGAAGGATGGATTAAAAACATACATGGAAGGTTTGAAGGAAATTTTGACAAATTTGCTATAAGAAATGCTTCAAAATGGCAAAAAGGTATTCCATGAAACTCATAATGGGAACAAAAGGAATGTTAATAAGGATTTTAGAGACTACAATGTTGGGTTTAAGTGTGAAAATTTCAAGAATGAAACTACACCGCAAAACTAATTAGATTTCTCCTATTTCCAGCATCATTTAAAAAAATTATTTACAAATGGTTACACAAGAAATATCAAAATCGTATATACTATGTGCCTACACAACATAAAATACTGCTGAAAATACAACAATGTGAAAGGTAGAAACACACACACAAGTACATCATTTTTTTCACAATCGTCCCTAAAACCCAACATGAGAAAACCACAAGTGCCAGCGAAGGGTTTTAATATTATGTAGTTGTAATGTGAGTGTCAAAGCGTTAGATTCAAAATAAATTGGGTATCCTATAGCAGAGAAATAATGGCGTAAAGAGTTAGTGAGAAAATCTCATTAATCGTCACCTCGCAATCCAACATTGATATGGACCGGAGAGGTGAGCCGCTCTACATTTTCGCACAAGAATTTGTCACTACCTGGCCCTCACAACTCTAGCAACTGTTACCTCGTCCTTCTAATGTTCCCCCGATTGAAATCCTTGACTCTCCTCGGCCCTCCGAACTCACCATGACTTCCGGCACTAGATCTCGACTCCACTTCCCAAAGAAACAACGTAATTACCTCCGGGCTCGTTACTGCCTCCCGGGCCGCCACCGTGCAACCTCTCTATGGCCCTTGTCATTTTGAAGTATACTCCCTAGATCTAGAAAATTCATCCAAGCCTACTAACATCGCCCCTCACTACAACAATCTCACCGGATCTCTCGCTAGCAACTCAACGTTCCCTCTCTTAGAATTTGATCTCCGAGCAAAAATAATCTCTACAAATCTTAAGTGTGTTCTCCAAGTTCTATCGTAGCTCCTTCTTATAATCATTTAATTAATATTAGACCTTAACTTCAATCGCTCATATTAAGTTGGACTCTATCCATGTCTTTATCTAAAATATTAGCACCGATTTAAGTAATACCCTTTAATTTATCACATTTCTTAAGTTCATCAGAATACATTAAAAATGATTAATTATTTTAATTGAATCATCGTGAAATTTTCCCAAACGGTTTTATGGCTCTTGGAGAATGCATGTGTCTTAGCCTCTCGCAAATTATTGAGGCTAGAGCACATCCAAAGTTAAGCGTAAATAAACACTCCCTCTTAGCGAGGAATGTGCTCTAGTGTTGCAACCCACCGAAGCATCACTTTGACTCCGTATCACCTCCTACTACATTTTTTATGTCTAGCCTAACTTCACACCAACTAATACACAAGTATACATCCGTGTTATTGTTAACCCTGCATATTGATGCCAACTACTACATCGACACCGCAAAATCTTCAACCGTATCTCTCACTTCTTACCGTCGCAATCGTAGAGATGTCCGTCATACCGAACCAATTTTGTTCACTATGACACATCTCGCCACCCGATTCGTGACTACTAATAGTCTTTTCGTTGTCATTGAAGCCTTTGTGCCGCTACCGACTCGCACCGTTGTTGCCGTAGTGTTGTCAACTCGTTTTCGTGGCCGCTTATTTTACAATGCTACTAGCAATCGAATTTGTCACTTTGGCACTTCGACTTCACCTGTCACCGGTCCATCCCGATACAACCGTTATGGTCTACTATAATAAGAAATTGATCCAAGACTCGTCTCCCAAGGATCCTACCCATCATGTAGCTCTATGGGCTACAACACCAAATCACCCCACCTCACTCTTGAGATATATCGGTGATCATAGTTAAACTCTTCCTCCAATATGGAGGACAAGATGTTGATATTAGCGAATACAACCTCGTTGATATCATTTCTTCTCTTTGTCCCTCTTTCTGCGTATACCGGATAAGCATACCGACCAATTTTACCACATCTCAAGCATTTGATCTTCAAAAACATCCTTCTTTCTTCGAGCCGCATTCTCTTCTTCCTTCCCTTTCCCCCGCCTTCATCCCACACTTTATTGCCTTCCATATGCCTCCTCACCAAGTCTCGCCCTAACTCCTTTTACTACAATGACTTCTTCTGTCCCATCCTTCACTCTTGGAAATTTTTCTCCAAAATATTTTGGACAAACACTAGTCACTTCTTTCCAGACTTCTACTAGGTTTATCCCGCACCATTTCTATAGTTTCGAGGCACCGACCCTACATCTACCAACTAATACTCACACCTCCAAGTTGTGAGAAAGTTGTCTATGTATCTTCCTTCAGAACATGTGTGACCTTAATCTTTCTTTCCATATCTGCATTCTTTTGCTACTAAGATAATTATGTACAATGTAGTGGACTCTGGCTATCCTTGATGTCTTGTGGATGCTAGAAGAGATACAATATGACCCAAACTCATCAAGGATCATCCTTCGCCTTTGTTTGTTCATCTTTTGTACATATTATTTCAGACAGGATTGTGGGGACATCCGCCACATTATCATGTAGTTTTGAGATCTGCTTCATCTTAGAATACATGATCTCATTTTACTACACATTCAGATATTGCCTAAATCACCTTGTAAAATCTCAACCTTGTTTGTTAATACAAAAAAAACGTAATTTTTCTAATTAGTCCCTATATTTTGTTGAATACTAACTTTAAGAACTCTTTGTTTATAAAAAATCTTTCACTATTACTGCTTAGTTTTTTGAAAATATACTTTTAATCAAATTTAGCTATGAAAAAAATTCCCCCGTGTTTTTCCTTCCAATCTTCATGATTTTTCTTACATCAAGTAAATGACTCCATGTCTTCCAAATTCTTAAAAGGGATTTTCTTCAAGTTTTTGTTGTTATATTCTCTGGAAAATCTTCATCTAGAATTTTGAAGTGTTGGCTCACTCAGAGACCCAATTTCTCAAAATCAGCCTATGTCGTTCGGACCTCACAATCTCTGGCTTAGAAGTTTCTTGTGTGTTTCTAATAAATTTGTTTTCCATAACTAAGTTTCATTATCACACACCGTATACCAGTAAAATTTCACTAATGATATCCTACCCAAACAACCGATTATATTTATTTATTAATTTATCGAAAATTATTTATACGCATACGTAACATTCAATCAAATAATTTGAACCGCACACAATATAAAAATCGTTAAAAATACAACATATGAAAGATATTAGAACACACACACAAGCACACCACGGTTCGATAATTATCCCCGGAACCAATTGGGAACCAAAATAGCTATGTTTAATATGCGCACACTTGAGTAAATCATTGGATGCCCAAATTAACATCATATAAGAGAATATTGGAAAATAGTTAGTGATAAATCTCATGACTGTCACCGGAAATTAAATTACCCTACTAGAGATAGACTTAATGGCTTCAGTAGGAGAATTGTTAAATGCGCATATCTTTTATCATAGCTATGGGAGGTGCATCACCTCCTTCCTCTAATTTTGCCACTGAACCACTCTCTAGTCTTCCTGACCACACCCGACTTAAACATTCAAGAGCTGATTATCGACCAAATAATAATTCCTTTTCAAGCTCTATAATTACTCAGATATTTTTAACTTTCAACAAAGGCTCCTCAATTTCTTCTCTAATTTTCTACCAGATTCTAGAATACTTCTTCGCCACTATCGCCTCTTCACCACTAGATTCACCGGACTTTTCAGAAACATAGTTACCAATTGGAACAGATTACGACTAAAACGAGTAATTTAGCCTGCAAACCTCAAAAATAATAGAAAAATATCCAAAAATGAAAAGTGTGTCTTCAGAACACTATTTTAGGGTCAAATTTGAACATTTTTAAATTATGCGAAAACCAATTATTTTCTTGAAAAAAGGACTAAAAACACCCCAAACAGCAGAAAATATAGAAGATTATCACGAATTTTTTTTAAAGAAAAATTGAAAATAAAGTGTTATTTTCTAAATAACGCTTGCCAATTTTTTGGTGCAAAAAGGGCCTTGGAATGAAAGGTGTTGTTTGTTGGAATAATCACGGCCAATTTTTTGTAAAAATGACCTAAAACTTAAAAATACATGTTGGAAGAACGCTCTTTTTCAAAATTTTCAATAATTTTTAATAAATACATTGAAGATAAAATATCATGACTCCGAAAATCTTAAAATTTCAATGATAAACATGACATTAAAGATTAAAATATTTAAAAGTCTTAAATTGTAATTTAATTTTAATATTATATTAAAGATAATCTATTATCGTAGACCAAAAGCCTTGAAAATCAAGGATAGCCTGGGTATTAAAAAATATCACTTTTATGAAAATAAAATTCCAATGTTTTTATAAGTAGTATTAAAAATAAAATATCACTTGTAAAATTAAAAAATTTAATAAAAAATAAAATTAAAAACAAAAAAAATTAAAAATTTAAAAAAATATAAAACAGAAAATAAAAGAAAACATTTAAATTTAAAGAAAAATTAAAATTAAGTTAAAACAAAAAAACATTATTTTTATTTTTATTTTTTAAGTTATAAAATAAATAATAAAATACTATTAATTAAAAATATTAAAATAAAACAATTAAAAAAATAATAATAATTTAGAAAGAAAGAAAATTAATTTTAAATAAATAAATATTTAAATTAAAAAAAATTAATAAATAATAATTTATATTTTGTATAAAAAATGGAATAATTCTGGAGAAAATACATTTTTGGGTTAAAAAATTAATAATTTTTTTAAATAAAAAAAATAACAAAATAATAAATAAATAAACATAAAATAGATGAAAAATATAAAGATAAAATATAAATTAATTAAAACATATATTTTAAATAAAATTAAATAAATAAATAAATAATATAATATAATAAAAGATAAATAAAAGTCTTATGTATCATTTTTTTTATTTTTTTTATTATTAATTTTTTTTAATTTATTTTTTATTTTAATTTGATATATATTTTTAAATTTATTTACATTTAATTTTTTTTTAAATTTAATTATTTTATTTTTTTAATATTTTTAATTTAGTAAAATTAATGGTGTGTGTATATATATATATATATATATATATATATATATATATATATATATATATATATATATATATATAATATGATGATATACTATAGTTGGAACGAATGTAGACTAAATGTTGGCTTATCGGACTTAAAGAAACGAATTGATTTAGTTTTATTTTAAAATTGTACTCCTAAGGCCGAAAGAGCTTGAGAGAAGTGTCCCAAGGCTGCATTATGAATTGACCCTGTGTGAAGTGAAGAAGGTCAGATTGCAACAAGATCAAGCACAAATCTGAGATCTAATGTAAGGCGTATGCAAAATGGGGCACCCTAAGAGGAAATGATTTTCATCCTCATTTGTTCATATTTCATAAAGGTGACAGATCCTTTCCACCCAGTGGTGGTTTTAGGAACTATTCAAAGAACCGTTTCAACAAGTAAGTTTGATCTCTGTTTCCATTCGCTCTATATTAATTTTTTTCTTTTGGTTATGTCAAAAAACTAGATACTTTAATTTTCTAGAAAAACATAATCTCCATATAGAAGATTTTAATAATTTTCTTTTAGCCTCTAAATCTTTCTCACACCACATTTTCTCTTTAAACTTAGAAGTATGAATATTTTAATGTTATTAAGTATTTTTTAAATTTCTTTTTAAATTTCCTTAATTTTTTAATTTTTTAATTTTAGTTTTTTTAAATTATTTTGATTGTTTTTTTTTTTTTTTGCTCTAAATTTCCAATTCTGAATGTATTTTTAATTTTAGCATTTAATGTATTGGATTTTTTTTATATTAATATATACATTTGTTTTTTTTTCTTTTCTTTTTTTTTTTTTTTGTTTTTTTATCATATTTTTTAGTCATCTTTTTTTTTAACTTCAATTTTTTTTTGGCTAGTTTTTTTTTTTTTTTAATTATAAGTATTTTTTTCCTTTTTTTTTAATTTTTTGTTTTTTATTTATTTATTTTTGGTATTTTTATTTTATTTTTACAAGGTATTTTTGTTTGTTCACGCTTTTCATGAATTTTTTTATATTGGATTCTTTTTGTCATGTTTATTTTATTTTATTTTTTATGTCTATATTAGTTGAAAATACACTCTAAACAAAAAATGATCACGTTGCATCAAATTAGACTTAAAATTAGTATGAAAATCCTTAACATTTTAAAACAAAGGTTCATATTTGATAAAATAAAAAAATTTGAAGTCCTAAAAAATGACCATTTTTCAAACTAATATGAGATGAAAAATAAAAAAAAACGAAGAAAATTTAAAATTGCAAATATGTTCAAAAAAAAGTTATTCTATATCACCACTTTTTCATAAAATTGAGATGAAAATAATAATGACATTTAAAAAAATATCATAAGCAGTAATGAAAGGCCAAAATGATACTCCAAAAAAAAAGGTGATTCTCCATCACCACTTTTCGCAATCGTAGGTTTTTTTTTTCACTCTCAAAAAACTGACAATAAGAATTTTTCTCATTAACAAGAGTTGCTATGATCTTGATGTCTTTTCTAAGAATTTCCATCACCCGCTGAAATTCAATTTAAAAATTCTGCGAGCATTCAATCCGCCCATCGAAGCTCCTTCTTATAATCTTCATAGTATCAATAACCACATTAGATTCTAATGGCAATGATTAATAATTCATCACATCTTTTATCTGTAGGATTCACAATCATTTAATTAATATCCTTTAATTATCATATATCTTAAGTTTAATTTAGGAATACATTTAAAATTACGAATGATGAACGAATATGATTTGGTAATTTTCCAAACCATTTGTCTTGAGAACAGACAGGTTCCATTTCCAGAAATCTTCGGCAGGCCAGAGAACATCTTACAAGTACAAAAATAAACTTTATTGTTCACCACATTCAAAAGATTCAGATAAGTTTATGACTATGATCAAGAACATGGATACTAAGGGAGGAACAATAGCCGTGATCTCATGATGTAAAGCACACATTGAAAAGGCATGACAACCCTTATATTTGAACTGTAATTAGTTTAGCTGTATGGATGACTTTTTTCTTGTAACCACTTTTTCTACTTGGCCAAATTTGTTGTGAGGAATGATATTACTATGAGGATATAAAGAGAAACACCTTATTTAGCCTAATTGATAAATCCTTAAAACAATATACAACAGATCACATTAGGGACTTCAAAATAATATTGGTAAATGATATCGCATACATATAGGATCATGTCTTCATAATGGACTTTCAAGGATAAATTCCAACATGAGGCTCAATTTTGGAAACCTAATTCATCACCACTTTTCTAAAATCATTTGCTATACCTCAAAAAAAACTCGATACTGTATACTTCTGCCATCAGAATAAGTTAAGACATCTCGCAAGATTACTTTTCTAGAATTCGATCACCCAACAAAATCGGATCTCTCGCAAATCTCAAGTATGTCATTCAACCG
Organism: Pinus albicaulis; assembly: GCA_034641835.2. NCBI lineage: Eukaryota > Viridiplantae > Streptophyta > Pinopsida > Pinales > Pinaceae > Pinus > Pinus albicaulis. Next base: position 240,758 of record JAXQQM020090949.1, on the reverse strand, counting down.
CCTATCGAGCTCCTTCTTATAATCTCTCGTTAAAACATCAACAACCAACATTAGGATCTTAATAAATAGCTCTGCATTAGCTGACTCGATTCACATATTTATCTAGAGGATTCACAATCGATTTAATTAATATCCTTTAATTAGTCACATTTCCCAAGTTTAGACTTAGGAATACATTAAAATTATTAATTATTTGAATTAAATGATATCTCGGTGGAATTTTCCTCCTAAACGATTGGTCTTCGAGAATGCATGTGCCTTAGCCCTCTCGCAAAATCTCGAGGCTAGAGAACATCCGATGCTACAAAAATCAAACCTTAAGAACCACCACATTCCAAAGATCTATAAATGGAGGAAGTTTTATTGCATTGATCGAGTACGGATACTATATATGAAACAATATTTTGATCTCCATGATGTGAAACACACACAAAAGGTACGACGTAACTTCTTTATATTTAGAACCCAATCGCCTTGTATGGTATGGATGACTTTAATTTTCGTAAACTACTTTTCACTCGTCAAATTTACAAAGAGAAATGATATTACATTATGAGGATACAAAGAGAAACACCTTATTTAGCCAATTGATAAATCTCAAACAAAAATGGTTAAATGGTGGATCACATTAGGACTTCCAAAAGTTTAATATTAGGGTAACTTATATTTCACAAGAGCATAGGATCGATGTCTTCATAGACTTCAGATAAATTCCAACATGAGGCTCACCTTGGAAACCTAATTCATTTTAAGGCATTCGTGTGAAAATAAAATTTGAAAGAAAAACTATGGCAACAAGGAAGTCTACCACTCACAAATATAAATATGGAAGTGTTACCGCTCTTGGCCTTCCACAACGTACAAGGTTGATGCCACAACAATTGGAGGAAAAAAGAGAAAAGGATTGTTGTTGTCAAACACACATGACAATGAACACATGAAGATAAGCATGAAATTGTCCTTCATTAACATCGATGTACATTTATAATCCATTCCCGTGGACCCCGGATTAATATTCCAAGGTCTCTTGGAATTCTTCGTCTATTCCACTTCAAACCTTAACCCTTAGCTAGATTAGGTGTCCAATATTCCCCCTTCATCTAAAGCGGTATTTATGAGTCTTACAAGAGAGTTATCATACAACATGTGCAAAAATGTACAGCAAAGATTAGGTTGAATTTTCTTTGAAATGCCGTACAAAGAGACAGGTTTGGCTGACAGTATCTGGGCACTTCCGTAGAATTGAACTCCTGGGTATGCCCTACCCTTCCGGAAGCATGCAATTAACAATTCCTTCAAACAAGCAAGCTAGGATAGGAAATCTAATACATTTACCGTATACTCGAGAGAACCATCAAACTCGCAAGTTACATGAGCCAAGTATTGTCTTTGTGATGACCAGAGTAGAATTAGTTTGGGAGCCTAAGATAGCCAACCCAATCGACCTTCAACGATATATAAATACCACCATATCAACTTGTAGTCTCAAAAATCGTCGATTCCAACTATATAGATGTCCGTACCTAGAGTTGGCATCGTCGTCATTAAAAGTCCACCTTCCTCAACCATGTATAATATGAAGCATCGTGGTTTTTCTAAGGTCCCGACATCAAAAGGAATCGGAAAAATGCATAGGAAAACATATATGGCATAGGGACATTTAGTGTTAGGAAGGGGACAAGTTAGGGTTAGGGGAGATGTGAACGAATGTCGTCGTATCAACTAGAAATATGATGTCGTTGAACGATTAACCAAGGTTGGGCCACCCTCGTGCCATGTGATGGGAGATGGTTTGGTACACATGGAAGGGGGAGATTTTATAAAAATTCTTAATGCACGAGCTCTAGCTTGCAGAGTACTCTACACATCATAATTAATAAGCTTGAGGTTAGAAGAGTAGAGGGTGGAGTTAATAAGGTTTGAAAATTAAAGGTTGGCATGAGCGTATACCTTGTGTTAAATCCTATGTGCCATATCACAATGATAAAATAAGTGGCTAGGAAATGTGCGCTATGTAACCATGGTTTTAGCAAAATTAAGTTAAAATCCACGGTGAGGTGGCTCTACCTTTTATGTTAACCTTATTATGTCGAATATATAGATAAAGTGCGAATGTTAGATTTGCACATGGGCCAATTAGTTATAAGTATGGGTATAACCTTCATTACTTCGGGATGTGTCTGGTTTCAACAAAATATATATATATATACATGATCTCGCCAAAAATGGGAGAAAATGAAAGACTTGGGTAGTATTGCATGGTAGTAAATAAAATTCACTATGTGCCTGTTAGGAGTTAGAGATTAGATTGTCAAAAATATTAGCAACAATTTTACATGATAAATTGAATAACCATATAAAACAAATGATTGTTGTTGAAGTGATAGTAGAAATACAAGCTTTATATATATATATAGAAAATATATTAGAGCACATGGAAGGCCATGAATCTTTCATCACAAAACAATGAATAAGACAACCCAACTCTCACTCACCTTCTAAATCAGTGAACTCTCACTCACCTTCGAAAATCACTATGTTACTTCTAGGTTCTGATTTTTTTTTTGTATTTTTAGGTTATCTACATGTGATTTGTCTACACTTTTTTGGTTTGGTCATGTGATTTTTCTATTTTCTCTAGCTAACAAGTAGAAGGAATAAGGTGCGAAAGTTTTAAATGTACAACCACTTAACGTATCATTGATTCGATGATTTGAACTAATAAAATATTTGAACCCTAAACAAATAAAAATAAAATAGCGTAAACTTCTAAATTATTAATTACGGAAGATATTAAAAACGAAAATATAAACTATTTTAATTTCAAATTTATTTAACGCTGAGATGATTAAAAATATTAAAAATAAAAAATAAACTATTTTAATTAAAATTTATTTAACGCTGAGATGATTATAAAAAATATTTGTCTTATTTTTTTATATTAATATATTTCATATATTTAAATATGAAAATAAACATATTAAGATCTACTTTATCTTTATATATAAAATATAAGTAATGATAGAATAGAAGTAGGTTGCTAACTACATTATTATTACATTAGAAGTAGAGAACAAATTACATTATTGTCTTTCATGAAAAAATATTACTCTATTATTTCAATTGATTTTATAATTTTATATTATATACTTTTAAATATTAATTAGAGTATAAAGAAATTAAAACGAAGATTTGCATGATATTTAAATGTCAATTAAATTAAAAATAACAAGTTAAACCAAAAGTAAATATAAAAAAAAATATAAAAAATTTATATACCATAATAATTTTATTTTTAATACTCATTAAAAAGTATTTCAAATTTTATTTTTAATATCTCGTGATTTTGGATCATTTATATAAAGGAAAACCTTCTGAGTTTTAATTTTATATGATTCAACCGTCGAAATTTGAAGTGTTAATATTAATAATCAATGCTGAAGACAGAAATAATGCAACGAATAACCACTCATTACATACCATTCACTTGGAAACGTACCTGCCTACGACAATGAATCTCTGATATGATGATGTTGAACGTGCCATTTCCATCCACGTGTTGACATTGTATATCCCCATCTCTGTAGCGAGTCAAATCGGCCCATCATCGTTCTATGGTCAACAATAATATTGGAACAACCACTTTCATGCAATTGTCAAGCCTTCTGATGATAGTTTTTTTTTTTTGTAAATATGGTAGGACCAGACTATTTTCTATTTATATATGCAAGACAAACATGGGAAAGAATATAAAAGTGATTATGTGTCTCAACCGTCTCGAAGGAAACCGGTGTCCGTTGGCCACCTCTGCATGAAAGGCAAAACTTAAAACTCAGAATTGTTTCATCCTTCTGAAGTCAGATGAGCTATTCTTCCGTTATCTTAACCGGCTCCACATACCGATCCCCCCGGCAACAAACCGAAAATTCAACAAAATTGCAAATCTCATGGAAAACATAGTATAAAACACAAACTACTATCCATCGCATGAAGAAACTGGCCGGGTCTTTCTTATCAGACCCGTGCATGTCTACTTCTACTTGCTGAAGCACTGCAATCGTTTCTCCATATGACCAACCCTCGGCTATCCAATCTACTCATGCGATCTCGTCGTTTCTGACATCGAGTAATATTTATGTGTTGTATTTGATCCCGTATGGTTTGTAGCACTTCCAAGGCACGAGGATCCATCTTTGCAAAATTTTCATTCCTCGATGACCGGTGGATTAAAGCCTTCGGATAGCTTTAGCTATGAGTGCATTTGAGAACTAAGTGTGTACTGTCTGCTGAAATAAGGTGAGGCGCCCTTGGGTGTTTTGGTAGGTCGAGATGAACCATAATTTCGCCCCGTTTTGTGGTCCTTAGGGCTCATCGAAGTTCGCACTCCCGGCACCGGATTTCTTGTCGATAGTTGCCACCGTAACATACTTCGTAGCCGTAGTCTCAAGGTTCTCTTGGAGCATTTTAATTTACCCCTCTTTTAGGAACAAGCTCGGGATTGCCGGCGCTTTACCTCAAAGTAGCCGTGCACGTTTCTTCCACATGCTAAAAGGAAGTCTCATGTAGCAAATCAAACATACAAAAAAGAAAACAACGAATGATATAAGTGCCAAGATTGATGTAACCATAGATTACTCCATGAACAGCTAGGGTGTCCGTCCATATTATCCAAATGTGAAACCTTAAGACCCAATTAATATCATAATTGACAGAGGGGGCCAAGAGTTATCTCTGTGGAATGTAAGAGAACAGAACCCATAGTGATGACTTCTCAGACTGATCCAGAAAATATTTATAGGGTATTCCAGAATATTATGACTACTACCAAACTGAAACCACACCCAAGGTCGGCATTGTAACTCACTCACATCCTGAAGGTTTATTCTGACGTTACCAGGAGAATTCCAAGCCGCATTAATCGTTTGACCCGACGTGGTGAACAGAAAAACTATACCACCGATATCGACCACGACCACACCACAAGGACAGAGACCGGTTTCTCCGATGTTAACACCCCAAAGCCTACCATCTCGCATTCACTCCTATTACAATTACGTACCAGTGAACAATCATAAACAATTGTGGTCCGTACACAAGGATCTCTAAAACAAGGTTCGACAGAGAAAGAGGTGGAAGGATCGCCCAAAACTTCCGTATACCCAATATTCACGGTGGGCACCACTGACTTATCATAACATTTTTCAACAAGAACAATACTCAAAAGTGCGGTGATACATACACCCGCAGAATCGTCAAGTCGATTGAGCGCTCCTCCGCCGGGTTCGTCGCAAACTCGTCTCCGTTGTGCACCAAACTTTTGCATGGCAAGAATGACACCATCCTTCTACTTTGATAACTCCTTCGCCTTTTCGACAACCAAAGCGGGCATGCATGCCAAGCCGACACTCTCCGTTCCTTCCGGCGTTCGCATGAGGCTATTTACTCGCTCTATACCGTGTCATCATAGCTCAGGTAATCGCTACCAACACCGTCCGCATCACTTAACTATCCCCGCTCCATCCGTCCACCCCGATCGGGGAGCTTTGGTTAGGCTCACTCTGTAGGTCCTTATCGACAATGAGCCGCAAAGAATAGAGTTCGACATCCCATAAGCCAGACCAGCAATCGTCTGTCGACAGAGCGATTAAGGTTTTCGCAGCCCCGCTAGCAAAGGATAGACCGCGCCGCCGCATTTCCTTTTCTGCGAATGTGGATCGCGTATCATGTACCGGATTTGTTGAATTAGTTGGCTAATTTCATAAATTAGGCTTGATGTCCGCCAACTCTCGAGTCGCCTTATCCCATTGGGTGCCATGTTGTAATTTTTGTATGACCCCCGTCACCGTCGTTAATCACCTTCTACTATTAACCTTTGATAATTTTGTCGAATGGGAACAGGAAGTCCTTGTTTAACTCGCCATAAGTTCACTACTACTTGTGGCATGTGCCTCGTATCTATGGCGAAACATCTACAGATCGCCTTTCCGTAGTTGCGAAAAATGCCACCTCGCTCCGCCCGTCCGTGATTTCCTTAGATGCACCATCGTAATTTCGTTTTCGATAAAGCCTACCGAGGGTGGCTTCACTGCTCTTCAATAGCCGTCTCTGAGGCCGATACTTCCATAGAGTTTTATATAACATCTCGAGGTGTTAGATTTAAATATGCTAATATATGGCTTTCATCTCTCGAGTTTTCCAACAATCCTCATCCGTCCAACATTCTCGCCAAGATTGTTTCCGAATATTTTCAATTGTACGCCGCGTACTCATGCATAGGTTGCTTAGTTGCTTGAACCGTTGATTTCTTTCTTTCCAGGTATTCCGTAGAAAATCCAAAATGAAAGGTGCCGTGCCTCAAGTTAAAACTCGACTCCGAAATCGCCCTTATCGCCGCTGCAAATTGTATCCGTTATACTATCGTGGTGCCTATCTGATCGTCGAAAGAGCTTCGTTCTTAGATTCATCCATAACCGCCGCACCTTAGGGCAGTAGGATCTAACAACACTATAGTGGTTTCATCATCATCATGACATAAAGCATCTTGAGGGTCCAATCATGCTCTTTTCTCGTAAATTTTCCCAGGTCAATATCTTTTGGTGACCGACCAACCATAAAAAGTACTTACCTTAGGCCAATGCTTTAGAGACCGATGCGTTTCCAAATACTTCCGGCATGGTTCCCCATATGCCGGGCTTGAATCGAATACCCCTCCTTAATCGTAAATAGACCTGGGCAAGTATCCCCATCTCGAGAATGTCAGATCTTTGAACTTGACTACATTTTTCATACGAGCCCTTAGCGAAATTGTCCTATTTGTGTGTATCCCAGCATCCGCTGCTGATTCCTATCTTTCCAAATTCTCCATAAAACCTGTTGGCCTCTGTGACTCAGCATCGTTGAACCCGCTGGCCATTCGGTGTGTGTGAGTGAATAAAGGGATCTCTCCCGCATCAAGCCTACTAAACAATTTCTCCCGTTGCCGCCGTGAGCCTCCCCAAAGAGAGCCGGTGGGATCCTCTCGATCTCCCAAAATCGTGTGAACGATTAAGTACCGAGGGATTGCTGTCGCCGTATTCCAGATAAGATGACCTCGTGGAACTATATCCACCTTCAATCACAGTACCGTTTGGGGCATGTTGTATTTTTTCATCCATATCATTTTCTAGAGATCCGTCCTCTCGAACCCACCTCCACCAAATTTTTAGCTCCTAGAAAAGTATTTAAAGCAGATGATCCTCATCCAGTCCCAGTGATTTTTTTTATCATTTTATTTTCTGCAACTTAGAAATCTATTTCAGTTTCTTCTATGCACTACGTGTATTATTTTTTCAATAATCTCAATGGACAATGGCATATTTCCTTTGACAGCTCCACCCGATATCAGAGAATGAAAATTGATGGTACATAATGCATGAGCCTGGTACGGTGGTTTTGCAGTTGCCAGTTGTTCATTACTCGAGGTACACCTAACTGCATTAATCAGCCCCATTTAAACAGCCAAATATTTCATCAAATGTGGCTCAACCTAAATTCCCAAGTCAGCTTAGAATATTTAGATAGCTGACTGAATAAAAATATATATTAATTTGAGCTGTTTTTTTTTGAATGAGGATTGAAGTACCATAAATATGTCTAATACCCTAGAGGAGTGCTCTACATTCCTTATCACTTGTTAAAATAATAGAATATCATCTCAAACCTGATATGTTAGAGGGCAAGGAAGAGGTCCCCGTTAATGTAAAATCACAATGCTTTCAAAGATGAGCCTTTATTAATCAGACTCCAACTCTTCAAGAACATAATGATAAGAGAAAAGGAGAAAGAGGATTCTACGAGGCCATGGGAGTCAAATGGGGTGAGATGTCAACATTCAATAAAATGGAATAATGAGGTTATAAAGAAGGATCATTAAATTTTCTAATCCTACTATTACCAAATCCAAAATGTACAGTAATCCCTAGGTTAAATATTGCCAACTAATACTACCATAAGCTGACAAATCTAATTAATACAACCTTTCTTTATCTGAGAGGGCAGATGCTTCATTATCAAAGAATCCATCAAAGATAACAGGCCTTCAAGGAACCCAAATCGTTCAAGAAATAAGCCGAGCTAAGGAAGCCACCGTTCATCATGATAATATACTTGTAATGAATATCATTGTGTGTTTGTGGTCAAAGCCTGGCTGAGATGGTTTTACTTTTCTGCTTAAATATATGAGTGAACCTGCATTAAGGTCAAAACATTTTATACCCTCAGGATATTCTTCAACATGTCCCCAGATGTCCATTTTAAAATCACAAGTCATTAAGAATTTGACCAAACCACCTGACCTGAGCTACTTAGGTAAGTTTAGGACTACTCAACCTCTCAGCAATTCTCCAAGCAGCACAGATTCTGTCTCTCCATATAATTCGAGGTATATGAGTACCCACTGAGGCATGAATGCTGACAAAGGAGGCACCAAGGTTCTTTTGAGGAGTTCTAAATGAGTAAGAGTAAGACCATGTCCTATGCTTTGTTCGCCGTTCCCCGTTCTTCTTTAGAGAGAAAACCCGATTATGTTGTCACTCTCCGTATCAAATGGTTTCACAGTGTCCTTATGTTATGTCACCCTTCTTCAGAGCTAATTAACCTCTAGCCGCCAGACACATCTCTGCCTGTTTCCAGCGCTCTTCTTCATGGACTGGTGACAGGTCCTTCTTTGGGAAGTAATCTCTTCATCTACCTTTGTAGAATAATTTTTGCCGTATTTCTACATTTGTTTTGCAACGGCTCGTTCCTCATGAATATCGCTAAATTCAAGACATCGGTTCCGCTTAATTTCGCTGTGTTCTTAGGCGGAGTTGAAATGTATGCATATTATTGCATCCCGTAACCTACCGGGAGGTCCACCAATGTTTAACCTTTTCCATAAATCCAGTGGTCCCCGCAACCAAAAGTTCAAACCGAAAACGAGTGATTAGGTAGCCCCCGTTTTCACATCAATCTCCAACCGAATCGCCAATGATCAGACCTATCGTTGGAAGGATAGTCGCGAAGGTAACCAAGAGACTCAGCGGGCTAAGAAGCAATCCAATCGAGTCACTTCGATATCATTCTCCTTCTATTGTCTTCCATGAAGCATCCATTAACAGCTTGGTATGTCTACTACGCAAGTCTCAAGCAAGAAGTCTCGAAAATTTTCCATGTCGGGTTCTTCACGAAGGATACCACATTTTTTTCCGATAGGTTAAGAATCATGTTAAAATCACCACCAAGGAGCCAATACTTTTCATCATGCAAAACATCGAGTGTTCTAATATGCGTCGTAAAATTCTCCTCTCTCTCCCCGGAATAGGGGCTCATATACCGCCGATATTTGGATTTTGTCCTTCGAGCCAATTAAACGAAACGTCCTGCCGCATCCAGGGAAATCCTATCCAAATATCTCCCGTAACACTCTATATCATTCCAAAGAATCACTAATCCCCCCATTGCACTAACCGAATCTATTGCCATAACTTCATATGGCAAGCAGCTGATCGAATGATGGATCGCAATTTCGACTCAATACTTTGGTTTCCCGCACCAACATGATCCGGGGTTTCTCTACCTTTAACCGATCCTTCAAATAATGCCGTCTCTTACCGAGACTCTAATGTTCCAAGAGAGAACCTTCACACACTTGGGTAGTTGCCGAAATACCGTTGTTAACGGTATGATCTTGCTCCGTATTTGTAATATCCCCAAGGATCAAAATTTTAAATAAAACAACACATCTAGGTATTTCATATAAAAACACAGAACACAACAGATATAAGAAATTGAAGCCCACTTGTGAATCCTGGATGGATCTACCACATAAAAATCACCGCAGGATTTTAGTCCCGGGATCACTAAAAGAACTGGCCAGGCCAGGTTCTCAACCCAAACATAATAAAATAGATAATCCAGAATTCCCTAAATGCCTAGCTTCTCTCCCCTTTTATAGGCTTGATGGGTCAATACCAACAAGAAATACCATGGGTCAATACCATGGGAAAATACCATCAAGAAATACCATGGGTCAATACCATGGGTTAATACCATGGGTCAATTCTATCCACTTTGACGGGATCAAGAAAGGGGATATTACAAATCCTCCCGCCCAAAGATTGCTTGTCCTCAAGCGATCCACTTCTATCCATAACAGAAGCATTTGTACATGGATACCAGGATCCCATACAATCTGATGTGCCCTCCATTTTGAATGGTCCTGAATGGATCCTTCAATACCTGGATCCCAAACAATCCTTTGACCAATCCTTCCCGGAATAGATTTACCTGGATCCAAACAATCCTTTGGCCAATCATTTCCCCAATGGATTCTCCCGGATCCCAATGCCACCTAAATCCTGGGACCTGTGGGTTATGGTACCATTTCAACCCTCCATCGTTGTCCGCACCAAAGGGCCCAAGCTGCAATATGCCCTCGGCTGTGAGTATCCTCCCCTCAAAATGCATGATCCTCTCCTCATTTGATTCTCCTTGAGTGTATTCATCCTGGACCTCTTCACATGTGAGGATGAGTTGTCCATCCTTTCTTGTTGTCAAACATGGATGTACTGGTGGACTGTTGTCTCTACCTGATTGCCCATACTCTTTATGGATGTCCTCCGTTGTATTTATAGATTCAACTACCACAACATCAGGAGGAATTGCATCTTTCCTTTCATCATGTACTTTGTCAAGCTGACTGCTCAGCTTGTCCTGCAAGTTTTTCTGAAGAGCATGATGTTGTTGCTCACCATTTGTACTTGACTGCTCAGATCCTTCATAGGTCCTCTCCTGAAAACCAGCGAACCCATCAATGGATGAATTCCCATGATCTGAAGAAGTCTCTAATTTTTCTATCCTTGTTGCCTCCTTATTGTCTGGACATGAATGGTCAAGTGCCCAAACTCCCTTGCATACAAAGCATAAGCCTTTCCTCCTTAGTTCATTCTTGCTATCTCCACAAATCTTTGTTAGTTCCTCCTTGGTTAACTTCTTTCTAAGTAGTTTGATGCTTTGTTTGATCAACCCCTCAACTAGTTCATAAGCAGCAGGTGATGCAATTAGCTCCTTCCTCCAAATGGCCAACAATTTGGATCTCAATTGTTCACAAATGGCCCTATCTTCTCCTAAGATCGGAGACACGATCTTTTGCATGTCTGTTTTGATGTAGTTTGGATGAGACGTTGTAATTCCATTGCAGAAGTATTGGAGCATCTGAAGGATTAAATCATCACACTCTAGATCCAGCATAAGCATACCAAATCTGAATTTCTCCATGCGTTCCAAAATTTTGCGCTTCTGGAAAAAAGTAAGAACGGTGGTGTTGTCCAACCCTTGGAGTGCTTCTACCATTACCTGAAAAGTCCTCCTCATGATGTCATCATTGTAGGGCAATAGCGGTGCTGTTAAGGCTATGATTTTACTGAGACAAGAGGCGACCATGAGTCTAACCTTTTCACAAGAATGCTCCAAGAACCTAGGTTGTATCAAAGCAAGCATGGATGGCTTCAAGGCCCAACTTGACCCTTCCCATTTTGATTTATCTATCAAATTCAAAGCTGCATATAATGTGTCTAGTTGTAGGAGAACATCTTTTGACTTTGTACCCTGCAATTTGGATCCAAGTTCGAAGAGATACTTGCTTGTTACATCTTCCTTCCGGATATCTTTTGACTGTTGAAGGATAACATGGACCTTTCGAGAGAAAGGCCTGTTGCTCTGCTCTTGCTTCTGATTTGTATGTTGTTGCCATCTTTGATCCACTGAAGTATTGTAGCCCAGAGAATCGACTGATATATCATTATGTTGATTCTTGTGGCGTTTCCAAAAATAAAATGACGACATTGGCATCAATGGATCTCAATACTTAGCTAATGAGAAACCTGGGAATGATCCCTGTCTAGCAATAATTTTCCAACCTTTCAACAATGACCATATTTTCAAGAAAGATATGAATCTTCCATACACTTTGTAATATCCCCTTTTCTATTATATATATATCATATGGATCTGCCTTGTCGGGACGTCACTTGGCTCCAAGGCTCTCATCACTATTCATCTGCAATTCCGACGACCCTAGTTGGGAAAGCCGCCCTTCTCAGCTGTTGACTCAAACGACCCTTCATTGAGACAGAAGCACTGTGATGGGTGTAGCTTTTCTCACCCAACTATCAAACATGTATGGGCTCTATCCTGCTCCACGATGAATCTAAACTTCTGCTTCAGTTGTCTGCACGAGTATTGAATCCGATACTTCAATCTGGGATCATCAGCGGACAATGATGCTATTGGCGAGCCTTGAACCTTTGCCATAGATCGATCTTCACAAATTACATTCCCAACCGCAACAGACATCATAATCTTTGGCACATGGATAAACAACCTTTAATCACCTTGCCAACATGTCCACAATTGCACCCACAACTCGTCTGGCATTTTTCTAACTGGCTGGTGGTCTCTGGCGCTTTTGATCAATGCTAGCTCACGTGTCCTCCAGTTGATTCTTCTTTCTGTCGACGATGCTTTGCTAGCAGCTATCCTCCTGTTTGTGATCTGGCGGACGTGTGAAATTGAGTTGTATTAATACATACCCCATACATGTTTCCAGAGGCAACAAACTATAGGGGCGTCACATCGAGAGAGATAAGCATATCCTGATCCTGAGACTAAGAAAATTAAGTGGTGGAGCATTGATCGCAATTATGAGTTCTGCTATCGTTTCTCTTGGACAGGCTCTGCACTCATTGGTGCCTGCTGCTGTTCGTAGTCACGGCAAGCATAAGAGGTCAAGGAGCTTGCCAGATTCCAGCGCGCGCCCGATCCTGGCTGATTTTCAGAACCACCTTAGAGCTAAGGTTGAGACACTAATGGAACAGCAACAGCAGCCTGGGTCCTTATACAACATTTCCGCATCTTGGCTTGGACAAGCACTGGACGTGGTGCTATTTATCTATTCCAATTTAAAGGATTTGTACCCGCACATGCAAATACACAGTAATAATGACGGAAAATGGTTGAATCAACATATGGATGACCTGCTAAATCTGCTTGATGTGTGCGATGTGTTGAGAGAGTGCATGTCAGACATGAAGAAGAACAACATGTCAGTACAGATAGCCCTCCATGGCTTACTTCATGCCCATGTCCAGATTCCTAGTGTATTAAGTCATCATGACCACATGATAAATAATCAAGTGATGAAAGCAAAAGAATCACTTGACAATTGCATGGATGAGTTAAGGAAGAACAAGGACATGGAGTCCAAGTTAGCAAAATGCATGTCTACTTTGAAACAAATGGCCGATAGCCTTCACCCAACCACAGCAATGGCATCATCAATCAGCGGATCAGGAGTTGAAGAGACCATCAACGAAGCGAAGGCCATCACCGTATTTGCCTGCACTGCTCTTGTGGCTGCTCTTCTGTAATATCCCGACTATGAAAATCGATCTATGCTAAAATTTGATTCTCAACTTGCAACAGAAATCATAAAATTTCCATGACTGCACTAACTCAACTCTTCCAGATTCTGGAAGTTCAGATTCACGAATTTTCTACCTCAGAGCAGGTATATTCTGCCTTTATCAATAAACAGAATTTGGTCTGCCAAATATTTAAACCATGGCTTTAACAAATTCGACCTGTGGCATGCAACACGTCTGTCACAAATTTTTGGATAAATTTGCGGCTGTAAATATTTATCCTTGTTTTCTATTAGAGGTTATTGATTCTGGTAGATAAAGCCAGATCTAACTTCAAAACCCTTTACCTTAACCTGTCTTCATCAATTCTGGCTTTTATGTTAGAAACCCAGAAAACTATAAGACAACTTCACTGGTTTCGATCTTTTCAAAGTTGGCCTTCACAATTAAAATTATACCTGCCAATCAACTCAATGGTGGACAAGTAATTTATTTACAATGGTCAATTAGGGTAGTTATGGAGAACCACCGAAATTGATGAGATTCTAGCTAGGGTGATTATGAAGGATCACCGAAACTACTACTCTTAAAACCCTCAGGCTGGCAAGAAAAACCAGCTCTGATACCACTGTAATATCCCAAGGATCAAAATTTTAAATAAATCAAAACATCTAGTGTTCCAACTAAAAATAATTGTGATAAAAACACAGAACACAACAAATATAAGAAATTGGAGCTCAATTGTGAATCCTGGATGGATTCACCACATAAAAATCACCGCGGGGTTTTCGTCCCGGGATCAATAATAGAACTGGCCAGGCCAGGTTCTCAACCCAAACATAATAAAATAGATAATCCAGAATGTCCTAAATGCCTAGCTTCTCTCCCCTTTTATAGGCTTGATGGGTCAATACCAACAAGAAATACCATGGGTCAATACCATGGGAAAATACCATCAAGAAATACCATGGGTCCAATTCTATCCACTTTGATGAGAATCAAGAAAATGGAATATTACATTTGACTATCCCCAAATAGTCACATGCTCTAGAGATCTGTGAGATTTGACTATCCCCAAATAGTTAGATGCTCGGGACCGAGATCTTATGCTTATGATCCTATGAGAAGGCGACCCTTTTTTGTTGATTGTGCAATTCAAAAGAGATATCTGGAAGAAACTTGAGATGTAGAGATTCGAGTGGTAGGGCTTAGGAGGAAAGAAGCTACCTAGATAGTCTGCATAAGCTGGAATTGTACTCCATTCAAAAAACATTAGATTTAATTGGAATATTATTTAATTTAATTATATTTTCAAAAAATCATCATAGTTTCCCGCCCCATAAATAACATGGCTCCGTGCTTAATACAATACAAAGCCACATCGGAAACCTAGAATACCCAAATATACTCGAAACCAATGCCTCAACGGAAATAAAGTTTTCCGTGGACTTCATATGTATCTTGACCAGTAGTGTACTTGTAAGAGTTGAGGATTTCAAATGTATTTTTGTTACTTGTTTCTTTATTAAACCAAATTCTGCTCCAATATCCATCTTTTGCATGCCTAGTTGTCATCCTTCCACTTTCACGTTCCTTACACTTTCATGTCACGCATATTTGTTATTATCCATACACTTTCACATCAGGCCTCTTTGTTGTTATCCTTACACTTTCATGCCTAGCCTCTTTGATATAGATATATATATATATATATATACAATTCTACCAAGTATAACCTGGTATATATATTCTGTTTAATCAATTCTAGCAATTATTGCGTGGTGCAACACTTGTTTATCAATACTCATCCCTGTTCATCGATGAAAAAAAATCCCCTGTTCATTAATGTGAAGTGAACATTGGTTAGTTGTCAACAAGAATTCATAACTGGTTATGAGATGAACCCTTCACTCTTGCGCATGCATGCGCAGTCCCAAAAACATAACACGGGCAATCAGAATGTCATGATGATGAGATAAAACAATCATAAGCCATCTCCTACAACCAGTTTCACATGGAAACTCTTATATAATCAAAGATTCATTTTCCTCTCCATTATTAATTACGTAGTTTTATTTTTCTAATTTTATTTTCTAATTATATCACAAGGTGTTTTAGCTTTCAGCTTTTATTTATTTTGTTGAACTTTCCAACGTAACACAAAGATTCCTTTTTGCTCACTATTATTAATCAGGTAGTTTTATTAATTATATCGCAAGGTGTTATCACGTAGTTTTATTAATTAGATCACAAAGTTTTTTAGCTTTCACTGTTTATTTTGTTTTAAGTTTACAATGTAACATTTAGTTTTATTCACAGAAATATATTTACCAGGGAATCACTCTAATCTATTTAGAATTCCTAAAATAAACATGCTTTTTGTTACCTTATATTTTATTATGCATTTTGTTACCTTATATTTTGTTATGATTAGTTATTCATTAGTTATATGTGTTTTTTAATATGCAATTGTTGAATTTAGGTGTTATTATAGAATTAGCAAATTATATTATATTATATTTATATTTTTTTCTTAATATTTTTCATGCATTTTGGGTTTATATAATATTTTTCATACATTATGGGTTTATATAATATTCATTTTCTTTATGAAATTTGTATTTAATTATGTTACAAGTTGTTAGGAAGTGTTTGTATATTATATTATAGACTAGCAATAGCATTTCATATTGTATGTTGCAGAAAAATATATCAATCTCGAAGTTGCTCGGCGAAAACATTATCTATTTTTATTTTTTGTAATGTTGTAATTAGAAAAAAGTTATATATATTTTTTTGTTTAGATGGGCCCATCAAAAAAATGTACATGAACACAAGCTACCATTAATAAAAGGAGTAGGCTCTTTCTTTTTGTTTTGGAGGGAATTCAACCCCTCCAAAAGGCTCTTAGGATGGTTAAGTTGTAATGGTTTTCACTATCTTTATTTTATACTAACTCCAATATGCAAAAACTAAAATATATCATTTTATTATAATAATAATTTAGAAACACGTTTTAAACATCTTGCCAACCCATAGACCCAAATGGAAAGATCACTTTTATTCACTTAAATCACTTAACATTTTTTTCAATGTTTTTAAAACATCTAACCCACATACACACAAATTGTAAAATCACTCTTATTCACATAAATCACTTAACATTTTTACAATATTTTATGCATCTTCCCAACATGCACTTAAATGTCAAAATGACTCTTATTCCTGAGATATTATATAACAAATATAACCTCTATTTTTAATTTTGATTATAATTATATATGTTTTTTATTATCAATATGTATATATATATATATATATATATATATATAGATATATATATTTATTTAATATATATTTACATTGATATTTAAATTAGATATGAATATATTATTTAGAGAATTTGTAAATATTTAAAGGTTTTTTATTATTTATTTGTATAAGTTTATTATGTTTAAATGCTTGTGTATTGGTTTTCATATATATATATATATATATATATATATATATTATTTTTATTAGTTGCATTTTTTATAGTTAGAATTTCTTTGTAGGGCATTTCATTTTGGTATGGATTAATAAATAGAATATCTACTTTCATATGATGTGTGTGAATGTATTATTGAGAGTGATTTTATTTCTTCTATGTACTTCTTTATAACGTTTTTTCTTTCGAATGTCTCATTTTGTATGCTTTTGAGTATAAGTATGAATGTATTCTCTATGTGTGTATGAATGTGTTCTTTGCTACATTTGTATGTGTGTGTCTTTTTTACTTGTATTCTTTGTATGTGTATGAATGTATTCTTCATGTCTATGAAATTCTTGTTTACATTTGCATGTGTCTTGTTTAATTTTATTCTTTGTATGGGTATGAATCGGTTCTTTTTTCTACTTTAGTATGTGTCTTGTTTACTTGTATTATTTGTATGTGTATGAATGTATTCTTCATGTTTGTTTGAATCTGCTCTTTGCTACATTTGTATGTGTCTTGTTTACTTGTATTCTTTGTATGTCTATGAATGTATTATTCATGTGTGTCTTTGCTACATTTGTATGTGTCTTGTTTACTTGTATTCTTTGTATGTCTATAAATGTATTATTCATGTGTGTATGAAATTCTTTGCTACATTTGTACTTGTCTTGTTTACATGTATTCTTTGTATGTGTATGAATGTATTCTTCATGTGTGTATAAAATTCTTTGCCACATTTGTATGTGTCTTGTTTACATGTACTCTTTGTATGTGTATGAATGTATTCTTCATGTGTGTATGAATCTATTATTACCTATATTTCTCTATGTATTATTTAGTAGTAGGTACATAAGTGTGATATGCATGAATATACCTTTTTTTAACTATCTATTTATATGATTATAAATATAGTATCATTATCTCTATATATAAATATATTATTTCCAATATTAACTCATAAATACATTAGTCTAAAGATTTTTTAAAAATCTATTATTTTTTTATTATTATTAATTTATAAATTTTTATTTTGTTTACTTATTTTTATTTTAATCAATTTTTTGTTCTTTTTATTTATTTATTTATTTCTATCAAATTTTTTAAATATTAATCATATTAATATATCACTTTAAAATGAAAAATAGTATAGATATTACAATAACATTAAAAATTACTTAATATTATCCCTCATTGTACCACTCAATTAATGATTGTCACTCTATAAAGTATAATGCAAACCATAAGACTCAAGGTTCAAAAGCGGCTTAAAAAGGAAAAAATAATAACATAATATTTATAATAGCATCAATATGTAATAACACATATAACTTAATTATTTAATATTAAAATCAATTCATTACGATAAATTTAATTGACTTTATTTAAAATTTTCATTAATTTTAATAATTAAAAAAAAATCATAACACTATACTTAATAATATGTGGAAAAATGTCACACCCATCGATTTAAAACAAAATTTCTATAGTAAAAAAAACTTTTGTGAATCTACCCACCGAAACGGAAATTATTGTATTTCTATTCCATATGATCACGGTGCGTTTGACATTTATTGCTGCGGTGTTTTCTGTGGTTGCATTTACGGTGAGGTACTACCTCCTATGGTTCGATTGGTATTACACTTGGTTGAAAATTAACCTATCTGTACATATATTTATTACACGACATACGAGTTTGATGCAAATGCGGAGGCTTCGATTAAATGAATATAATTTATGCACTTTTGATAAATGTATATAAATGTTTCGACTATGGTTATATGTAACTCTCAATACATGCAATCGGTTGTGATTATGTAAATCTCGGACTTTGGGGCTCGTTGTATGATTATCTTCTCGAGTTTATCCACTGCTTGTCATGTCATCCGTATCGGCGAGATCTCGGCCCTCCATTTCCATTTGGATCCTACGGCGTAGATTGATTAGGGTTGGATGATGTCCATCAACCCGTAACCGTCTCCTCGGTCATTGTTGCGCCGTTCGGTTGCGTACGAGCGTACGGGGACCATGGCTGCTCGCCCTTAGGGTTTTTCGGCTGCATTTTGATTACGCTCGCGTCCATTCTTGGCGTGCCCAGACGTGGTTGCCACCTTGGTCCTCGGGTAAGGTTTGTATTACATTGCGGCTCTTGCAAATCTCATTTCTTGCCCTTCATTTTGATTACGGAAATGATTACTGCGAGTTCGGTTTCGGTTCTTCGCCTATGGATTCGGATAATACAAAGCGCGAGGGTTTTCTTTTTGTCTCATGGCATATCTCGGCCGTGACCCAGAGTTCTATCTCAACTTCCGCTCGATCATACGCATGCGCTACGCGAAGGTAACAACTGCAAATGGCTTCCGAGACTGAACAGTTTTCAAACATTACTCTTATTCTTGTTTCGGTATTGTGATAGGGTTTTAAGTTTTCTCTTACTAACGGTTGGTACCATTCTCGTTATCGCGGGTATATTTCTTTTTCTTTCGGCAATAGCGATAGTGTTGACTCTGCACTCTACTCCATCGGAGCTAACTCATCGCTGTCCACGGGGTATTTAAACCCTCATTTGCTCGGAGTTTGCGCCTGGATGCCTTTCCGGTAACTCTTGGTAGACGATGTCGAGAGTTTTTCGAGTTTACGAGCGCCCTTTTTATTAAATTTAAGGCTAGTTCTTTGTGACAAACTTTATGTAATAATGGCTAGCTCCATGCGAAGATTTTCTATGGCTCTTTTACTTAGGAAAGGGGGTTTCACGGAGGGGTTTTGTTCCCTTAGAGGGTTAATCTTATTCACATGAATGTATTCGGTTAATTGCAAGTCTCATTCAGTTTCGTTATGATATACTTTTCGGTTCGAGACTTTGTGTTTGGAAACCACGGTTTTATAGAGCATGTATGACGAGAAGATTTATATATATATGTATATGTGCTGCTTCTCTCATTTGTGCATGTCAGGTTTTACTGCGGTGTTATCGTAGGTTTTGGTGAAAAGCGTATATCTGCTATTTTCTTGTGCAACTACAGTTATGACTAAAATCTACATGAATTTGAGTTGTCTATATCATGGTAGTATCCCGTGAGTTTTACGATATTCCAGCTGCTCTGCGTTCTATGGTTTTAAGCAACTTTAGTCGATTTTGGTTGAAATTTATGTTCTATTTTGTGGTTAGCTCTCGAAATTGAAGTCGCACGATAATTCTTTATGGCATTCGATGCGGAAAAAATAAAGAGAAAGGATAATTCCTAGTTGATACGGTCCTGTTCTTGATTTATGATTCAAAGATTTCATTTACCGGGAAGTGGCCCAGGACCACTTTTAGTCGATTTGTCGTAGAGGATGAGACGACCAACCCCGGGGAGAGACTTTCGTTTTGCATGCACTATGGGTTAACGGTCTCCCTGCGTTACTGTAGATTTTTAATAGATAATGCATTTCCTACGAGTGCCTAATTGTTTTCTTTAAAGCTGAAAGGTTCTTCCTCCGTTTTCTTTATAGTTCAATACGAGCAAACCATAGTCTATTTTTTAAACTGTTCCCTTTGTTTTAACTATATAAACACAGGATCCTTGTCAAAATTTACTTTTCTAAGCATATTAAGCTAATTCTCGTAAATAAGAGACGAGTTCTAACTAACATTCAGCTGATGTGTTCTTTCTTCTATTCAATACAAAATAGAACCTAACCCTTAGTCTAACACCATGAAAACCAATGATTATCTTTTCTGTTCATAACAAATACGGAAAAGAATTCTACTCATACGACCGAGTTTCGGTAGGCGAGTAGTTTATTGCCTCCCTTCCACGCAGTCAGGTGATTACATCCTCAGCAGCTCTCCCGTGCTAAAATCACAGTCGTTGTTAGTTAGTAATTTTAGGAGGAGGTTCTCGGGACGAGTCCGGTCCAAACTCTCCGACTCCCGAGTGAAAAACGACGGCCTCTGGGGAGCTCACGGGACAATCCGGTCCCGAACTCCAACCCAGGGTATCATATGTCTTTGGGCAAAAAACAATCGGTTCTCGCTTCCAGGCCTACGAGATTTCTTTCTCACGGATCCAACCCAAAACTCCCCTTGGAATGCTTTACTTATTCCGAGTTTTTGAATAAGCGTGAGCTGTTTTTTTCTAACTAATCACCGAGATCTTGATTTTACTTTTAACAATCATTTACTTATGAAACCAATTCCACGATAGAATCTTCTTTTAAAATAACATTTGATGTTCACATATTCTTATCCAAGAAAAAAATGGCTTGCAAAGCAATTCCAAACTAATCCTTTCTGTTAATAATAACAACATCTAACTGTTGTTTCCACTAAACAAAATGGTGGTTACAGCTTTCTAAAGGGGAACACGGTCCCTGGTGTTCTCATTCACTTTCAGCAAAAAGCTCTGGATAGGCTTCACGGGACGAAACTCGTCGTCTCTCCCAGTGGCCTCCTCGGGTCCCAAAGTGCTTCCATTGCACTCTGGCCGGGCGATGGCTGTCTCCTGGAGCATAATTTCCCCTCCAGGTCATATTATTGTTAACATCTCCCTTTCAAGATTTTTTTTTTTTTTTTTTTATTGTACCAATTAATGCCCTTATTAATTACAGGGTTATCCGAATACCACATCAGCAATTGGATATGTATTGTTCTTGCCTATATTCTATTTTTCTCCTAAGCATAATTCTATTAACACCACAACCCATATATGTGGCATAGGATAATTGTGTGTGCCATATACTCCATATGCATTATATATATATCTAACACATAGATATATATATATATATCTCCACCGAATATATATATACATAAGTTCCACATGTGTCCTCTATATATTTTATTATATATCTAATACGTAGATATAAATATATCTCCACCTATTATATATGTACACACATACCAAATGTATATTTTCGGTTTCCACCTATGCAATTTGTTTACCGTATATATATATATATATATATCATTCATTTTCATGGCTATATATATATAGAACCTATATATATGTATTTCAAGGTGTAAGGTTCATTGAATTTTCACCTGCTGCACAATATAGTCAACACCGATATATAATTAGATATCTGAACCTCTATGCCTTTATTTATATTGCTTAATGTGAATACTGCTTAATGTGAATAATTAGATATATAATTAAATACATGACCCCATGCCTTTCCAGGACGCGACAAGGGCCGCCTTACACGGCAAATGGTAACATCAGATGGTTTAACGTACGTGCATCGAACCCTTGACTTCGTTTAACTTAACTTAATTTCGCGGCATGTCTTTGATTTTGTTTCACGGACGTTTAATCCCTGGTATACCTGGCAGGAGGATATTGCCGCGCTGTTGGTTCGCCGGCCTACGTTACAGCGATTGAAAACTGGAATCGTGGCGCACTCTTACTTGCATCGAGGCATTTTCTTCTGCCGTGTATAAGGTTGCAGGATATATCTCGGCCCCGTACGTTCTTTCCAGCTAGCATTGTACTCAGCCCTAACCCCGAAGAGTGGTAGAGCCGCCTCGTTCAGATTTCAGTACAGCAAGGGGGAAACGGCTATGAGGTTTCTGATATCTCACTGGTTCCTTTTGCAGGTGAACGCCTCAGTCGCAGAGGGGGAGGGCGGCGTTCCGTGGTCCTGGTACACCGCAGGAGATTTTCCAATCCTCATCTGGGTTCGCTGAGATTTTATAAAAAGGGAAACCTGATTCGAGTATCCTTTTTACAGGCTACTCTCCGGATGATCTCGTTGACCCAGCTTCGTTACATTTTTTTTTTCCTCCTTTACTTATGACAATTCCCTGAAGCCGGTAAGGCATCCCCAGAGGGTCTGCCTTGTATCCGGCGTCTGCGACCGATACAGCCGACCCTTTGGGCGACTAAATCGCTGGTGGCGCTCTCCTATGTATTATAACTCGAACCCCTATTATGCGAGAGTTCGGATTTTTCTCTCTATATTTTTTTCCTTGTCATTTGTTGTTTCGGCCGTGAGTGTTGGTTGTATGGGATGTGTGGGAGAGAGGGTTCTCGATCTTCCCGGGTTGTTCATCACTACGAATCCAGGGCATAACTTCTCCCTACAGATAGCCTTCGATTCATTCATGTTTTATCATCGGTTATGATGGAGTTTCTTTGTTACAGGTCTATCTATTCCTGTTTACTGATCCACTCGTCAAAGTTCGATCAGATTTATTGTAGACTCCGGATGTTTAAGTTTATATTTTGGACTGTTACTGGGGTCAGACCAAAAAGGCGATTAGGGTTTTTGGCGTTCCTAATCTCGCCGATGGTTCTATCGTTTGGGTAATGAAATTCATCTTCCGCGCGTACGTTCTGTCACGCAGCGGGAGAGATTGAACCCACTTTTCTGACCGACACTCCTCAGTTAGTATTTTTCAGGACTTATCTGTAGTATTAAGCATACCGTGGCTTCTTGCCGTGGGTATGACGCTACAACTTTTGGTGAATCCCCTCCTACGGAACCCCACTGTCGCAGCCGCATTCGCCATGGCGTGACAGAGGGTTTAATCAACTGTATTATTTCCATAATGGTTTTACGTTAATCGGTGTGTATTGTAGTGTTATCTGACGGTTTTAGCTGATTGTTCTTACTCCTCCTCTTCTGATTTATGGTTCTACGAAAATATTCTTGCACCTATTTATATGCAGGTTCGGTGACTTCACTATCGGAGCCTACGTTGTCCTTGTAAGTCTCCTGGTAGCGTTGCTTGGTTATTGCTCGATTGTGCAGTAGAATGTTTACAATAACGTGTTCACGTGAGGTTCGTGAGTTCGGTTCAAATCTTAAAGTTTCATTTGTCAGGATCTACAGGCCATTTGCTTGTTTTATATACAGACCACCGGTTTCATAGACCCCCTATGCGTCTCCGTTTCTTTTCTTTTTTTTTTCTTATGGATCACATAGTATACAGTCTATTGAACGAGTTCGTTGGGTAACCTCATTTATTCGTTACACCCACGCAATATATATATATGCAGAGTTTCTTCCAATCGGCACCCTCTATGTCAGCCTGTGTTCTTCTGCTTCATTCAACCAGATTTCTTTTTCGAATTTGTACTTCGCTTCTTCGAATCATACTCACTCATGTATTTGCGCTTACGTTTATATCGTTGCTTTTGTCCTCTAGAGTTTGCTCTCGTATGCATGTGTATTTATATATATTTAAGGCATATCTAGTCTATGTGAAATGAATAAGATTTTTGTTCATTCTTACTGCTGTTTCCTTATATGAAATCTGCCAACTGTGTATACAGACATTTTTTTTCGTCATTATATGAACCATGTGTACAGCATATAATTTATAATTGCGTTTGGACCATTTATTTATTTTATTTCTGCAGGCTCATTAGGTTTATATATATACCAAACTCGTTTTCCCTAGACGATAGGGCTCGGCCTTTTATTTGCAGATGCATCTTCTCCTTGTAGTTTCGTGAGTAAACTTCTTTGGATTTTCTGTGTTCATATATATATCGGACAACCTATAAAAGTGCGGTTTGATTGCCATTATTTAATAGCATAAAAATGAGAACATTAGGTCCCATATGTAGCCATATTTATGTATAAACTCATAATAATCTTTTGGCCATATAACCCAAATTTGCAATTTGGTTTTGGACTATTTTACTCTATCTCAGAGTTATGAGAAGAGCTCAACCATAAGGAGCTCTATATAGGATTTCGATGTATAAATGAGATTTCTTTGGTTTTTCCTTTAATGTTGATTTAAGCATCAAGATAGAATTATAGGTGAAATTCTTCAATTCTAAATATCATAAACTTGATAGGATATAGTTACTCATTTGCTAGTACCGTTATAATGGTTAGAATATGCACACACATAAAATTTATAAAAGCTATAGATGTAGAATGTTCATATCACCACTCTATATTTTACTATATTGCTTGAGGATCGTGCCGCTTACATACATCACATTTTTCGTTGTTACTTATAATGTTTCTTTTTCAATACACATAATCACATCCTATTAGTTTGGTGTCTATGGGAATTATAACAAATTTAATCATCTATAGAGGCCAAGTGTGATCTGCACCAACTTGGGTTTAGAGATTCCCGGAGTTTTTACTCTATAGGTTTCTCGGGTCTACAACAAATACATTCTCGAAGGTACATCCTTAAGGACAAGTCCGTTATATGTATCACCAAAATTTTGCAATTGTCATAAATAAAAAAATCGATATGTAGCCAATTCATACTATAATAAACCATAGCAATAAAAAATTTCAGAACATACCACACACCGCAAATTGACCAACCTCCCAACCTAGGAGTCCTATTTGTCTCCTGTGATCAATTCTAAATTTTACGTATCAACCTCTCGATCACTTAGAGCAAATTTATTTAGCTCAAAATTCCCCAAAGCATGTTTCTAATTCCTCACAAATTGCACAGCGTGATGCTTTCTTTCCCGTTTAGCCTAGGCTTCCTCATCTGGGATTCTTGCAGAAGTCGCTTTAAGCTTTTTCCTCAAATTTTCCAAATTTTATCCCCCACCTCTTCTTCCCAACTACTCCTCTTCATCGGGTAATTTAGATTCTCCTCAAATCTAAATAAATTTTTTCAAGGAGTTTTAGAAAGATTTTTGGGGATTTGTTGCCTTATCCATCCTCATGGATTTGGCAAGTGATCTCAATTCTCTTTTTTGGTCAAATGCACACCATTTTATTTATTTCCTCAACAAATATGCCAATACATTCACACCATAGTCATCCCTGGGGTCCACCTCAGGGATTAAAGTTAAAATGTCTAACTTTTAAAAATTCAACACACAAATCGGGGGTGTTACATATCTCCTCTAAAATATAAACACCGTCCTGTTCTTATTCAACTACTAGAGTTCATTTTAAACAAAAATGGATATTGCTCCATCATTTCAGCTTCCCTCTCCTGTGTGGCTTTTCAGCAAGAGTGCTTCCACATCCCTTTACTCACCACTGCTCGGTTTCTCAATTCATTCTCTTCCCGCTCCAATATTTGAAGCGGTTCTCGCGTGCAACCCCTTCGGTTCCACTCCGTACAACATTCCAATCAACTATGTGAGAAGCATCATGCACATATCTTTTTAATAGTGAAACATGAAATACATTATGCACTTAACATGGGGTGGTAAGGCCACTTGTAAGCTACCGGTCCCACCCTTTCTAACACCTCAAAAGGCCCACAAAACCTAGGTGCAAGCTTTGCACAACTCCCGCATAAAGTGTGTGCTCTTTTTGGGTTTGATGCGCAAATATTACATCCCCCACTCCTACCTCGGTGCACCATTTTCTTATCGCATATCTCTTCTCGTCGGTCTTGAGCCGTCTTTGTTTCTTCAGACTGCTCGAAAATTCTTCCATTTCATGTAGTGCATCCGGTTCCAACACCCGCTTATCCTCCTCGGGTTGACTCACTTTCAAGGGAGTACGACACTCCCTCCCATAAAGTGCCTCAAAGGGACTCATCTTAATAGAGGATTTATAACTATTGTAAGCGAATCACTAGATGCGTATACTCTTCCCACTTTGATGGTCTATCCATCACATACATTCGCAAATATATCCTCTAATATTTGATTTGTTCTTTCTGCCCGCCCATCCGTTCCGAGGGTGATAGGCAGCATTTCAAAATTCAGCTTAGTACCCATTCCCGCAAACAATCCTTTCCAAAAATGCCGCCGTAAACTTAGCATCTCGGACCAGACAATCACCTTGGGAACTCCATGAAGCCTTACTACTTCTTTTAGGAAAACATTTGCTACCGAGTCGTTCCAAAGGTAGATTTTACTAGTATAAAGGAGCAAATTTCCTTGGTTAAAGTGTCTAATACCACCATTATCAATCATGCTGATATTTAGTCTTGCAATCTCGTTATGAAATCCATGGAGATCGGTTCCATTTCCATTCTCCCGCAATTGCGTAGGATTTAATGCGCCCTCAGCCGGGTGTTGATGCTCTAACCATGACCAGTTGACACTCCATACATTTACTCGTATATTATGCCACATCTCTCTTCATTCAGCCGAACAGCCTTCTTTTTCAATGCCGTTAACATCTCTTCCTGGTACCGGGTGTCCGTATAAGGCCGTTTGTGATATTCATCTAGTATTTCTCTTTCAATGACTCTATATTTGGAATATACAACTCCGTTTTTGTAATAAGAGTGTCTCAGGATTTTAGTGTAATCAGTTTTATCCTTTTTCTAACTTCACCAAGAGGGTTTCATAGTCTGGATCTTGTTTTGTCGCTTTCCCACCACTCCTATCCGGGCACTACTCCCAACGCCATTTAAATGTTGACAAGAATTTCTACTTGCTTATCAAGAACCTTATTCTCTTTCTCCTTTGATATGCTTTATATCCATATCAAATTCACTTAGAAAAGACAGCCTATCCGTTTGTCTTGTATCTCGGACAAATTGGGAGAAAAATATTTGAGACTCGATATGATCGGTCATCAATGTGAACTTCTTCCCCAGCCAGATAGTGCCTTCCACATTTTTAAAGAATGAATAACAAATGCAAATTCCAAATCATATGCACTATAATTCTATTCATGAGTTTTCAATTTCCTAGACTCATAGGCAATAACCGAATTTTCTTGCAATAGACTCTCCTAGCCCTCTCGCAAGCATCCGTACATACCACAAACTCCTTATCAGATCAAAGAATTTTAATATAGGCTACTAAATGTCTTTGTTTCAATCCAAGTTTTAAACCGTTTTGGCATTTTCTACCCACACAAACTTAACACCCTTCTCCTGTAATGAAGTTATGGGATTTGCTATAGCAGAAAATCTCTCCACACCCACAAGGATAATAACCCGCAATTCCCATAAATGATCTTATCGCTGTAACATCGTTGGGACTCCGGCCATTCCTTAATGGCTTTTATCTTTTCGTGTCAACTTTTCAATCCTTTTTCGTAGATGATATGCCCCAAATATTGAATTTTATCTCTTTATAAAATTCACATTTACCGAATTTGGCATATAGCCGATTTTCTTTCAAAGTTTGCAACATTATTCTTAGATGTTCCTTGTGTTCCTCTTCATTTTTAGAATAAACTAAGATATCATCTATGAACACAAGAACAAATTTATCCAAATACTTATTCAACACACCTTTTCCATCGAAACATAAAGGTGGCAAGGGCATTCGTCAAACCAAAAGGCAGGACTACAAATTCGTAATGCCCATACCTGTTCTAAATACGTTTTGCTGATGTCTTCTTCTTTTATTCTCGAGAATGGGTGATACCCAGTTCGAGGTCTAATATTTTAGAGAAGCTAATCGAAGCTCCTCTCACTTGATCAAAAAGATCGTCAATCTTCTAGGAAGTGGATATCTATTCTTAATGGTCAACTTACGTTTGACGATAGTCAATACACATCGTAAAAGTCCCATCCTTCTTTTTAACAATAAAAAACAGTGCTCCCCATGGAGACACTAGGTCTAATATAACCCTTATCCAACAATTTTGCAAACAGATTTCGCCTCTATTAGCTCATGACTCATCCTATAAGGGGCTCTGGAACAAGCCCAAAGACCAAATCTATAGAAAAATCAATCTCTCTTTTTAGAAGACAGAATTTCCTTGGAAACCTCCTCTTAAACTCTCCGATGACTGCATATCATCCAAGAACTCCTCCTCGGCTTGTTCTATCTCTTTCTACATGCATTGCATAGAATTCTGGTATCCTTTTCTAGTCAGTTTCTTTTCAATTGTAAAGTTGATATTTGTCTGACTACAATGGGCTTTGTTTCCTTTAGGGTAAAGGTTTCCCTTCCTCATCTACACAATGCAAGGTTTATTCCAAACAGCTCATCAGTGGCTTTCTTCTTTTCTAGCCAATCCATTCCTATCACATCATAGGATCCTAATGGCAATATGTTCGCATTTACCTCTGTTGGGAACCCATTTAATTGTATTGCCGTTTTGGGCAACTTATGTGTGACTTTTCTCTTAGTTCCTCGTGGCCACTGCACTCAAATCCAGACTCGCTGAAATTTTTCAAAGTTTAATTTTACATTTTCTCAACAATCTGTGGCTAATATAACTCAAAGAAGCACTCGGATCAATCAAAACAAGAATGTGTAGGTCGAAATCTTACGATCCATTTCCACCATGGTTGCTTGATGTTCTCACTGCCGATTTTCCTGTGGCTGCACTCGATGGTTGGTATGTTTCGGCTATGTTGACGGTTGTTGCCTCTCGCTCTCTCGCGCTCGATCATGTGGATATTTCGCATGGGGCAACACCTCATCATATGGGGTTCTCCACAGTCTCCAACATTTCGCAGGTTCCCTCATTTTGACCGGCTCCTCTTTTCATCGCTTTCCTTCTACCGGTTTTGAAGCCACTGGGATCGCGCCTTGACTTTCCTTTGGTTTGCCGAACTTTTTCCTTGATGATCTCTACCAAAAAATTCTCTTAAATATGCTGGTTTTGGTCTCTTTCCTTTGAACTCAACCTTGTTCGTCCAAATTTCTTCCCTTGTTCAAACTTTTACCTTTAAATCAACTGGAGAAACATAGTCTTGCTTTATAAATGTTCTCATCCATGGTCTTTGGGTTGTCAAACTCTCTATTTTCTCCTTGTACACAAAAGAGGGCAAACCATTTAAAAATCTTTGTACTTTTCCTTTCTTCCCTAATGTAAGGAACGTACCTTAGTAGATTAGTAAACTTATGACAAACTCATCAATAGTGAGCCGCCCTAGCCTCAGCTCATGGAATTTTTGCTTTATCATCATAATAACGTTCATTCAAATAACGACTCTTGAACTTGTCCGAAAATCTTCCCAAGTAACCGTTTTTTCATCAATAGCATGCACCATTTTAGTCTTTCCCAATTGTAGAAAGTGTAGCTTTGCCTTGCGCCGATACACAACTAGCTCAGCCTTCAGATTACTCATATTCATATACTTGGAAATACTTGATCATGTTCGCCAACCATGCTTCAAGATCCTCTTCTTCTCTCCATCATAGGAAGGCGGTTTGATCTTTCTACCTCCCCGCAACTCTCTTTTCTATTTATGCTGCCGTCTAGCAAGCAGCCTCATCCCCACGTATTCATCCATCTTCCTCTCCGAACCTTCACCCTCCCGGTCACCCAGGAAGGTTCTCCGATGAGCTTTTCCCGCTCCTTGCCGGGCCGATGACAACAAGTCACTCTCCCCCCCGGTTTTCGCCTGCCTAACTTCACAATCCGTGCAACATAGCCAAGACCGGGGCATAACTGGAGTAGCAAATTCATTTTGCATCCACATAAAATCCTTCACCCGCTCATTTCAACTGCATACACTTACAAATACGCATTAACAACGTTGATAAACTTCATATAAACAAAATAAATGTAATAAGAAGTGAGCACAATTTTGATAGCCTGTATCTCTTGTAACTAGGGCCCGATACCATTTGTAACATCTCCCTTTCAAGATTTTTTTTTTTTTTTTTGTACCATTTAATGCCCTTATGATTTGTATTATCTCGAATACCACGTCGTAAATTGGATATCCATTTTTCTTCTTCCTATATTCATTTTTCTCCTAAGCATAATTCTATTAACACCACAACCCATATATGTGGCATAGGATAATTGTGTGTGCCATATACTCCATATGCATTATATATATATCTAACACATAGATATATATATATATCTCCACCGAATATATATATACATAAGTTCCACATGTGTCCTCTATATATTTTATTATATATCTAATACGTAGGATATATATATCTCCACCTATTATATATGTACACACATACTCGCATGTATATTTTCTATTTCCACCTATGCAATTTGTTTTTTTTCATCGTATATATATATATATCATTCATTTTCATGGCTATATATATATATAGAACCTATATATATGTATTTCCAAGGTGTAAGGTTCATTGAATTTTCTCACATGCCGCACAATATAGTCAACACCGATATATAATTAGATATCCGAACCTCTATGCCTTTATTTATATGTCAGCTTTTTAATGTGAATACTTTCTTTAATGTGAATAATTAGATATATAATTAAATACATGACCCCATGCCTTCCAGACGCGACAAGGCCGCCTTTACACGGAAAATGGTAACTTCAGATGGTTGAACGTACGTGCATCGAACCCTTGACTTTTAACTTAACTTACCTCTCAAGATGTCTTCGATTTTGTTTCACCTGACGTTTAATCCCCGGTATACCCGGCGGAGGATATTTCCGCGCGCGTTGGCCCGCCGGCCTACATTACAACCGACAGAAAACTGAATCGTGGCGCACTCTTACTTGCATCGAGGCATTTTCTTCTCATGTGAAGTAAGGTCAGCAGGATATATCTCGCTCCCCAGACGTTCTTTCCAAATTTAGCATTGTACCTGCCCCTAACCCCGAAGAGTGGGGAGCCGCCTGCTCGCATTTCTGCAGACAAAGAAGGGGGAACGGCTATGAGGTGTTTCTGATATCTCACTAGTCTTTCTTTTGCAGGTGAACGCCTCGCCGGCAGAGGGGGAGGGCGGCGCGGCCCGCGGTCCTCGTACAACGCAGATTTTCCAATCCTCATCCGGGTTCGCCGAGATTTTATAAAAGGGGGAAACCTCGATTCGAGTATCCTTTTGCTGTGCTACTCTCCGATGATCTCAAGGACCTGCAAATTTTCCGTTACATTTTTTTTTTCCTCCTTTACTTATGACACCCCCGAAGTTTTAGCATCCCCGAGGGTCCGCCTTGTATCCGGCCTTCAAGGATCGATACAAACTCGACCTTTGGGCGACTAAATCGCCGGTGGCGCTCTCCTCGTATTATAACTCGAACCCCTATTATGCGAGAGTTCGGATTTTCTCTATATATTTTTTTCCTTGTCATTTGTTGTTTCGCCGCCGTGTCGGTTGTAAGGATGTGGAAGAGAGGGTTCCCTACTCTTCCCGGGTTGTTCATCACTACGACTCCAGGGCATAACTTCTCCCGCATAGCCTTCGATTCATTCATGTTTTATCATCTACATGATGGAGTTTCTTTGTTACAAAGTCTATTCACTCTCGTTTACCGATCCACTCACAAAAGTTCGATCGATTGTAGACTCCGGATGTTTAAGTTCAGATTTTGGACTGCTATCGGGTTAGGACCAAAAAAAGGCGATTAGGTTTTTGGCGTTCCGTAATCTCGCCGATGGTTCTATCGTCAGTAATGAAATCTCATCTTCCGTGCGTACGTTCACACGCATGAGAGATTGAACCCACTTTTCCGAACGACACTCCTCGCTTAGTATTTTTCAGACTTATCCGTAGTATTGGCATACCGTGGCTTCTTTCCGTGGGTATGACGCTACAACTTTTGGTGAATCCTCTCATTTTAACCCCACCTACGTGCAGCTCGCATTCTCCATGGCGTACGTAGGTTTAATCAACCGTATTATTTCCATAATGGTTTTACGTTAATCGGTGTGTATTGCAAGCATATTCGACGGTTTTATTTGTTCTTATCTCTCCTCTTTCCCCGATTTATGGTTCTACGAAAATATTCTTGCACCTATTTATATGCAAATTCGGTGACTTCACTACTCCTGAGCGCCCACGTTGTCCTTGTAAGCCTCCCCGGTAGCGTTGCTTGGTTATTGCCTGGACAGGCGGTAGAATGTTTACAATAACGTGTTCAAGCACGCCGTGAGGTTCGCTCGCCTCGGTTCAAATCTTAAAGTTTCATTTGTCGTGATCTACGTGCCATTTGCTTGTTTTATATACGTACCACCTAAGCCATAGACCCCCTATGCCTCCGTTTTTTTTTTCTTATGGATCACATAGTATACAAATATTGAACGAGTTCGTTGGGTAACCTCTATTTATTCGTTACACCCACGCAATATATATATATATATGCGTAGTTTCTTCCAATCTAAGACCCTCTATGTCGACTTCGTGTTCTTCTCCTTCATTCAACCGCATTTTTTCGACTTGTACTTCGCTTCTTCGAATCATACTCACTCATGTGAGTCCGCGCTACTTATATCGTTGCTTTTGTCCTCTAGAGTTTGCTTCCGTATGCATGTGTATTTATATATATTTAAGGCATATCTAGTCTATGAAATGAATAAGATTTTGTTCATTCTTACCGTCGTTTCCTTATATGAAATCGCCAACTCAGACACAGACATTTTTTTCGTCATTATATGAACCATATGTACAAGATATAATTTATAATTATGTATTTTGACCATTTATTTATTTTATTTCTGTGCTCATTAGGTTTATATATATACCAAACTCGCTTTCCCCAGACGATACGGCTCGGCCTTTTATTTGCGTATGCATCTTCTCTCGTAGTTTCCCGTGAGTAAACTTTCTTTGGATTTTCTTCGTGTCTATATATATATCGGACAACCTATAAAATTGCGGTTCGATTGCCATTATTTAATAGCATAAAAATGAGAACATTAGGGTCCCATATGTAGCCATATTTATGTATAAACTCATAATAATCTTTTCGGCCATATGTCCAAATTTCTGCAATTTGGTTTTAGACTATTTTACTTATCTTTAGTTAAGTGAGAAGAGCTCAACCATAAGGAGCTCTATATAGATTTGATGTATAAATGAGATTTTGGTTTTTCCTTTATGTTGATTTAAGCATCAAGATAGAATTATAGGTGAAATTCTTCAATTCTAAATATCATAAACTTCGATAGGATATAGTTACTCATTTGCTAGTAACAGAGTAATGGTTAGAATATGCACACATAAAATTTATAAAGCTATAGATGTAGAATGTTCATATCACCACTCTATATTTTACTATATTGCTCGAGGATTGTGTCATATACACTACATTTTTTCGGCTACTATAATGTTTTTTCAATACACATAATCACATCCTATCGCTTGGTGTCTATGGGAATTATAACAAATTTAATCATCTATAGAGGCCAAGTAACTTCAAACATCTAGACCAACTTGGGTTTAGAGATTTCGAGTTTTTACTCTATAGGTTTCTCGGGTCTACAACAAACAGACTTAGAAGGTACATCCTTATGATTGTGATTCCGTTAAATGTATCACTCAAAATTTTGCAATTGTCATAAATAAAAATCGACATATGTAGCCAATTCATACTATAATAAACTATAGCAATAAAAAATTTCAGAACATACTACACAATCTGCAAATTGACTAACCTCCCAACCTAGAGTCCTATTTGTCTCCCGTGACTCACCCCCGAGTTAGATCACCTCCTAGGACAAACATCAACCTCTCGATCAGCCTAGGAGCAAATTTTTATTTAAGCTCAAAATTCCCCAAAGCATGTTTCTAATTTCGCGTCCACAAAGGTGATTCTAGCCTAGGCTTCCCATCTTTGATTCTTTAAAGTCAGTTTTAAGCTTTTTCCTCAAGCCTAAACTTTATCCCACCTCTTCCCAACTACTCCTCTTTCATTAAAGGTAATTTAGATTCTCCTCAAATCTAAATAAATTTCTTTCAAGGAGTTTTAAAGATTTTTGGGGATTTGTTGCCTTATCCATCCCCATGGATTTGGCAAGATCTCAATTCTCTTTTGGTCAAAATGCACAATCATTTTATTTATTTCCTCAAATAAAATATGCCAATACATTCACACCATATTACCTTGGGTCCACCCCTTTAGGATTAAAGTTCAAATGTCTATCTTTAAAAATTCAACACACAAATTGGGGGTGTTACAATTATGCCGTGAGGCTCGACCGTAAATTCTCCGTCCGGTTTCAATTCGCACATAATGACACTATGTTATTTATGTAAGTTTAAACATCATATTATCATTTCAACCATTATGCATTCACTTCACCGGATGTTTTGCCAATGGATATGTGTCTAGATCATGAACGTATCGTTTCAATAACGATACGTGAAAGACATTATGCACCCGAACGTACTAGAAGCGCTAAGCGATATGCCACTGGCCCCACCCTATCTAATATTTGGAAAGGACCACGTAATCGAGGTGCTAGCTTTGCACACGATGCCCACCTTTGGGTGTGTGCTTTTCTTTGGTTTAATCCTGGCGTGATCTCCAACCTCATACTCACGTATGATCTCTTTTTTGTCCGCATACACCTTCGCCCCGTCTTGTGCCGCCTTCAAATTCTCGTCGGATCTCTTTACCTCCGCTTCCATCTCGCTAGCATATCCGGGTCCCCAACATTAGCTTAGTGTCGGGCTGCCCCACTAATGGGGGTCTCCGTGACCGCCGCCCATAGCAATGCCTCGAACGGACTCATTCTTAAGGATTCTTTGATAACCATTGTTGTACGCAAATTCTATCAAGTGTAGATACTCTTCCCATTTAACGTGTTGTCGTGATAATGTACATCTCTAACACGTCTTCCAAAAGACTGGGTTCACTCGCTCTAGCTTGATCGTCCATTTGCGGATGGTATGCGTACTAAAATGTACTTGCGTCCCTAAACCTGTAAACAAGGCTTTCCAAAAAGCCGATGTGAACTTCACATCTCTCGTCCGAGATAACAAGCCTAGAATGCCATGCAAACTTAAAGATCTCACGCATAAATAAGCGTCCGTTATATGTACCGATTTATAAGTGGATTGGGATGTGCATAAAATGCCTACTCTACTTAATCGGTCCACAACTACCATTATGGAGTCATTTCTGCTTTGTTTTTGGTAGTCAAGAATGAAATCTAGTGAGATTAACTCCCATTTCCATTCAAATAGGTATGGCCGCATTAATCCAAACAGATGCCTCCATGCTCCACCTTCACTTGCCGGCACTCTAAACACTTATCTCGATAACTTGCTATATCCTTTCACTGCCTAACAAGAATCCTTTCTGACAGTCACGCGCATCTTTGATATCCTAGGTGTCCCACATAATTGCTTCTATGATATTCATCTAGTACCTGTTTTTAATTCCATGCGGCTTGGAATAACTATCCTTCTCAAAACCAAAGAACCCATCCGGGTTGATTTCATAATTTTCCCGTCCACCTGACCTTCAAGTGCTTTGCTTGCTGCCATAAATATTTATACTCGGATCCTGAGAGTCCGTCTCCCTTCTTATTTGATCCGTAAATTTGGTCTCCACTTGGTTAACATATAAACTCGTAAATGCCGCAAGTGCTTTCTTCTTAATGACCAAGCACCTCGTTCTCTTTATCTTTCACATGCTACAAATCTATATCAAACTCGCTCGTAGCATTCCATCTTGCTTGTCGGAGTTTAAATCAGCCTTGTTTAAAGCAGTTGGTTAAACTACTATGATCAGTTTTAATACAAACTTTTTTCCAAGTAGATAGTGTCTCCATAATTTAGGAGAGCTGCACAACCGCGTCAGCTCCAAATCAGAGCTGATTATCGCTGCTCATGATCCTTTAGCTTCGCGAGACTCATATGCTATCACTTTTCCCTCTTGTGATAAGACAACTCCAACACCCTCCTTGCGTGCATCCGTACAACCACCCTTATCCGTCCGCTACACTTAATACAAATGGCCGTTGTCAATAACTCGCTTCAATTTCTCAAAACTATCCTAACATTCCTTTGTCCATCTAAAATCTTTCCCTTCCTTTCACAGTGGGAAGTACGGGAAAGGATATCCTTGAAAACCCCCGTATAAACAACCGTGTAACCAGCGAGACCCATAAAGATCGTATATCCGCCACATTTTGTGTGGCACCTTCCATTCCATAATGGTCTTGATTTTCTCCGGTCTACCGCTATTCCCTTTTAGATATTACGTGCCCAAGGTACCGTATTTCTTCCTTGAAGAAATCGCACGGCTGAATTTCCCCAGTAGATAGCCGATGCCTCCTTAACAATTCCAATACTACTCGCAAATGCTCCCTCGTGTTCCTCAAAGATTCTTTGAATAAATTAATATGTCATCGATGAAGATTAGTACAAAGTTATCCAAGTAAGGGTGAAAGACACTATGCATCAGCCTCATAAAAGTGGCTAGTGCATTAGTTAATCCAAAGGTAATACCTACAAATTCATAGTGGCCGTACCTTGTGCGGAAAGCAGCTTTGTGTATGTCTTCATCCTAATTGACCGATGATACCTGCATCAGCAAATCAATTTTTGAAAACACAAAGAGTCTCTCTAATTGATCGAACACCATCAATACGAGGTAGAGGATACCCCGTTCTTACCGCCGCCTTGTTTAATTGCCGATAATCCATGCACATGCGCATAGTTCCATCCTTCCTAACAAACAATGTTGCAGCTCCCCAAGGTGACACACTGGCCGTATGTACCTCCTTTATCCAACAATTCCCGAAGTTGCATTTTCAGCTCTTTCAATTCAGGCACACTCATACGTAGGGGGTTCGCGAGATTGGTGATGTCTCTAGCAAGAATTCTATGGTAAAATCCACTTCTCTTTGGCAGTAATCCCGGCACCTCTCTCAGAAATACATCCTTAAATTCGTAGGATACAGGATATCTTCTAATGCAGCAGCTTTATTCTTAGATTCACTAGTCCAACTTGTATAGCGTACAAGCTTGGTATCCTTTTCTTATGCATCTTCCCATTTGGAAGCCGTGTACTGACGCAGATTACAGGCTTCCTTATACCTTGAATCTCATGGAGAATACCATCATGATCCCCGTAATAAACTATCTTCTTTAAGGGCCTAGAAGCGTCCGTTTTCCAACCAATCCATTCCCAACAAGACATCATAAGATCCCAAAGGCAAGACATTTAAGTCCACTACCAACCGCTCGCCCACCGATTTGCAAGGCACAACAATATTTTGGCACTAACTTTCCTTTTTAGCTCCGTAGCTAACCGGACCAACCATGTCTTTTTAAGCCCTTTACCTGGCAATTTGCTGCATTTCTACTAACTTAGGGCTTATATAACTTAAACTCGGCACCCGGGATCTACCAAAACAAACAAATAGTTAACAATTTACCTTCCAAACTTCTATCATGGTGGGCTGGAAATCGAAGCCACGGCCCTCTAGCGTCATAGTTGACCCCGGGTATGCTCGAGCAACATCCCCACAAGAGAGGCTTCCTCGCAAATTGTTTACTTGCTTCCTGCTTTACTCCCGTTGTGGGCAATCTCGTAGTAGTGTTACTCGGGCAGCCTCCAACACTCCAGAGGTGGCCTCTCGGTTTGTGGTCGGTCAAAGCATTTGAAGCTTCCACGTTTTGTCTTCCCGGGCCATTTAACCCACCGATGGTTCCTCCCGAATTGCTTGTTAATTGAAGTCTGTGTTACTTTTGAAATTTCTAGCTTTTACCTTTTCTTTATCCCGCATTGTTTCTACTATCCTTCCTTGGCTGCCATCCTTTTCCCTTGGTCTGACTTGTTTTTCGTCATTGATAACACACTTTGCCTTTCTAATTGCTTCGTCCATTGTCTTTTAGGATTTTCAAACTCAATGCGCTTCCTTCAAGGAGCAACCGGCTTCAGAATCTTTGACTTTGGCTTTCTCTTCTTAAATACGGTACATAGCGGCTAAGAATGAGGTAAACTTGCAACGCATCCATGGCTCGCTTGTCCTAGCCTTAACTCATGGAATTTAGCTTTTTCAATAAAACGCCGCTTAAATACTTGTCCTAAAATACCGTTGAAACTTTTCCCATGTCACAAGGAATCCTCTCTATTCCGCGCACGTTCTTACTTCTTCCCACCATAAAGTGGCTTTGTCTTTAGCCGGAAAATAGCTAACCGTGCTTTAAGACCACTGTCATATTCATACACCCGAAAGTATTTGTTCATATTAATCAACCATGCTTCAAACATTTCCTCCTTTTCATTACATCGAACGAGGCGGTTTTATCTTCCCGACTATATGTGTACCACCTTGTGCTTTTTAATGGGTCTTCCGTTCGCTCATTCTCGATTCAGCCTTCATTGAAATTCCCGGCTGGATGACTCCGCCGTGACACACTTCTTGGCTCACATTTCGTTGCCTCATCTATGTGCCGCTCGTTTTCCTTGAAATTTCGCGTACCGGGTTTCTCAATCCTCTCGATGAGAAGTTTATCTCAAAGGATTTTAGAATCCTTTCCCTGTTCTCGCATCATCCCCCTAGCATTTTCCCTTCGCACTCTCTCCATTTCTTCCGTAATCGTTGTAATCGTGTGCGCAAAACGCGAGTTCCGTTGTTGTTGCTCTTTCCATCAATCGATTGTAATTCATTGATGCTACTTATTCCCACCGAACCCACATTTCGGCTTCCCTCGAGGGCGGTGGAATGCCCGACATTCCGCCGTTGTTGTCGTGTCTATCTTGTTTGTCGTCTCCATCTACTTATCTAACCGTGCAATACACACATACAATTGTAACGCGCTGTCTAATAGGGTCCCAAATTAACAGGCTTTGATAACAATTTGTCACACCCATCGATTTAAAACAAAATTTCTACAAGAAAAAACTAGAATCTACCCACCGCGGAAATTATTGTATTTCTATTCCATATGATCACTTGCGGCGTTTGACATTTATTACTCCAAGAGTTTATGTATGTATTTACTAGTGAGGTACTACCTCTTATGGTTCGATTGGCTACACTTGGTTGAAAATTAACCGACCGTACATATATTTATTACACAAAGATACGAGTTTGATGCAAATCGAGGTTTCGACAATGAATATAATTTATGCACTTTTGATAAATGTATAAATGTCAATTATATTATATGTGTGCTTCAATACATGCAATCTACAGATTATGTAAATCTCTTGACTTCAAGTTGTTGTATGATTATCTTCGAGCTTATCCACATTGTCCCGTCATCCCGTATCGGCGAGATCCTGCCCTCCATTTCCATTTGATCCTACGGCGTAGGCTGATTAGGGTTGGATGATGTCCATCCAACCCGTAACCGTCTCCCTCGGGCCATTGTTGCACCGTTCTGGCCATGCCCGAGCGTCTGGGACCACGGCCGTCGCCCTTAGGCTTTCGTTTTCGCCTTCCCGCTCCGTCCATTCTTTGCGTGCCCGGACGTGGTTGCCACCTGGTCCTCGTGTGTTTGGGGGCTACATTGCGCCTCTTGCAAATCTCGTTTTCTTTCCCTTCATTTTGATTCTCGGAAATTATTACCGCGAGTTCGCCGCCTTTCGCCTATGGATTCGGATAATAACCGATTGTGGTTTTTCTTTGTCTCATGGCATATCTCCGTCTCGCCGACCTCGTAGTTCTATCTCCAACTTCCGCCCGCCTCATCCGCCCGCGTTACAGGCGTAACACCGCGCAAATGGATTCCCGAGATGAACAATTTTCAAACATTACTCTTATTCTTGTTTCGCATTTGTGATAGGGTTTTAAGTTTTCTTACTTCAACGCTATGTCTACATTCCTTATCCGCCGTGCATATTTCTTTTTCGGCACAGCGGTGCCAAAGGTTGACTCCCCGCCTCTACTCCATCGGAGTTAACTCATCGCCGTCCACGTATTTAAACCCGCCGTCCTGAGTTTGCACTCGGACGCCTTTCCAAGTAACTCTTGGTAGACGATGTCGAGTTTTTTTCGAGTTTCTCTGAATCAGCCTTTTATTAAATTTAAGATCGGTTACCGTGACAAAGTTTATGTAATAATGGCTAGCTCCGCCGCAGATTTTCTATGGCTCTTTTACTTAGGAAGGGGGTTTCACGGAGGGTTTTTGTTCCCTTCCAAGGGTTAATCTTATTCAATTCCGAATGTATTCCGGTTAATTGCAAGTCTCATTCCAGCTTTCGTTTATGATATACTTTTCGGTTCGTACTTTGTGTTTGAAACCGCGCTTTTATAGAGCATGTATGGATGTAAGGATTTATATATATATGTATATGTCTCGCTTCTCTATTTCGTGCATGTCCGGCTACTCAAGCAAGGTTATCGTAGGTTTTTGGTGAAGCGTATATCCCGTTTATTTTTGTACAGTCACTCTGGGTTATGACTAAAATCTACATGAATTTGAGTTGCTATATCATGGTATCCGTGAGTTTTACGATATTCCACTGCCTCTCGTTCTATGGTTTTAAGCAATCCTTTAGTCGATGTTGGCTGGAAATTTATGTTCTATTTGTGGTTAGCTCTCAGATTGAATCGCACAAGAATTTTTTATGGCATTCCGATCCGGAAAATAAAGAGAAAGAATAATTCCTAGTTGATACGTCTTGTTCTTGATTTATGATTCCAAAGATTTCATTTCTCAGAAGCGACCTGACCACT
This sequence comes from Pinus albicaulis, assembly GCA_034641835.2. Classification (NCBI taxonomy): domain Eukaryota; kingdom Viridiplantae; phylum Streptophyta; class Pinopsida; order Pinales; family Pinaceae; genus Pinus; species Pinus albicaulis. Next base: position 199,683 of record JAXQQM020090949.1, on the reverse strand, counting down.
TTTAGTCCGAGTTGTCAGAGAGGATGAGACGACTCAACCTGCAGTTCGTTTTGGAGGTGCACTATGGGTTAACGGTCTCCTCGTTCAGAGATTTTTTAATAGATAATGCATTTCCTACGCGTCTAATTGTTTTCTTTTAAACTGAAAGGTTCTTCCTAATGCTTTTTCATAGTTCAATACAGAGCAAACCACCGTCTATTTTTTGTTCCCCGTTTTAACTATATAAACACAGATCCGTCGTAATTTACTTTTCTAAGCATATTAAGCTAATCTCGTAAATAAGAGACAGCTTCTAACCAACATTCAACAAAGGTGTTCTTTCTTCTATTCAATACAAAATATAACCTAACCCTTAGTCTAACACCATGGAAACTGCTGATTATCTTTTCCTCGTTCATAACAAATACGGAAAAGAATTCCCACTATCCGACCCGAAATTCCGCAGCCGAGTAGCGTCAGTTTATTGCCTCCTTCCACGAGATGGGCGATTACCCGGGCTCTCCCCGTGCTCAAATCCGAGTCGTTGTTGCTGGGTACTCGGAGGAGGTTCTCTGATGGGCCCGTCCAACTCTCCGACTCCAAGAAAACAAGCAGCCCTGGGAGCTTACGGGACATCCACTTCCGTAACTCCAACCTAGAAGCCATCTCAGGCTGAAAAATGGGCCTCGTCTCCAAAATTTATTGCAGAGTTTCTTTTTCTCTCCACAAAGATCCAACTCCAAACTCCCCTCGAATGCTTTACTTATTCCGCAGAAGTTTTGAATAACCGTGAACTGCTTTTTTTCTAACTAATCACCAGATCTTGATTTTACTTTTTTTAACAATCATTTACTTATGAAACCAATTCCACAAGCATAAATCTTTATTTTAAAATAACATTTGATTTTTTTGTTCACATATTCTTATCCAAGAAAAAAATGGCACAGCAATTCCAAACTAATCCTTTGTTAATACAACATATAACTATTCATTTCCACTAAACAAAATGGTGGTTACAAAAAATATTATTTCTGATTTTTTTTTACCGCAGTTAATCATTGTTTTCAAAATAATAAATAAAATAAGTAATTTCCCAATGTGCATAACATCCCTAATTAATTTATAAAACAAATTTAATTGTTAACATGACAATCTTTATATGCAATCTTCATCACATGTATAAAATAATGTTAATTCTAAAATTTATAATAAGTGTGATGTGTGTGAACAGTCATTTTGTGATTCAATGTCCGTAATGTTTGTGCACCCTTTGTCCGTCAATTGTGTGCATGTGCATGTGAGTGGTTTCATTGGCAATGGTAATGATGGTGCGGTCGCGGGTTAATCCCATGCCAATGCCAATGATGGACTGCTTTTTTAGTCTTATAAGTCTTCACCTTCACGGGTTGACCTCATAGTAGAGATTTTACATCTCCAAACCAAGAAGAGCTTTCTATACAATAGTTTTAAATTTATTTAAAACATAACATTAACATCAAAAATTTAAAATAATTTTTAATAATATTTAAATGATATTTCCATTATTTTAAAAACCTATAAATATACCAACTTTATATATACATATGTATATATATAACATTTTTCAACTATATTAATTATAAAATCCCAACTCTAATACAAGTTAATTGTTAATTATTATTATGATTTATCATAAGAATATTTAGAAAATATATATATTATTATATTTATCATTCACATTTAATTATTAGTTCATAACAATAAAATAAATGTTATTTATTTTATTAAAATTAAAAAATATATAAAATGTAATTTTAAAAAATTGTACTCTATTATGATGTATTTTATTAAACTTTAAAATACACAAAATTTAATTAAAAATTATTAAAAATTAATTTGTTAAATATTATTAAAATTAAAAATAAAAATAAATATATATTTGTGCTAAAATTTCTCTAATTTATTATAAAAATGTTGTAAAGTCCAAATAAATAAATAAGCTAAATTAAATTAAATTAAGACATTAGTATAATGTAAACATTTTAACAAAGTCAAAATAAAATTAAAAATAGAAGTAAAATAGCAAAATAAAATAACTAATTATATTAAAAAATATATGTTATTATATTAATCATTCACATTTAATTATCAAATGATAATAATAGAAATAAATAAATTATATTATATTTATTTATTAAAATTTAAAATATATAAATGTAATTGAAAATAAAATAAAATTTAATTATTAATTATTTTATTAAAATTTAAAATATGTAAAATTTAATTAAAAATTATTTTAAATTAATTTGTTAACTATTATTTAAAATAAAAATAAACAATGATTATTATGTTTTATGATAAAAATATTTAGAAAATAAGTATATATTATTATATTTACCATTCATTTTAATTATTAAATTTATAATAATACAAATAAATAAATTATATTGTTATTTATTTTATTAAAATATATAAAATGTAATTAAAAATTGTTAAAATTTAATAATGGTTTATTTTATTAAACTTTAAAATATATAAAATATAATTAAAAAATTATTTCAAATTAATTTGTTAAATATTATTTTAAAAAATGAAATAAATATATATTTGCGCTAAGTCTTATTCTTATTATGGTGAAAATGTTGTAATGTTCAAATAAATAAATAAAAATGAAAATGTTAGTGCAACGAACATTTTAACCAAGTCAAATAAAAAATGGAAGTAAAATAAAAATAAAAAATAAACTAATACTAAAATAAAAATATTCATGTGGAACATATTCATTTAAAATGTGAAATTGCCAGCCTAGTCTATTTAAATGTGAAATTAAACTAGCCTATATCAACTACACAAAACATTACAATAACAAAAAGAGAGATTAAATCTCTTTTCATTTTTTAAACAAGTTTCTATTTGAAGAAATTTGATCAATATTGATGATATACTGTAAGTTAAAATGATGTCTATATTGCTTATATTAGTATCCTACTTTTTTTCATTTTATCATATGTTTTACAACTATAAAATAAACAAATATAATGTGAAATTGTAAATTTTAAAATATATATTTAATAAAATATATATACATATACCATTCACGATGTCTTAGTCTATATATTCATGAAAAACAAAGTCTATATATTGAAAGAAAAAAGAAAAATAGTAATATATTATTATATTTATAAAAAACTTTTAATTATTAAAACATAATCAAATAACTTGTAATAAATTTTAAAAAACATCAATATTTATTTTACGAAAGTTTAAAATATAATTAAACCAACATTTAAAGTTATATCATTAAATATAAAAAAATCATTTCAATAAATATTAAAATATATATATATTTATTTAAGCAAGTTTAAAATATAATTAAACACCATTTTAAAATTATATCATTAAATATTAAAAAGAATCCCACTGTTTAAAAATAATTAAATCATACAATCTATATATTATTTTATTTAAAGCAATATTATAAAACATAATAGTTATTTGTAAATACACATATTAATAACGCATTAATAATATTTTCTAAACTTTTTTATAAAATAATTAATAAAATATTTATTTTATTAAATTTTAAAATATTTAAAAGTACATGTGTTGCATTGGGCATAAGTGTATCTCTTTTTTTGTAAGCCGATATATTAGATCACAATAGTATACAAAAAGTTAGAAAAAGGGTCGCCATTACTCCGAAGGTAGGAAAGCAAAGCTAGCCCAAATAGCCCAAAGGCATAGAAACAAAAGATGTGGTCGTGAGATGCACAGATAGATATACCGTAAGCCGATGTGCTCTTCAACAAAACTAACTTTCCATAAGATCAAAGCAAGAACCGGCCTCCACGCAAGGATGCCATCGTATAAATTTAAAATCGATAAAGAAATAACAAGTAAATATGGAAGTACATAAACTAGCGAAGGAAACACCTAGTAGGAGACAAAATGTCCATTTAAACTTTACATAGTCCTTCGTATTGGCCCCGCTGCACTAGGACTCCGCCGCATTGACTCACCGCATTCGACCTACGCACTAGGACCCGCTTCATCTTCACTTCCGAGGCACATTTTCGAGGATGGTGGCGGTGGATAATGGTGGTCTTGGAGTTTTCAAATAAATTTCTATCGAAACATTTAAAACATAACGCAGGTACAACTCAAAGAGTCGAATGAACCTTCAAGGCGGATGGTGAGCATCTTCATCTCCTCATTGAGGATCGACAGACTTCCAAATTGTCCAGATGCTGGAACACGAATTCTTCACCGAGGCCGTAGAATGAGCATGAAGGCCCCTTTTACCATCGCTTCTTGATCGTTGAGGGTTTTGCGAGTTTTCATATGCCACACCATTCTCTATGTTCTCAAAATTGTGTGGCACAAGTGGTCGGGGTACCAGGATCTTGATCCATTCCATCTCCTCCTCGATGTCCTTACCGCTTGAAACTAGCTCGCATGACTGCCTCCTTTTCGAGATCATGATACTATTTTGCCTTTTCGAGGATCGATTGCTCAAAGTCGTCCCGAGCCCACTTGACATTCTTGCGGCCTTTGAGCTACGGCTAGCTTGCTCAAACATGGAAAAAAACACCAACTAGAGGAAAAGAGAGAAACTAGTAACGTAAACTACGCAACAGATCCTAAAAACCAAGGTTGAACCGCGAACTATGCCGAGGAACCCGTTAGGAATAGAATTAATATATAGAGGAGAGGCCTGTGAGCGCGATATAATGGCAAGGGGAAGCCGCAACGTCTCGCCAGCCACCATCCTGGATTCCCCCAAGGTGAGCTCCGATCGGCCAATTATGAGAGCACATGCCAAATAGGAACCAAGAACAAACCTCAAGAGCTAGGGCCATGTGTCCCATCTTCCCTTACGCTTATTTCGATTCTCGAAATTCTCCCATACCCATCTTTTCCGGCTTGACAAGGTACAAATGCCTAATTTGCCAACTTCGAATAACAAAGAACATTGAAATTTTGATCCGTAGAACCCACATGAATATCGATGATCGCACTACAGCACCACCATCCTGTATGTACCTAAAAGGTCTTGTCTCCAAATAAGCGTGCATTCATCACGGTTAGTAAGATGTAACATCATGCCAACAAGTGTCAAGCATGTCATAAACTTGACCACATGGTTGGCTACATGCCCGCCAAAGCGTCATCATTTCACCGTGATAGCCACCTTTGAGAATAGTGAGATATTTGGCTATGAGACTGCAACCATGGCTACGTCAGCCAATGTTTGGAAACCCTCTCCGGTCAAGTGCCATTTTGAATCTTCCCGTCAGAGAGATAGCCAAAAGGGAATCACCTTCCACCACTGCCGCTTCCATTTCGTATGAATAAGGTTCTCAGAGGGCTTATTCCAAGGGCAAGAAACTTTGCTTCATTTGGTTGGTGGGTTTCTCCCGTGGACAAATAAAATGTGGAGAATTTTTCCTTTATCATTGCGACACCATATCCGCCGAGTTATAAGCAGCCCTGGAGGCTCCATTGAAATCTCGATTGAGAAAACCCGAAATAGGATGCTTCCTGTGGCTGCCGAGATGGAGGAGGTTGAGGCCGCGTAGGGGAATTAAGGTTCATGGCCACCCCAACCCAAACATTAGTAAGATACACTTGCCTCTGAAATTTTCTCTCGTCTAAGAAGCTTTCATAGGGTTAGAACCGTTTCTTTCATATTCGCATAATGGTTAATTTTTTCATCTTCATTCGTGGTCTCCTCGAAAGATTCACTCGTTTCGTTCTTTCCAAGTGTTGCAGCAAACAATGAACCTAGGGCTTAGTTTCCAGAGAGGTTGTTGATAGTGTTGCATTTAGAAAATTTGACTTCCACCGACTATTGTATTCCGAATGGAAGCCCTATCTCCGTCTATATGCCTAAAGATGTCCTACATCCACAACCAAAGATTACACCACCAAAGAAGTGTTGAGGAGATGGTTCATGGACTGTACGTAAATAGAGTGGACAATGGGAGGGTCCATAGAAGCCCTTTTGCGAAGGTTCTCCCAAGTTATTTTCCATTGTAAAAGTGTCGATAAGAAGGTTTTAATTTTTGGCCACAAAATTGCATCCGAAACATTATGATGCCCTTACTTCTTCTCTTCCATGACATTGTTCGACGTAGCCTAGCTTCCTTTAGGTTATAAGTTCCTCCCTCCAATTTTCCCCACCTTAGCTGGTCATCTCCAGAACGCCTATATTTTGCGAGATTCCAACGAGGAAAAACAAGGAGAGAGAAAGTTTTTCCATATCATTCGAATCAAAGGGTATATTGAGATTCCATTGTCTCCAATAAGGGTTCTCCCCGTTGTTCACCTAGTACCGAAAACTAGGAAATTTTCTTGTTCCTGTATTTTTCTTTGAAGGGAGATATTCAAGGGCACTCCAAGTTAGGAAATTGTTGCCAAGCATCCTCCGAGAAATGGGCAATTTTTCCATTTCTACTTCCAAAAGAAGTGATTAGGTGATAATATTTCGTTAGCTTTGCCAGTTCCCGGGATGTGGGGAGCGCCTTGAATATTCACATACTCTGATGAGTTCTGATGATTCCAATCCTCAACATACTTAGCTTTCCACATTCCATCCCGTGGAAAGGTATGATATTTCATCCAGCCTCCACCAAAGCTTTGCCCCACCGGGCTTATTCAGCGCTTCGGGTCGCAGCCCAAGACCCCCAGATTTTGGTTACAAAGTTTCTCCCAAGCCGCAAGAGCCCACTTCGTTTGACCACTCTACCCGACCAAAGGTCCGATGAATATTTCTGGGATCTTTTGGAGGAATCCTTTGGGTAATCGGTAGGATGGAGTATATGAACCGAGGAATAGCTTCAAGAATCCACTGGCCGTAAAGGTAGTAGTTAAGGTTCCCCGCTAGTCCAAATACCATTACGATGGGCTTCAAGCATTGAGAGCAAACTCTTCTCCAAAGGGGAGCTTTTCCAAGGCTTATCAATGAGAGGATGCCAAGGTATTTGAAGGAAGGCATCTTCTACCGAACTCCAGAATTAACATGAGATGCCTTTGGATTTCCAAAGGAGTGTTGAAAAATAAAAATGAATATTTATCAAGATTTAGGTCTATACCCAAAGCTAAACAAAACAGATCCGTAATGGCTTTGAACCCCCGAGCCTTCACGATGGGGTACCATGAAGCATGGTATTATCCACAAATTATTGATGAGTGATGGGAGGGGCGCTGACAAAAGGGGCCGGAGACCCTTTATGGAGTCGCTGCCCGAGCCGTTTTCATTCTACTCGTGCTTTCCATGACAATGACAACATAAAAGGGGGATGGGATCTCCTTGGCGATACCACGGGAGGGGGTGAAGGGGAGAAGGTGCACCATTAACTAGGATGGAATAGCTAGGGGGTTTCAATTTGGGCTAAATCCACTTGATCCAATTTTCGATCAAAACCAAAATTAGCTAGAATATCCTCAATAAAATCCCAACCGACCTTTATCATAGGCCTTAGAAAGATCATCCGAATGATCATTCCAGCTTTTTCCGTGCTTGAAGAGCATGAAACATCTCCCGAGCAAGCAAAACATTATCTAGGATCTCGCCTTCCTTCAACATAGATTCTCGTAGATGATGCAAAGGAGAATGGGTTTTAATTCCATTAAGTCCATGAATTTAGAGATGATCTTTGTAGAGAACATTACATAGCAATGGGTCAGAATTTAGAAGGTGTTGTTCGTTTCCTCCTTCGGAATCGTAAGTACAAAAGTGGAGTTAAGGGACCCGAGGATGGAGTTTGACTTGGTGTGAGGCCTTCCACCACCTCAAACTTCGCTTCGGGAAATAATGATATCCCAACAAGCTTGAAAAATTTCTATAGTGAAGCCATCCGAATCTAGCAAAGTTCTCGCTACTAGGCATTTCTTTCACTAATTTCTTCCACTTCCTCCAATGTAACTAGGCGGTTTAGGGATTTATTTTGATCTTATGTAATGAGCTACTTAATGAGTTCAAGACCCTCCCTTCTAGCCTCAGCTTTATGAATCTTAGGTTCAATAGAAATATGGTTGAAATGATCGATGAGGAGAGAAGAAATGTCCCGATGAGAGCTATGGGTTGCCTAGCTCATCCATTAGATCGTTGATTTTACAGTACACTGTAGTCCACCGCCGAGTGATGGAAAAAATCAAGTATTCTTTGCCCCGTCTTGAGCCACTAGATATGAGATTTCTCGTCTTACAAGATTTCTTCCCGTTGACATCTCTCATTCAATTTTAGCATGAGGATCTCGTCTCGGTCGGCAGGTCTTAGTTGATGTTTCCAAGTGAGCCGTCGTGTATGGATCCGAGCCAATTGGTCCTCTAAGGCTTTTTTATCTTGGAAGATATTGCTGAAAGACCTCTTGGTTCCAAGATCCGAGACAAGCCTCGATGCCTTAACCGAGCCTCACTGCATATCTCCGGGTGTCTTGGGTTTCCAGCTAGCCTCGCCACCAAGATTTGATGTTATTTAAGAATTAAAGATGGCCTAACCAAAATCTTTCAACCAAAGGCTTGTTATTTGAGTCCCAAGGATGGTCGCATCCAAAGTAACATGCCAATATACTTACCCTCCACAAGGAATGATATCCGACTCAACACTCGACTTCCATTAGATGGAATCCACAATGAGAAAATGACGAGCTTGGATGCAATATGTTTGTCCCCTCCCCGCTTGTTATTCCAAGTGAACATACCATTCTTGGGTAGGATATCCACTAAGTTGGCTTCTTGGCTGAAATCGTTGAAGGGCTTCGCATCTCTGCTTTAAAGTCTTGATACCACCCTTCTTTTTCACAATGTTGTAATCATGTTGAAATTCCCCTACCCATAAATGGCTTTACTTGGATGTCTTTGATGCAATTCGAGAGATCGTTTAATAGAGTAATTTTGTCCCCAATTCTCTGGGATCGAGGACATTTGTGCAAACAAAGGTACCGGCTTCCCGATAATTCGCACCTCCTGTGGAGATTTAAGATCTAGTAGCCTCGCACTAATAAGATGTATGGAATGAGATTCCAAAAGGTGGCCAGACTGTACCCATCAATCCATGACCTTATACTCTTTTGTAATTCATTATTTTTCCAATGTTTTTGCACATTCCTTTGATCTTCGTGAATACAACATTTGGTTTCCTATAAGAAAATCATATCTAGGTTTTCATTTTTAATCTTATTTCGCAGTCTTTTTTTCCATTGCCATTAAGCCCTCTTGCATTCCATGAGAATTTTCATGATTAAAAAATTTCTAGGAGGTGAACGTGAAAGCCTCAAGGGTTTTCATCTAACCTAAGTTGAGGAGAAGCCGACTGGGCTCAACAAGTGCTTCCTTTATTTGTTCTACATCCTCTTTTCTTTCTATATTTGACACTATTGTTGGTGAGGTGCAAACCTCGAGCACCGACTCTAAGAATCTTGGTGGCTCCATCACTCCCCTTTACCTTTGTAGTTACGCATCTTATCTTGATAAGAATAAGTAGTTTATCCTATCTATTTCCTCCTGGGACATGTTCCATTCCTTTCTTCTCCATTGTTTCCACCATGGAGTTGATATCCATATCTTCCTTCTCGAGGATGTCACTAAGCTCCATATCCTTTTCCCCATCTCACCGGATATCATTTCGCATATCCTTCTAGGTTCGTTGTTTCCACATGTTCCTAGTGCGCTCTCCTTGTAAATCCATTTGGGAGCTATGTTAGTCCGTGCGGGAATTTTTAGGTCCTATTGCCGATGGTCTTCAGGTTTTTACAGGCATCAAAACAGCAGAGCCATCTTCCAAGATTCAAAGGTGTTGCCCGTGGCTCTAAAGGAGGATCCCCCGTTTATTGGGCTCTCCTATTGGCTCTCTGTTCGCCATTTGGACAAGTGAAACTCGTCTTTGATTCTTCATTGATGACTCTTTAGGTTTCTCAACATTTTGTTCATAGGAAATTCCCTTAAATAGGTGACCATGTTCATGGAACTTTCGATAGCGGAACGTGGATTTCTTCATAATCTTGGCTTGAAAAAACATCTCATCCCTCAATTCTAACCATAACCCATCATGTAAAGCACTAGAGACATCCATTTCAACACATATATGGGCACAAGAAGTATACCTTTTTTGCAGTGGCCTTTATGTCTGATGAAGGTCCCCAATGTTCCCAATCTATTCCAAGGCCACAAGTCACCAATAGTCAATAGGAAGAGAGAAAACGAATCCAACCGGAACATGCGTGAAATTTTCCCGTTTCCGGGAGCAAAGTTCGGGGCCTTCCATGGTCTCCAAGGCAGAGGCCAACCAAAGCATAAAATTAAGGGCCGCCATCAAAGATGTGGTCTCGTCCTCCGTGCTCGCAAAGACGACCATGAAAAAACCCTTTTCTCCTAGGTGTAGCTTTACATCTCCTTGGCTTCCACCGTTGACTCGATCCAAAGGCATAATGCTTTCTCTCAGGGGCCGAACCCCATAAATTTACAAATGACAACATGGATGTGTATACATATGGTCATGGTAATCCCGTAGCTCGGGTCGTAGATGATAACCATTATACTTTTGGCTTTAAGCCAGCTCTTAGGTCCTCCAAATGCCTTCGGTCATTAGCATTTGAACCACCAAACTTCGCCTCATGGTGTCAGTGTTCTCTGCCTCTCGTAACCTTTGTATTTTCTCTCTATTTCTGTGAGTTTTTCTATCGGGAATGGGAGTCCCTTTGTCTTTTCCTCCTTAATCTTGATGCCATTTGTCGTTTCTCGTTGTTGGGTTTCCTTTGTATACCCTCCCCGCCTTTTTTTTTCCTTTTTTTAACTCCTTCTTTCTCCAAACTAGAAGAACCAGAGATCTACACCCCCTAGAGGACCTTTTCCTCTTTTTCCATCATTTCCATTAGTACATAGCCACTGACCACTGCCGCCGCATTCCATCGGGGCCAGTACAACCCCCACCGATGAAAACTTGCACCGAGACCTCGCCCTCCTCCAAATTTTTGAAGAAAAACTGTACCGTTGCGTAAGCATTCGAACTCTAGCACCCGAGACGTGTTTTTCACGTTGTGTGCATAAGTGTATCTCATTTTCATTTATCTCTTGAAATGTAAACCAAAAATTATACTTATGAGTAATCTAAAAATTTAAAAAAATTACTTCTTTCTTAAAAAATACTATCGTGTGCAAGTATATAAAAAATGATATGTTCTCTATTTCTTAATGGTTAATCAAAAGACTTAGAAATTAAAGCGAGGAATAATTCATCATGGTTTAGTGTAAAATTTGAAGCTTTGTAGATTTTAATTTGTTAGGTTAGTATTAGTGAATGTACACAACACAAATAGTGTAGATATTGTAGTATTTTGTTCAAAAGCTTAAGGTTAGAATATATGGTTATTAATACATACTCCATTTCCACCATATCAACTAGTTTCAACTTCCTTATACAAATCATGTATTTAAACTTATTTAACTTAAGGTCATTTAATGCAATAATTATTCTCAATTCTCATTAATATATAACATTTTAAAAAATATATTTTAGATATTTTATCTTTCTAAACTTTGTTAAATTATCTTAATTTGTTATCTTAATTCTAATAAACTTTAACCATGGGGAAAGAAGTCCAAAATGTCAATGAGGCAAGAAAGAAGGGAAATGAGCAATCATTAGAATATAAAATCTATTATTAGAGTTAGAGTCCCAAACAAAAATAATAAATAAATACTAGCATCAATCTTGTTCCTCTTTTGGAATTATCGTGGTTTTCCATGGTAAAAGTACTATATAAAGTTCAACCCTGAAAGTGATATTGATCTCTACCTCTTTAGTTTAAACTGCTTATCAATACTCTTCCCCTATTCATCCATGAAAAAAATCCCCGTTCATTGATATGTTTTGAAGTCAAGAGGGAAGGGACATTGGTTAGTTGTCAAGAGGAAGTCATAACAAAAGTTATGAGATGAACCCTTCACTCTTCCACAGCTTTCAAAACAGAATCATCGTATATGCACAAGGCACCGAATGTCATGATGATGAGATAAAACAATCATACACCATGTCCTACAACCAGTTTCACGTGAAACTCTTAGATAATCAAAAATTATTTTTCCTATCTATTATTAACTACGTAGTTTTCTTTAATGGTATCACAAGGTGTTTTAGATTTGGGGGTTTATTTATTTTGTTGAAGTTTCCAATGTAACATTTATTTTTCTTTTTGCTCTCTATTATTAATCATGTAGTTTTATTAATTATATCACAACATGTTTAGCTTTTATTAATTATATCACAAGGTGTTTTCGCTTTACCGCTTTTTTTAACTTTCCAATGTGACATTTAATTTTAAGAGAGAAATATATTTTTCGATCTATTTAGGAATTTCTAAACATGCATTTTGTTACTTTATATTTTATTATGACTAGTTATTTATTATTTTTTGTTTTATATTTTAATTTAAAAAATATATTGACAATTGTATTTACTCGTACCAATTTTATTAATAAAAGAACGTAAGTGTTGTATTGAAATTAAAAATTTATCAATATGTGTGTTTTTTATCTATTTTTAATATGTAATGTCAAATTTATATAAAATTTGTAAATCATATGATATTAATATTATATTAATATTTTTTTTATTATTATTTCTAGTCAAATTTATATAAAATTTGCAAATTATATGATATTAATATTTTTTTCTTATTATTTCTCAGGCATTATGCTTATATAATATTTTTCATACATTATGGGTTTATAATATTCTTTATGAATTTTGTATTTAATTGTTACAAGTTGTTAGGAAGCATTTGTACATCATATTATATACTAACAATATCATTTTATTGTTGTATGTCAGAAAATTTATCAATATTGAAGTTAGTTGTGGCCAAAGACATTGTCTACTTTTATTTTTTTTTAATTTTGTAATTAGAAAGTTATCTATATTTTTTGTTTAGATGGGCCTAGATTAGGTATTGTTTACATGAACACAAACTATCATTAATAAAAGGAATAGGCTCTTTATTTCTTTTTTGGAGGGGAATTCAACCTCTCCAAAAGGCTTTTAGGAAGGTTAAATTGTGACCCTCCTTTGAGTTGTGTTCCTCAGGTTCATGGTTTTTCACCATCTTTAGTTTATAGTAACTCCAATATGCAAAAACTAAAATATCTCATTTTATTATAATAATAATTTAGAAACATGTTTTAAACATCTTGCCAATAGAGGCATAAATGGAAAAATCACTTATTCACATAAATCACTTAACATTTTTTCAATGTTTTAAACCTCTACTCACATACACACAAATTGTAAAATCACTCTTATTCACATAATTCACTTAACATTTTTAAGGTAATGTTTTAAGATCTTCCCGATATGAATAAATGTCAAAACGCTCTCTTATTCACATATATTATATAACAATTATAACCTAATTTTTTTGTTTCGTTTTAATTTTTATTTTTAATTTTTATTTTTTATTTTATTTTTTATTTAATTATATATTTTTATTATAAATATGTTATTGGGATATTTATTTTTTATTTTTATTTTTTTCTTATATTAAATAATATTATTTTGAGACACAATTAATATTTAAATTAAATGTGAATATATTATTTAGAGAATTTGTAAATATTTAAATGTTTTATTATTTATTTGTATATAGATTTACATATATATATATATATATATATATATATATATAGTTGCATTTTTATAGTTAAAATTTCTTTAGAGCATTTTATTTTGCAGGATTAACAAATAGAATATCTACTTTTCTAGAATGTTTATTCTTCTATGTTTTTGAATGTCTTATTTAGTATGCTTTTCGCATTCCTTCATTCTTTATTTCTATGTATACAAACGTTTTTTTTTAGTGTTCCCGGAGTGTTAGAGTGGTGCTTCCATTGTTTGTATGTATATAAATTTATTTATTTTGAGGAATTTTTTGTATTATATTCAATGTTTTTCAGTATCTCTTCACTATTAGCTTTGTGTGTATTTCGAAAATTCGTGTGTATGTGTATGAATGTATTATTTGTTTTATTTGTGTGTGTATTATTTACTTGTATTTCTGATATGTGTGAATGTATCTTTGTTATAATTTGTGTATATTATTTACTTGTATTCTTTCTATGTGTATGAATATATTCTTTTGCTACATTTGTATGTGTCTTGTTTATTTTTGTATTCTTTGTATCTGTATGAATGTGTTCTTCTATGTGTGTATGAATATATTCTTTTCTACATTTTTATGCCTTGTTTACTTGTTGTCTTTTGTATGTGTATCAATGTATTCTTCATGTGTGTATGAATTTATTCTTTTGCTACATTAGTATGTGTCTGCTTTAAGTATTCTTTGTATGTGTATGAATGTATCCTTCATGTGTGTATGAATGTGTTCTTTGCTACATTAGTATGTAGTCTTGTTTGTTTTTATTCTCTTTGCATGTGTGTATGAATGTATTCTTCATGTCTAGGAAATTTTGTTTACATTTTTATGTGTCTCATTTACTTTTATTCTTTGTATGTGTATAAATGTAATATTTATGTGTGTAATTGTATTATTTATGTGTATGAATCTGTTTTTTCCTACATTAGTATGTGTCTTGTTTACTTGTATTCTTTGTATGCGTATGAATGTATTCTTCATAGTTTGTATGAATCGTTTCAAGGCATTTGTACATTTGTATGTGTCTTGTTTACATGTATTCTTTCAGATGTGTATGAATGTATTCTTCATGTGTATATGAAATTCTTTGGCAATTCTGTATGTGCCTTGTCTACATATATTCTTTGTATGTGTATGAATGCATTCGTCATGTGTATGAATCTATTATTCACTTATTTCTCTATGTATTATTTAGTTGTATATACACAATTGTGATATGCATGAATATATATATATATATATATATTTTTAACTATCTATCTATATGAATATAAATATAGTATCATTATCTCTATATATAAATATATTATTTCAGTCATTAACTCATAAATAAATTAGTTTAAATATTTTTAAAAATTCTATTATCTTATTATTATTATTATTATTATTATTTATAAATTATTTTATTTTTTACTTTAATTTTTAATTTTATTTTAATCAATTTTTTTAATTTTAATTTTATTTTATTTTTATTTTTTTAATCAAAATTTAAATATTAATAATATCAATTTATCACTTTAAAATGAAAAATAGTATAGATATTACGTTTACATATTAAAAAATACTTAATATTATCCCTCATTGTACCACTCCAATTAATGTTTTTTAGTTTATAAAGTATAATGCAAACCATAAGACTCAAGGCTCAAAACCCTTAAAAAGGAAAACACAATAACATAATATTTGTAATTAGCATCAATTTGTAATAACACATATAACTTAATTATTTAATGTTAAAATCAATTCAATACAATAAATTTAATTAATTTATTTAAAATTATCATTAATTTTAATAATTAATACTTCTCTTTTCATAACAATATATTTAATAATATGTGGAAAAAATATTATTTCTATTTTTTTTTTTGAAATGTTAATCATTGTTTTAAAATAAAAAATAAAATAAGTACTTCTCACTACCATAACATGCTAATTAACTTATGAAATAAATGTAATTTAACATCATAATTTCTATACTCAATCTTCATCACATGCATAAAATAATGTAAATTATAAAATGCATAGAATAATGTTAATTCTAAAATTTATAATAAGTGTGATGTGTGTGAACATGTCACTTTGTGAGTCAATGTTTGTAATGTTTGTGTGCACCCTTTGTCTATTGTGTGCATGTATGCATGTGAGTGATTGTGCCTCATTGGCAATGGATTGTGATGGTTCTCGTGAGTGGTTGGTTCCATGACAATCATGGACTATTTTTGGGGTCATATAAACTCTCACCTTCACGTGGTTGACTTGTTAGTATAGATTTTACATCTCCAAACCAAGAAGAGCCTTCTATACAATGATTTTTAATTTATTTAAATGATATTTAAATAAATTAACTTAAAAACTTTAAAATGATTTTTTTAATAATATTTGAATGATATTTCCATTATTTTAAAAACTTATAAACATACCAACTTAATAATATTATAACACCACAAAAACAACAACAACAATATATATATATATATATATATATATATATATATATATATATATATATATATATATATATATATATAAAGTTACTTTATAAATGCATTTTCAACTATATTAATTATAAAAAAAACTAAAAGATCCCGCCCTCGGTCGATCCTCCCCACCCGCCGAGCTTTCTCCCGACTTCGCCACACCTTTGCTTCAAACTCTGACCATGCGGGCACTCCCCAGGCTACATCAAAGAAACATCTCGTGGTGGTTAGAGATGGGTGCTCCCTCATCGTTACCACCACGAGAAGGATAATTGCCTCAAGTACTTGTTGAATGCTCATCCTAGGCAATACGCTAGATAGAGCTTCGAACTCAGGATTAGGAAGAGAAGGTCTCCAGTGTGCTTCAAAGAGAGGATGATGGGGTCGTAGAAGTCCAACATCATGCATTAGGCACACCACCTCGCCTCGCAAGATTGAGCCTCTTCCATCTCAAAGGGGATTTCGGGGAAGGGATACAGATGTTTGGAATATGAATTTTGAAGGCGTATTCGACATAGAACAACCCGTGGGTTCTACCCTTTGTGCATCGATCCCTAAGCCTACGTGACCCAATGATATAGAGGAAGCAAATACGTAGGTGCACACGTCTTTCCATAGTGGATGAAGAGCCAAAAAATGTAGATGATGAAAACCAAAGACTGCACCTAAACCGCTTGCTCTTCCTCGTTTTTTGTCATGCCTACTATCACTATGGAATCTGCTATACTTATGCTTATTCATATTTTTTAATTTCTCGCTACATTAGTGCTTCTACGCATTTTGTAATTTCCTCGTTTCAAGTATTTTCCAAGTTTGTTTACTCCATGGAGGTAACCTTAAAACCACGCAACAAAGGTTGGGATCAGAAACATAGCTACCAACGTAACCTATAGCATATGTACTGCTTATATTTTCAAATTAATATATATTAGCCTAATTTATGGAGAAAAAAATGTGCACTAATACCAATGTGGTCTATCGTACTTCTCAAGAAAAGAAAAAGATTCTAAGCTTACCAAAATATTGTTTCGATCAAGGATAAGGGAAATAAGCGCTTGAAGATTGCTATAGTTGGGTTGATTAATAATTCAAAATATTAGAGGTGTGGCTCATGATAGGGAATTGAGAGGGATATGAGTGAGAGTCAAGCAATAAAAAATGAAGCGTTTTTCATCTTCGACTATATTAATATCACAAACCCGAGACATTCTATCATTCCATATATTATTGTAAGTATAGCATAGATTGGTTTCATTTTGAATCTCATGAGAACTAATTCTTATGCTAACGTATGTTCATTTTCTTCTTGGTGTGATGGTGACTACGTAGAGATAATTTTGGTTATCAAGAGTGGGGTTGATCACCTCCTTATAATATCTTAGCTCCTTTGCCCTCCAACTTCTTATCATCCCACATATTGTCCTTACAATCGAGGTAATAGTATGTTCGACACTATATTTTCGCCATGATGATCTCCTTCTTAATCCCCCAATGGTTGAGCCAATACTCGGCAATTTTATGTCACCCACCCTTGAAGCTGCCAGTGTGGCTTTGAATAAATTTAAAGAAATTTTTGGGAGCCTCTTGATTCCACGTGGTGAGCCCTAGCATTGCACCAAGAGGTTGCAACTCAGCAGGGTTTCCATACTTTACTTTATCAACTCAAGGTTCGTACAAACTTGGAGGTCACAAGGCTACATACAATGAGAGGGTTATTTTCATGGTTCTCAAAGAAGTCACACTACAATGAAACCAAACTAAATTGCGTAAAGGAAATGACAAAAGGAAACTAAATTAAATCATTGAAAAGAAACATTTAAGGGAAACTGATCTAAATGCTGAAAAGAAATGACATAAGAGAAAATGATTTAAATTGCTGAAAAGAAATGACAGCGTAAAGGAAATTAATTTAAGTGGCGTAAAGGAAACTAATTTAAACCACACTTAACTTCATCAATCATCTAAGCATGGCCTACTCTATCTATCATGCTCTTATATATGCAAGCATACATGACCTAATTCTAATTTGAAGAAGTGTGCTTGCGCTAGAGGAAAAAGTGGTAAAGAGGCCAATGGAGGACTTACACGTATGAAACAAGGCTTAGAAGTGAAAAGGTGGGTTTAAAATTTACAAAAACTTATTATAGCTTAGAGAAGGTCTTTGGAGTGGAATGAATTGAAAGGTGCGACGATAGAATTGATGGAGCGAAAGGTATTCAAGTGCAAAGTGCGATGGGTTAACTACCAGACGAGATAAATGGGAAATGCAAATAGAGATAGTTGCGAAACATAAAATCCATGAGATGTGGTTGCGATAGGGATGACGTGGATGTTGGGACTAGCGATAGAGCACAACGTTAATATCTAAATTCCACAGTCGTAGGATGTAAGTGCTAAAGAAAGATGTAAAACATTAGATTGGACGATTTGATGTAAGGTGGTATGGTGATTATCAAAATCGGCAAAACGAGTGGCAAGTGTTAACAAAAAGGGAAACATTGATATTTGTGAGGCAATGTGGTGGGGTATGAAGCGATTATCGCATTCGGTGAAAACGGATAGTAAGTGTTAGAGAGAATGACATAATAAATGGGATTTGCGATTTGAAAGTTCACAAGGAGAACCGGGAGCAAAAGCGGGGTTGAATTTTAATTATTTTCAAGTTTTCTCGCTTTAAAGGTTAAAGGTGAGGTGAAATGGAAAAATATTTGAGATGTTGAAAAACAAAAGGAAAAGAAAGGGGTCATGTGAGATGCGAAGTGTGACGGAGTTTCGAGGAGAAAAGGTGGAGGTCAAAATTTAAATATTTTCGTGAAAAAAAAATGTGTGGCAACCGATAAGAAGAGAGAGAAAGGATGGAAATGAAGGCGTAAAAACAAGGTTTAGAAGCATAACACATAGACCGGGAGAAATTGGAAGATGAAGTGGAATGATAATGAAATTTTCCGGAAATTTCGATGCTCATTCTTGCAAACAAACCTATGGATCGCATGGAAATCAACAAAATGCGCACAAAAAACAACAGTAAAAACATTTTTGGGTCTGTGGGAAGGTTTACTCTCCTCGAGCTCTATTGATAGAGATGAGAAGGGGATCTTGATCCACAACATTTTCGCCTTTTTTCCTCTATTCTATTATTCACAAGAAAATGAAACCTACAATAGCAAACTAAAAGAAAAAACCAAGCAACAATGAAGCTATCGCAGATGAACTAACTAAATGACAAAAAAAAAACTAGCTTAATGGTAGAAAGGAAAAGAATGGTAACAATAAAGAAGCCGAGGCACCTAGGTTGGGCCCTAACCCATGAGACTCGCTCTCTATAACTAGATCAAGAGAAAGTCATACGAATATGCATTTCATTAAAAATACAATCTTGTTACATCCTCGAAGGTCTTAAAGAACAAAAAAGCCTAATAGCTTGGCAAGAAAGTTCCAACTAGAATCGATTGGAACCGACTAACTCTTCCTAGCTCTAGATTTCCTCTCTTAGTCTATTGTGGTAGCTACCATCAAATACCTAGAAAATAGTGATTGATTCCACTTGAATATAAAAAATGATTGATTTCTCTCCTTGAGTTTCTTGGCCGCCTCGAACTCAAACTCGTTGGAGAGAAGCTTTGGGGTGATTAATTTTAATTTTGGAATCCATAAAACAGAGATTAAGTGAACTCCTCTTGAGTTGCTTAAATAAGGATGGAACTCGACCAGCAGAGGGATCTCATGAGGATCCTTTGGTCGCCTTGAGATTTGAGGGTGGACAACCCCTCAATCTCTCCAAGATTTTCCTTTCCTAATTTCCCGATATTGTGCTTCATTTATTCTCCAATATTGATCTTTCAAGCAAGGGAGCAAGTCCATAAATCATTTCCTACTCTAAATCTACACCGCCAAATATTCTCACAATATTCTACAAAAAAACCAATTATTAGGATGAATATTAAATTACCTTTAAACCTTCCTAAGAAAATATTGAAACATATGAAAATATTATTAAGTGTATGAGAGATTTAATATATATATTCATTTGCATAAGGAAGGTAGATGGGCTTAAGAAAGGTTATATGGACCTTATTTTATGTCTAATTTAGAGGCCCATCATCACCCCATACCGAAATTGTTGTTCATCCTCTAAGAAAATTATCGATCCTCCCTACCTTATGGTTTTTCCCGCATGTTGACTTATTTCATTGGAGCAACAAAATTGTAGGACAGTTGACTTAATTATAAAATACACAAGAGGTATTTTTAATAAAAATTTATTAATATTAAAATGTATATGTGATGAATAAATGTTACAATGAGGCCCTCCTTATATACCTAGAAGGTGGCCTTTCATGACTAGGCATGTCTTTTTAGAAATGCCTTTTCAATTAACTAATGACTATTTAAATAACCATTATACTAATCATTTATTATTTATTATATTTGTTATGAATTACATTCATAACATTGCCCCCGTTCATCAAAAGATTTGTCCTCAAAGCTTTATTGTTGACAATTTTCTTCGCCTTTAATCGCTAATCATTTCCTTAACTTCGCTTCACGCTATTTTTTCTACATGTATACTCCGTTCCTAATACTACCTTGGAACTAGGGAATTAATTAATTTTTTTTAGATTATATAATCAATTAATAAAATTAATTAATTATAACTATATAAATTAATTAGTTGTGATTATAACTTATGTATATGCTCCAAACTCGTATATATATATTGAATTGGAAGTGTGTATACCACACCAAAGAATGGTGTCAATGTAATTCTTGTAAACAATGTATTGAACCACAATTAAACGCACCGATCCAAGTATGAAAAGACACCAAAACACACCATTTGACACTCAAGTGGGCGCATCGCTTGACAAAGGGGGAGATGGCTGTAACACCTCTAGTTTATGTGTTTTGAAATTTAAAACTAGACATTTGAACTTTAATCCTAAGGGGAGTGGACCCCAAAGGACAAGTATTTTATGAATGTAATTAAATATTTAATTTGAGGAAATGAATAAAATGATTTGTGCAGATTTGGTTCACAAGATTTATGAGATCACTTGCTAAATCCATGAGGATGGATAAGGCAAATATTTCCCCACAATCTTCAAAATCCTCAAAGAAATTATTTCTAATTTAGATTTTTGAGGAAAAATCTAAATTCCCCAATGATGAGGAAAGTAGCTGGGAAGAGGTAAAAAAGCCGGAAAAGCTCGGGAAAAGCATAAAGCTTTAAAGAATCCCTAAAATGGGAAGCCTAGGAAAATCGTGAAGAAAGCATCCCGAGACTCGGACGTTGCACTTAAACATGCTTTGGGGAACAATAGCTTAAATAAGTCAGCCCTGACATATTAGAGGTATCCTAGGAGATGATCTTAGCTCACGGTGAGTTCTAGGAAATAGAAGGACTCTAAGGTTGGGAGGTTGGTCAATTGCGGGGAGTGGTATGTCTCTAAATTTATCGGTGTTTTACTTCCCGTGGTATGAATTAGCTACATATAATAGTTGATTTGTATGTTAGATTTGTTAGTGTTACATTTAACACTAATCATAAGGCATTCACTCCTAATTTCCGTATAGTTTTAGACAAGAAATTTGTAGAGTAGAATCCAACAAAACTCTAAACCAAGGTCTATTAAATTTGAGGATACATATTCCTCCCTTACGCATAATTTAACTTTTAAACTCGCTTCCCGATCTACTAGTATAAATTTATGCACATGACTAGGATAGAGAAATATGGGAGTTCGTATCATACTGAAAATAGCAATAGATGAATCGAAATCTAAATTGTGCATTAAATGAGACAAAAAAAATATACGTAATTAACTTCCAGGGTCAACATCATTCATACATAAACAAGTACAATAGCAAAGTTATTTTCAAGATATAAGAAATTAATTCCACAAATGTATGAAGCAATTATCGCTTAGAGTATGAGATTTCCCATTTATACTTATTTCAATAAACCCTTTTTATTGTAGAGGCTAAAATTAATATGGGAAAGAAAGTTAACTAAATAATCAAATGTGAAGATTTCACAACAACATATTTAGTTGTAAATGTTCTATCTTCTATCATGCGAACTAAATGCAAGAGTGTATAGTGGAATACTAGAAATGCAAAGTCTTCTAGACATAAATATATACATATATATTAACACCACCGTAGGTATCCACGAAGCATGACGAGAGATGATGCTAAAAAGGTAGACAAATATCATTTGCAAATTAGCTATAAAATACTTAATTAACTACCGAACCAATGCAAAGAGTGAGGGCCGGTAATACTTTGTACTATTCCAAGAATACCGAAGAGACTTAGCTAACTCGTTATTATCAAAACTACAAACCAAAGGGAGTATGATAAACATATACAAATGCCTTTGATGACTAACATTATGAGTGTAAGAATGGTCGAGGTTGAATCATAAATCTAATGATATAATAAAATGTGGATTTATAAAAGCTACATGTAATCGAACTTACACCGTGGAAGTACAAGCAAACTATTTATTCAGATAATTACCATGTTCCGAGTATAGCTTTAACAAATGTATTTCCCGGAAGCATTAATATAATAAAATACAACAAAAGTGGGGTATACGCAATGAAACAATGCCGTAAGTACTTATTAAATGGACCCAAGCCAAAAGAGCAAAGTGTGATTTCGTTGAAGACATACTAATACTCGATATTATGCAATTCAAGAAAGGACATATATATATATATATATATATATATAAATGAAAATCCAACATTACAAGTCCACTGCGGGCATGGGGACCGTATCATAATGTTCAAGGAATTGATATAAGGGAACATTCAAGACCGAACTCAAAATTTACAATAGTCACAATTATACAATCAGACACAAAATTTTAAGTCAGTTTAAAACATTTCTAGAAACAAATGTGAGGAGAACTCGGTCTTTCTAACCATTGCTCTATGAATACCGAATTCGTAAATGACAAGAGGAGTCAATGTTAATGCCGAAGGAAGCCACGTCTCTCGTGGTTCAAGAGAAAGTGAGACGTAGTCGTAAATACCGTAAGAGACAAACCACAACATGAATACGATAGCGTAATGTGACGAGGAAGAGGAATGCTATCAAAGTGATAAATGAGGAATGAACAAAGCAATTCGGTGCGCTAGAACCTCCAAGTTTTCAAATAACCCGTCATATACATAGGGCCATGACATAAATAAACCCGAGTTGGATGGTGGGCATTCAACTAGAATAAAGGAGTCAGGCATCAGGAACGGTGAGAAATTTTTCCTTACATGTGTCGAGGAAAGGAGCGAATGTAAGGTCGAGAGGGGTAAAATCCTCTATCGTCATGCGAATGACCTTGGAGCAATCTTAGATGTGCTTAAGGTAGAGGGTAAATCTCCTCCAAACCCATAAGTGCGCACTGCTCGCCCCCATTCCCGAGACTACGTGTAAGGAAATACGCAAATATGAATTTAACCAAGCAAACCGAATCAAATAAATGGAGAAAACAAATTCTCTCGGTAAGAAAATTTAACAAATTATCGCATATGTATTAACTAGGACAAAACGATGGTAAAATATCCATCGAAATACAAAAATCTGCCCAGGCTCGAGTCAATGAGCGTAACTCTAAACAAGACAGGGAAAACCTATATTGAGGGTAAGAACAGAGCGTGAATTTCAAACCATCCGTAATTATCATACCCGCATTGTCAAATGAAACGAGGACTACGCAAGTTCTGGATCAATCATGCTCAATTCTCCAGAGAGTGTCAAGTTCACTTCAGCCGTGACAAATCGAACAAGTAGTAAGGGAAAAGAACCGCCCGCAAATTAACAATGCAAATTTATATCCATGTTCCCGGAATAGAGATCAATGAAACTCTAATGCGTCGGTGAATCCCTTTTCGTCGTCCACATGGCAAGATCCCAAGGGTGAAGCCATGGATCAAAGGGTCGGATAGGTGTTATGTACACCATACATTCAACATTCAATGTGACAAGCACATAATAAATGTCACAGCGTCCTCGGGGCCGTGCCATAGAGATTGCCTTGGCACCAAGGTAGGCTTGCATGGTGAGTTCCAGTAGTTGCTATGGAGAAAATCACATGATCGCGAATGGAATGAGACCCATTCCAAACCATACGACGAGACTGAAAATCATATATAAGCTTACGTGGAAATCCAGCTTCACGTTCCCAATTCCGTTGAGTCAAATTACCAACTCGCATCATGTGGAGGCCAAAATAAATGATTCCCATCTTGATATAAATTTTGACGAGAAGTCAATGAATGGCCATGATGTACACAGATAGTTGTAACACCCCCACTTATGTGTCAATTTCAAAGCTAGACATTTGAACTTTAATCCCGAGGGGAGTGGACCCCAAAGGATAAGTATTTTCTCGAATGTAATTTTAATATTTAAGTTGATAGAAATGAATAAAAATGATTGTGTGCATATTGACCAAAAACGTATATATTTTGAGATCACTTGCTAAATCCATGTGATGTACAAGGCAACTATTCCCCTCACAATCTTGCAAAATCCTTGAAAGGGAATTATTTCTAATTTAGATTTTTGAGGAAGAATCTAAATTTCCCAATGATGAGGAAAGTAGTTGGGAAGAGGTAAAAAGTCGAGGTAACTGAGAAAAAGCATAAAATAGCTTTAAAGAGTCCCTAAAATGGGAAGCCTAGGCAAACAGAAGAAAAAGCATCCCGCTATTCCGGACGTTGCATTGGAAACATGCTTTGGGGGAACATTAATAGCTTAAATAAGCCGTCCCTAAATCGCATCGTTGGTTGGCTCATGGTGGGAGGTGATCTCGCCTTGGGGCCGAGTTCGGGAGACTTAAGGACTCTAAGGTTGGGAGGTTGGTCTATTGCATGATTGGTATGTAATTGGAAAATTCTGAATGTGTTTACCGTATACCGTATGAATTGCTTACATATAAAAAGTTAATTGTTTATTAGAAACATAAATACTACATTTAACAAAATTAGTCATAAGGCATTCACTCATATCCTTCCAGAAATTAAATCTGTACAAGAATCCATCGAATCTCTAAACCAAGGTGGTTTAAATCGAGGATACATAGTTCTCACGTACGATTTAGCTTAAGTCGCTTCAAATCTAGTAATATCCAATTATGATTCTGATTAAGTAGATGAGGACCACCTTTAACTCGTATTAGTATATTCAATATAAGTTCAATCTCTGTTTGCATGTTAAAAGAAAAGAAGTTCCATGCAAACTAGTCTTAATTTGAATAAAAAACTCTAGTAGGTTGAAAATAAAATAACTCTTAAGTGAAGCAAGAAATAAGGGGAACATAATTAAAGTGGTTTCCGTACTGTATCAAGCTACATTCACAAAGATATCATGTACAAGAAAAAAAAAACATAATGTTGTAATGTAAAATAACAGAACTCGATATTTCGTCAATAATTAAGCATGTGCGTAACTAAGCTATACATTATAAATTATAATGCTATGTATAAAATATTTTAAATACGTATTTGAATCAATTAGTTGTAATACCATTTGATTATATATACATATATATATATAAAATAAAAATAAAAATACATATGAAATTCTTGCCTTAGAACTCATGCACCGGAGAAGAGTATTCGCATGTGATGGAATGCTTAAAAAAAAAAACTATGTATTAAACCTACAAATTAGCTTAAGGTTATGGGATAACATGCATATACCCCTTTAAAAATAAATCATAATAATAACAAAATAGCCTCTAGGGTCTCGTTAAGTTGTCTGGCTTACCATAACGTAAAATATATTAAATGAACCGTGATAAAAATTTCTATCGGGGAAAGTAGAAAAATAGAATCAGAAGGATTGTACATGAATTGAAATGAGGTGACATACTCAGAACAAGAGGGGTTATTCATTCCTTCGGTATACATCATGCTATTTCAATAATAGTATTGGAAATAAAAACATAATTGAAAAATTCGATTTCTTCCTAATTGTAATATTTTCCCGCATACTTTACCAAATAGCTCAAGCTTTTATAAGTTAAATACATATATGAAAAGTATTAACCTAGGCTACCATGACCAAAGGGAATGTAACGACAAACTTATGATATATATATCTCACAAGATATAAGAAATATGTATGATCTAAATGAAAAGAAAAAAATAAATATGACAAGCCAGACTGACATCTACGTGCGTACTTAATCCCCATGAACTCCAATCATAAGTGAGCCCATGAATAAATACGTATATCGAATGCAACACAATCATATACTCTTTCTAAAGGGTTAATGTATATAAAATTTGGCCGTCGAGTTAATATTGTATGGCAAGAGTGATAGGAAAAAAAAAAAAAAAAAACAAACCCCGTGCGTAAATGCATGTTACACAAGCAGCTTTGTGTCGTAAACCATTTTTCTTACGTATAGAACCGTAACCGACCGACAAACGTTACACCAAGCCAAAGGTGATTAACCGAAGTAAAAGTTACAAAACCTTCTCGGTGATTTCGAGTTATACTTCGATCGCCTACTTGTAGGGAGAGTTGAACCGGGGCGAACTCGAGTTGAAATGAGAAATTGGTAAGACGTGAAACATATTTTACCGGAAACATTGGCATGGAGACGAAGGCTCAGGTGTACCTTCCATTAGAGAAAACGTGACTTATAATAAGTGAGGATAAGATATTAATAATAAAAACCGGAGAATGGTATTAAAATAAACCGAAAAACGAGACCCGCACTAACAATGGTAAAGGTGGTCGATGTTCCGGAATTAATACTGCTCTATGAGAGAGGCGGACGCCGGATGTATTTTCAAAACCCTGTATATATATATATAATAGAAATGGAACAAAATTATTTAACTCCACAAACGTCAAAAGTGAGATATGATGGGCGGAAACCATACAACTGCATTCTACATGGCAAGGGGAAATAAAATCGAGAGACTAGGTCGTAGTACTAGTGATCGTGCTCAACCAAAAAGACTTATTCTCTAAGAGGAAAATAAATCAGCCACTCTATGCTGTGAGGATAAACACAAAAATGAACACAGATAGAATGGGAGAAGGAATCGCTACTCGCTCGGCAAGGAAACTCACGCCTTGAGATCCGTCGCGTGCATAGCCGAGGGCTATGGTCACAATATGAGAAGGCGGAATGAGGAGTAGTAAC
Organism: Pinus albicaulis; assembly: GCA_034641835.2. Classification (NCBI taxonomy): domain Eukaryota; kingdom Viridiplantae; phylum Streptophyta; class Pinopsida; order Pinales; family Pinaceae; genus Pinus; species Pinus albicaulis. The sequence goes on along the minus strand of JAXQQM020090949.1, from coordinate 172,429 downwards.
CCCGCAAAATGGTATAACCATGAAAAGAATAGGTTTTATACCTGAACATGAAACCGATAATCGAGTTAAAGGTCATGTGGATCAAGGGTCAAGCACAAGTTAGGGCAGGGCCAAACCTAGAACTACAATGATAGAGCTCAAAGCAAAATCCCGAGGTGATTTCGAAAACCAACTCAAGGAAGTGAATGAGTACCGCCTTGTATTATTTAACTATTACCCGAACAGGAAAATCGAAAATTGGGCCCAAACTCCGAGTTCTTCGGCGCCGACTTGACTCTCGAGAAATGTATACTCGCACACGGGGGTTATGTGTCTTCCGTTTATAATAAATGGTACTAGGGTTAGATGAAAGGGAAATTCTCTAGCCGTGCGAAGTATAGACGCCATCCTCGAACCGTGAATCTCCCGCGAGGATAGACAAGAAGCGCGTGCCTACCTCCTCGACACAAGATTGAGCAAGGGTAACGTAAGTCTTTTACCCTGCCGTAAAATGTAATATCGAGTTGTCAAATTTCATGTGTATCGCACCGTTGAATTTCACCCATAAGCCACATGAGGTTATAACAATGGCGCAAGTAATTTAATCAAGTGTCAATTTTAAGTTTTCGGTCGTAAGGCATAAATTGGAGATTCACTCTTAATAACAAGTGGTATATATAGGGTGGAAGTTACACTAATAAAATATATCCAATTTGATAAGGTACGAGTCTCGAACCTATATGATATATAGATACAATGGTTAATCGAATTAAAACCCTAATGAAAGTCCGTATGAAGAATATGCTCATAAATTCATATTATTAATATATAACATATGTTCATACATTTATCCATAAAATATTATGACAAATATATTATAATACATATGTTGTTATAATTATACATATGTTATGTTAAGTTGAATAGTGTATTAATTATCCATATGTTGATAACATTTATCCCCAATTATTATAATGCTATTTGGTTCTAGAAATACTATTAAGAATATATCTATGATTAATTATATATATATGAAGAAAGAAATGCTATAGAGATTCAAAATAGTAATTAGACAAAAGATTAAACCCATGCTAGAGAAAAAAAAAAAATTTGAGCAAATTAAAGGAGATGTTACAAATGGTATCGAGCCCAAGTTATAAAAACTGGTCAAGCAGGTTATTGTGCTCATCAAGTTACGGAGGGTTACTTGTATAAATGAGTATTATGGACATTGTTCATTTTAAATTTTACTGACCAGACATTATGAGTGTGTGTGAAGTGGTGCTAAAATGGTCAAGGTGAAGAAACTATGTGGATTCAAGGCGGATGAGTTTAGTACGCGCATCCCAATGCCTGGTTATGGCTATCTCGCACAAAGGTGCAGCGAAGAATCGGGTCGAGCTGAAAAGCGAATGACAAGTTGTCACGCCCCGCAGGGAGCAAGAAAACTCATCGCAGAGCTAGCCTCATGGAATAGCCAAGAAGGCGAAGGTTCCTGAAAGAGGAAGATTGATGAATTCGAGGATGATGAGGGCCGGTAGGCATCGCATAAGCGTAAAGGGGAATTACAAGGAGAATTTCGAGATCAAACCTCCCTCCTATGATGGAGAGAAGGAGGAAGATGCTTTCAGCCCGGTTGTCAAACATGATTGGGTATTTCCAAGTTTATGAATATGAGAGAAATCAAGGCCGCATTAGTCATGCCATCTGGCCTACAAGGTAAGGCTACCTTTTGTGGGAGGAGACAAAAATGGTTCATGCCATTGATGAAAGACAAGACTTGGGAGGATTTCCAAGTTAAGTTCAAAAACCGCTATCTAAATGAACGTTACTATGATGATAAAGCCAACGAATTTCATGAACTTAGATCGGGACAACTCACTATCGATGAGATTGTCACTAAGTTTACGAATTTGTTGAGATATGTCCCTTATATTAGGGAAGAGAAGGAAAAGGTAAAGGTTTCTAACCGTTTGCCAAAATTCTGTACAAAGAGAAAAATTAGTTTGATAATCCAAAAGCCATGGACGAGGCAGAAGAAAGGCAAGATTATGCTACCTAAATTTAAAGGAAAGGCTAAAAGAAGGAAAAGGTCGGCTAAACAAATGTGAGTTCAAAGGGAGGAAACAAAACCAAAGATATTTGAAGAATTTTTAAGTAGATCATTAGCGAAAGAAATCTCTAATAAACCCATAGAAAGTCAAACTCATTACTGGTGGCTTCAAAACAAATGGATGGAGACAAGAAAGAGGGAACAATAAAATGAAGGAACCTTTGAAATGTTGGGGATGTAGAGAACCCTTAATCCGAGGGATTGTCCCTGCCGTAAATATTCATATGATTATGAGAGATCGAGAAGCAACCACAAGAAATAAATGATATATGAAGCATACCCACTCATCAAGCAGCCTTGAGAACCAAAGAAGAAGAACATCAAGCTACCATGGTGGAAATGGAGGGTAAGATTTCGCCAATCTATTACCGTTTTGATTGATCTCATGCTTCTTTAAGCTACATTAGTCTATACTGTAGGTACAGACCAAACCTGAAAAATTTCAGCACACATGGTTGGTCTAATTGGCCACCGGTACCAAGAGGAAAGTAACACATAAATTTCCCTAAAATGGAATTAAATTATTTTCAAACAAGGAAATCGAACATTCGCCTTGGTTCCTATGACTTGCCGATAGAAATGGACCGGGTTGGAAAAGAAGAAAGCCCTAGAATCAAGGATATCTCATATCAGGTGGATGAGGAAGGAAACCTTTATACTCAAAGGAAAACCAAAATCCATTTCTCATTAAAAATATTAGCACTACAATTAAAACGAACAACCTAGAAAGGGATACCAAGTTTATAGTACATATGGAGAAATAGAAGCAAAACTGAGAAAATCTACTAAATGATTTACCTAGCAAAGGAATTTAAGGAAGTTTTTCCTGCATGAGATTCCTCATCTTCCCCAAAAGAGAAATTGACTTTACACCGATTTGGTGCCGGTAGCAACACCTGCTTCCCGAGCTCCCTCATCGAAGAGTCCCCCCGAACTTGCTGAACCGAAAATGCAATTACAAGAATTGCTAGAAAGGTTATATCGACCAAGTGTGTCTCCTTTGGGAGCATCTGGCCCTATTTTAGAAGAAGAAAAGATGGAACTTTTAGATGTGAATTGATTATCGCCAACTCGAACAAGTTGACCATTAAGAATAGATGCCCTTACCTAGAATTGATCTTTTTATCAGGAGGAGAGGAGCTTCCTACTTTTCAAAGATTGACTTAAGAACAAAGGTCACTACTAATCAAGGAAGAAGACATCAAGAAATAGCTTTCCCAACCAAGTATGTGACACTACGAATTTGTAGTCCTACCTTTTGGTTTGACAAATGCCCCCGCCACATTTATGTCCGATGAACAAAGGTGGCTAAATAAGTACTGATAAATTTTTTCTTGTGTTCATGATGATACTAGTCTACTCCAAAAATGAGGATGAACATAGAGAGAATTTGAGGATAGTGTTGCAAACTCAAAGAAAACTAGCTATATGCCAAGTTCAACAAATGTGAATTTTATAAAGATAAGATTCAATACTTCGTCCATATTGTTTCGAAAAAGGCTCACAAGGACCCCGAAAAATGAGGGCTATAAAAAGAATCGGTCATAATTCAACCGATGCTCTGTATAAGATCATTCGTGGGATCGTTGTGCTGTTATCGCGCATTTGTGGAGAGATTTTCTACCATAAGCACATTCCATAACCTCATTACAAAGAAAGGGTGTCAAATTTGAGTGGACTCGAAAATGCCAAAACAGATTTGATCAATTAAGCTAAAACTCCTACATGTTCTATATCAAGATTGCAGACCGATAAAGAATCTGTGGCATGTATGGGTGCATGTAACGAGGGGTTGGGAGGAGTTCTCTTGCAGAGAATTCGCTATTGCATGTGAATCTAGAACCGAAGATACATGAACAAAACTACAAGGCCTATGATTTGGAGTTAGGCCGCCATTATTCATGCCTTGAAGATGTGGCGACACTTATCTCCTTGGAAAAAAATTCACATTGATGATCGATCATATTTATCTCAAATATTTTTTCCCAACCGATTGAGTTCGAGACAAGCCAGATGGTTATCTTTTCTAAGTGAATTTGATATGATATAAAACACACGTACTAAAGAGAGAACAAAAATTGCCGATGCATTGAGTAGAAATGCTTGTCGAATATAATTAGCATGGGAAGTAGTGCCTGTGCTCGAAGTAGAAGAATTGTGAGAAAAGCAAAGAACGAAGATCCAAATTATGAAAACACTTTTGGTGAAATTGTAGAAAAAGGATAAACCGATTTACTCAAAACCAAAAAGGGTTGACTGCTATAGAAAAAGATTATATGTTCCAAATGTGGAGACTCTGAAAAGAGAGATCCTAGATGAATATCACAAACAAATCCCATATGCCGACATCCAGATATCGAAAATGTTAACAAATTTTGAAAAAGAATTTTGGTCTCGGAATGAGAAATATGTAAAGTAATATTTACTAGATGTATGGAATGTCAACTAGTCAAAGGAGCATCAACATCCCGCCGTCTTTAAACCTCACGGCTGGGTGAATGGAAATGGGACAGCCGTATTCCATGGATTTTATAATGTGATTACCTAAACCAAATACCAAAGATGATTCAAGACCGTAGTAGTAGACACTTTAACAAAAGCCGCACATTTTATACCAAGAAAATCTACCTATGGGACAAAATTTCAAGTAGCGAATGTTCCCGAAAGAGATAGTAAGTCTCCCACGAAGTTCCAAAGGTGATTATTTCGATCAAGATGTTAAATTTACAAAGAGCCTTTGGAAAGGCTCATTTAGCGGATGGGAACTAAGCTGAATTTAGTATCGCCATCACCCCAACCGATGGACCTGACCGAGAGAACTAATCGTATTTTGGAAGATATGCCGAGAATGTATGTGATGGATAGGCCATCAAAATGGGAAGATTACTTACGAGTCAATTTTGCCTATACAATTAACTATCGATCCTCCATCAAGATGACTCTATTTGAGGCACTCTGTGGAAGAAGGTGTCATACTCCTTTGAGTTGGAGCCAAACTTAAGATAAATTAATATTGGGACCCGATGCTTTACAGAAATGGAAAGAATAGTTAAACAAATACAAAGAAACATCAAGACAACATAAGATCGCCAAAAAATATGTCGATAAGAAAAGGGTACACCGAGAATTCAAAGTGGAGAACATGTGTACTTGTGTAAAACCAAAAAGAGCACTCTTTATGCCGGAAGTTGTGCAAAACTAGCTCCTAGATATTGTGGTCCTTTTGAAGTATTAGAAAGGGTGGGACCAAAGGGCTTACAAGATGGCCTTACCTCCCCATGTTAGAGTTCATGATGTGTTTCATGTTTCGTTATTAAAAATATATGTGCATGATGCTTCTCACATAGTTGATTGGAATGTTGTACGTGTGGAACCAGAAGGAGTTTCGCCGTAATCCGCTTTCCGTCATTGGAGCTAGAAGAAATTGAATTGAGAAATCTAACTCCAAGAGTAAAGGTGCTGGAAGCACTTTATCGTCAAGAAGCTACCTAGGAAAGAGAAGCCGAAATGATGGAAAGATATCCATTTTTTTTGAAAAATGAACTCTAGTAGTTGAATAACAACACCGAGGATGGTGTTTATTTTTCGCAGGGGGAATATGTAACACTCCCAATTTATGTGTTTGAATTTCAAAGCTAGACATTTGAACTTTAACTTAAGGGGAGTGGATCCCAAAGGATAAGTATTTCGTGAATGTAATTTAATATAGTTGAGAAATGAATAAAATGATTGTAAAAGTATATCGACCAAAATGAAATTTTGAGATCACTCTGCTAAATCCAGATGGATAAGGCAACTATTCCCCACAATCTTTCAAAAAAATCCCTGAAAGGGAATTATTTCTAATTTAGATTTTTGAGGAAGAATCTAAATTTCCCAATGATGAGGAAAGTAGTTGGGAAAAGGTAAAAATACCGGAAAAGCCGAGAAACATAAAACAAACTTTAAAGAGTCCCTAAAAATGGAAGCCTAAAGTAAACAGAAGAAAAAGCATCCTACTATGGATGCAAAATAATTGAAACATGCTTTGGGAACATTAGCTTAAATAAGCCGCTCCTAAATCGCATCATATCTATGGTGGAGGTGATCTCGCCCTTGGGCCGAGTTCGGGAGACATAAGGACTCTAAGGTTGGGAGGTTGGTCTATCGTATGATTGGTATGTAATTGAACATTCTCAATGTGTTTACCGTATACCGTATGAATTACATATAAAAGTTAATTGTTAGAACATAAATACTACATTTAGCAGAATTATTCATAAGGTATTCACCTTGTAATTCTACCTAGTTGGGGAAATTAAATCTGGTAAGAATCCATCGTAATCTCTAAACCAAGGTGGTTTAAATCTGAGGATACATAGCTCTTCATAGATGATTTAGCTTTTAAGCCGCTTCAAATCTAGTAATATCCAATTATGATTCGATATAGATGAGGACCACCCTTTAACTCCTATATTAGTATATTCAATATAACTTCAATCTCGGTTCTCATTGCTAAAAAGAAAAAGAATTCTATGCAAACTAGTCTTAATTTGAATCAAAAACTCTAGTAGGTTGAAAATAAAATAACTCTTAAGTGAAGCAAAGAAATAAGGGGAACATAATTAAAGTGGCTTCCGTAATTTGCACGTTATATCTTACAAAGTTATCATGTAGAAGAAAAAAAAACATAATGTTGTAAATGTAAAATAGAACTCGCTATTTCGTCAATAATTAAGCATGTTAACTGAGCTATACATTATAAATTATAATGCTATGTATAAAATATTTGTAGCCGCATTTGAATAAATTAGTTGTAATAACATTTGATTATTATATACATACATATATATATATATATATATATATATATATATATATATATACATATGAAATTCTTGCCTTAGAACTCATGCACAGGATAAGAGTATTCGCATAGTATGGAATGCTAAATTAAAAAAAAAAAAAAAAAAACTATGTATTAAACCTTGCCAAATTAGCTTAAGGTTATGGGATAACATGCATATAACCTTTAAAATTAAATCATAATATGGAACAAAATACTTCCTAGGGCTCGTTAAGTCATTCTGGCCATCATATAACAAAATAAAAAATATATTAAATGAACCGTGATAAAATTTCTACCGGGAAAGTAGGAAAATAGACCCGTAAGGATTTTACATGAACCGAAATGAGGCGACATACCTGCAACCCAGGTTATTCATTCTTTCTCGGTATACATCATGCTCTTTAATAATAGTATTGGAAATTAAAATACAATTGAAAAATTCGATTTCTTCCTAATTGTAATATTTTCCAAAAGATACTACAATGTAAATAGCTCAATTTTATAAGTTAAATACATATATATATGAAAATCATTAACTCGGGGGCTACCACGACCGAAGGGAATGTAACGACAACCTTTCCCCGATACATATATCTCATATAGATATAAGAAAAGTATGTATGATCTAAATGAAAAGAAAAAAAAATAAATAATATGACAGCCGCACTTGATATCTATGTGCATTCTTTAATCCGCCACGAACCCGATCATAAGTGCGTTCATGAATAAATACAGAGTATAAATGCAACGCAATCATATACTCTTCTAAACGGTTCAGGTATAAATCACAATGAGTTAATATTGTATGGAAATAGTGATAGAAAAAAACAAACTCCTGTATGTGACAGTCTCATGTTAAGACAAGCAATTCCCTGCCGCAAACGACGGTTCTACAAGTAGTAGAACCGTAACCGACCGACAAACATTACACCAAGCCGAACATGATTAACCGAAATAAAAGTTACAAAACCTTCGTATTCCGAGTTATACTTCGACGCGCCTGTAGGAGAGTTGAAACCCTATAATGCTAGCGAACTCGAGTTGAAATGAGAAATTGGTAAGACGTGAAGCATATTTATTGGAAACATTGGCATGGAGACGAGGTTCCGTGTACCCGCCATTAGAGAAAAACGTGACTTAGTAATAAGTGAGGATAAGATATTAATAATAAAAACCAAACATAATGGTATTAAAATAAACCGAAACCAGACCCGCACTAACAATGGTAAAGGCGTCGATGTTCGAATTTAATACTCGTTCTATGAGAGAGTAAGGACATCTGATGTATCGTCAAAACCCCGTATATATATATATATATATATATATATATATATATATAACAAACGGAACGAAATTATTTAACTCCACAAATGCCGAAAGTGAGATATGATGGGTGGAAACCATATTAACCCGCATTCTACATGGCAAGGGGGAAAGAAAATCGAGAGATCTGGTCGTAGCACTAGTGCCGATAGATCAACAAAAAAGACTCCGCCCGAGAGGAAATAAATGCTAAAGCCACTCTAAGGCCGTGAGGATAAACACACAAAAAAATGAACACAGATAATGGGAGAAGGGAATCGCTACCGCTCCCGCAAGGGAAACTCACGCCTTGAGATCCGTGCTGCGTATAGCCGAGGGCCGTGGGTGACACGAGAAGGCGGAATGAGGAGTAGTAACCCCGCAAAATGTATAACCATGAAAAATAATAGGTTTTATAACCTGAACATGAAACTAATAATCGAGCGTTGGTCATGTAGATCCATGGGTCAAGCACAAGCTGTGTGGCAAAGGCTCAAACCTAGAACTACAATGACAGAGCCTCAAATAAAATCCCGAGGCGATTTCAGAAAATCAACTCGAGGAAGGAATGAGTACCACCTTGTATTATTTAACTATTACCCAGGAAAATCGAGTACCAAATTGGCGAAACTGAAGTTCTTCGCGCCAACTTGACTCCCGAGAAATGTATACGTACACGGGGGTTACGTGTCTTCGTTTATAAGAAATGGTACTAGGTTAGATGAAAGGGAAATTCTCTAGCCGTGCGAAGTATAGACGCCATCCCGGAACCGTGAATCTCCCGCGAGATAGACAGCGTAGCACACGTGCCTACCTCTACACAAGTACCGAGCAAGGTAACGTAAGTGTCTTTTTACCCTTGCTAGAAATGTAATATCGAGTTGTCAAATTTCATGTGTATCACAGGCCGTCGAATTTCACCCATAAGCCACACGAGGTTATAACAATGGCGCAAGTGGTTCTAACCGTTGCCGATTTTAAGTTTTCTAAGCAGGTATAAATTTGAGATCACTCTAATAACAAGTGGTATATAGGGTGGAAGTTACACTAATAAAATATATCCAATTTGATAAGGTACGAAAGCCCAAACCTATATGATATATAGATATAATGGTTAATCGAATTAAAACCCTAACGAAAGGCCGTATGAAGAATATGCTAATAAATCTATATTATTAATATATATAACATATGTTCATAACATTTATCCATAAAATATTATGATGCTTATTATAATACATATGTTGTTATAATTATACATATGTTATGTTAAGTTGAATAGTGTATTAATTATCCATGTTGATAAATATTTATCCCCAATTCTTATAATGCTATTTGGTTCTAGAAATACTATTAAGAATATATATATGTGATTAATTATATATATGAAGGAAAGAAATGCTAGAGAGATTCAAAATAGTAATTAGAGAAAAGATTAAAGCCATGCTAGAGAAAAAAAAAAAAAAAAAGTTTGAGAAAATTAAAGGGAGATGTTACACAGCAACGTGGGTAGATTAAACTAACCAAGGTTCATATTTTATACAAACGAGTGGTGAACATGTGTAATCGAAATTTTCCCCGCATGGGTCTATCGAAATATAACGATATGGTTAATATGTGAAATGGAATTCATCCTCATCCGTCTATCAAACTATAACAATATATTCATTACTATACAAACGAAGGTGAGACATGGGATTGGGGTTAAACAAACTTACGGTTTGTATTTTAAATATAATTATGTTTCGTAGTACTAATATTTTTGTATCCAATTGGGTTGGGTATAGTTGAGATATGGAAACAAATCGAAATTGGGCAACAATTATGATTTGAATAAACCAACATAATTATAATATAGTATCTGTTGTGAATTATAATTGAAAAGATGAATGTTGAAAAATAAATAAATTGGGAAGGTAAATTGGAGGTGTGACAATGAGAATGTGAGCCCGTGTTATAAAATCAAATGGGTGACATTGTTCTCACTGGTAATGTGTCCACTAGATAAATTGATTTTTGTGGAAAAAGAAGAAGAAGAAATTTTTATTTTTATTTTTATCGATCCGTATTGTGTAGTGTACAGCAGCAGAATGACAGAAAGTGACAAAATTTATGCTGATCTACGTGATGAGGATACGTAACTGCATCCTAATGTGCCCATATGATGGCTATGTTGCAGAGGCTGGCAACAAGAATCGTCGGAGATAAAAGCCGTAATGACAAGAGATTGTCATTAGCCAAGAGGAGCAGAGAGTACCCTCATCAAAGAATTAACTTCATGCAACAACAAGAAGGCGGTATACTTAAAAAAAGAGGAAGACCAGATGAGTCTAAGGATGAGGATGCTTCAGCCAGTGCATCAATATGCTTAAAAAGGAAGCATGTGGGGAATTTCGAAAGATCAAACCTCCTCCTATCATGGGGAGGAAGAAGATGCCGAAGCCCGTTGGGCTAACATGATTGGGTACTTCTAGGTCTATGAATATGAAAGCACCAAGGCCGCATTAGTCGTTTAATTTCAGCCTACAAGGTAAGGCTACCTTGTGGTGGGAGGAGACAAAAATGGTGCATGCCATTGATGAAAAGATACATTCTGGGAATATTTCCAAGCTTAAGTTCAAAAATTGCTACCTAAATGAACGTTAATATGATCATAAAGCTAAGGAATTTCACGACCCTAGACTAGGACAACTCACTATTGATGAGTTTGTTACTAAGTTTACAAATCTCATAGAGATATGTACCCTACATAAGGGAAGAAAAGGAAAAGGTACAAAGGTTTTTAAATTATTTGCCTACTGTAATAAAGAGAAAATTGATTTTGATAACCCAAAAACAATGGACGAAGTCGCTAAAGCTAGATTGTGCTACCAATAGTTGAAAAGCAACCGAACATGGGAAAATTTGGGTAAATAAGAGTGAATTCAAAGGGAAGAAACAACAAACCAAAATTTATTTGAAGAATTTTGGTAGAGATCATAAGTGGAAAAAAGTCTGAGCAACCCAAAGAAAGCTGAACCGTTTACCCAAGTGGCCTCAAAACAAATAGATGGAGAGACAATAAGAAAGAGGGCACAAAGTGAAAATGAGAGAAACCCTTGAATTGGGGATGTGGAGAACCCCATCTCAAGGAGAGATTGTCCCCATCGAAATATTCGACATGATTATGGATCAGAAGCCACCACAAGAAATGACAGCTTCTAAATATACCAACTATCAAGGCAACTCAAAATCGACAAGCGTAACATCAAGCTACCATGTTTGAAATGGAGGGTAAGATTTCACCAATTGCTACAGCTTTGATTGACCTGTGTGCTTTTTTGAGTTACATTAGTCCAACAATTTTAGAAAAATGTGGTCTTAAACCGAAAAAAATTTCAAGAGTCATGGTCGTGGTTCAAATTTCGCCACCGGAACCAAGAGGAAGTAACACATAAATTGCCCCGAATAAAGAATAAAATTAAATGATTTTCAAATAGAAGTAAATTTGAACATTCGCCCTTAGGTTCATATGATTTGCTGATAGGAATGGACTCGGAAAAGAAGAAAGCTCTGATGAACTACCATAAGACTCGCAAAGGTGTCGATGATGAAGGGAACCCTTGCTCCCTGGGGAAAACAAAAACCTATCTCTCAGAAGATAAATATCAAAGACCGCAATTAAAACGAATAGCTAGAAAAGGATACCAAGTTTATGACATGTGGAAGAAACAATAGAAACCTAAAGAAAGATTGTTGGATGTTGTGCCCGTAGTAAGAGAGTTTAAGGAAGTCTTCAAGATGAGATCCCTCATCTTCCCCCAAAAGAGAGATTGACTTTCACCGATCCGGGTGCCGGAGCAAGACTGCTTCCCGAGCCCCTTATCGAATGAGTCCCCCGTAAATTATGGAATTGAAAAATGAAATTGTAAGAATCGTTAGATAAAGGTTATATCGACCACAAGTGTCTCCTTGGGGAGCACCGGTGTTGTTCGTGAAAAAGAAAGATGGAACTTTCTGATGTGCATTGATTATCGTCACAATTGAATAAGTTGACCATTAAAAATAGATACCCTTTGCCTAAAATTGATGATCTTTTTGATCATGAGTAGCTTCGCATTTTCAAGATTGATTTAAGGATCAAGTTATCACCAAATTAATCAAAGAAGAAGACATCGCGCAAAACAACCTTCGAACTGCATGGTCACGCATGAATTTTTAGTCCTACCTTTTGGTTTGAAAATGCCCCTACCACATTTATGTGCCCGATGAATAGTGTGTTAAATAAGTACTCTGATAAATTTGTCCTTGTGTTCATAGATGATATTTTAGTCTACTCAAAAAGTGAGGAGGAACATAAAGAACATGAGGATAGTGTTGCAAACTCAAGGAAAACTAATTATATTCCAAGTTCACAAATGTGAATTTTATAAAGATAAGATCCAATACTTGGGTCATATTATGTCGAAAATAAGGGCCGGCCGTTGACCCTAAAAAGATAAAATCTATTAAAGAATGGCCTGCATAACCCGGAGACAGCGTGAGATCATTCATGGGGATTGCGGTGGCTATTATCGCAGATTTGTGCCATAACATCATTACAGAAGGGTGTCAAAGTTGAGTGGACTAAAAATGCCAAAATAGTTTCGACTAATTAAAACTAAAACTTACTACGTACTTATACTAAAGATTGTAGATCCTGATAAAAAATTTGTGGTATGTACTCTGCGATGTTATAGAGAGGGGTTGGGAGGAGTTCAAGCTATGTGAAAATTCGGCTATTGCATATGAATCTAGGAAACCGAAGATACATGAACAAAACTAGTGCCTATGATTTGGAGTTAGTTGTTGTTATTCATGCTTTGAAAATGTGGCTTAATACCTTATCTCCTTTGGAAAGAAATTTACGTTGATGATCGATCACATTAGTCTTAAATATTTCTTTTCCCAACCGATTTGAATGCTAGACAAAGCGTATGGTCAGTTTTGTAAGTGAATTTGATATGGGTTACAAACATATCGTGGTTGAAAATAAATTGCCGATGCATTGAGCGTAAATGCTTGTCGAATATAGTATCCAAAGTAGTGCCTGACGATGTAGAAGATTTGATGGAAAAGGCAAGAAACCAAGATCCAAATTATGAAACACTCGGTGAAACTACTAAAGAAGGAGAAGACCGATTTCACTCAAAACAAAAAGGGCTGATCCTCGTTATAAGAATAGATTATATATTCCAAATGTGGAGTCCTTGAAAAGAGATTCTAAATGAATATCACAAACAACCATATGACATCCAGATATCAAAATGTTAACAAACTTTGAAAAAGAAGTCGTTTTGGCTAGGAATGAAGAGAGATGTATAATATTTAACTAGATGCATGGAATGTCACTAGTCAGTTGAGCACGTTATCTGTTGGTCTTAAACCCTTTCGTCGATTGGCAGAATGGAAATCGACATAGTTTCCATGGATTTCAACAGATTTACCCAAACCAAATACCAAATATGATCTGATGGTGGTAGTAGACACTTTAACAAAAGCCGCACATTTTATACCGTGAAATCTACCTTCTGATGTACCAAGTAACGAATGTTCTTGAAGGAGGTAGTAAGGTCTGATGGGGTTCCAAAGGTGATTGCTTCACCGAGATGCTAAGTTTACAACAACCTTTTGGAAAGGGCTATTTGGAGGGATGGGTACTAAGTTGAATTTTAGTATCATCGTTTACCACCCTCAAACAGATGGTCAAGCTGAGAGAACAAATCAAATTCTCGAGGACATGCCGAGAATGTATGATGGATAAAGCATTAAAGTGGGAAGATTACTTCAGATTTAGTCAATTTTCCTATAATAAATGCCTACCAATCCTCCATCAATGAGTCTGCTTTGAGTAACTCTATGGGAGAAAATGTCGTACTCCCTTGAGCCGGAGCTACCAGGATAAATTGATGTTGGGGCCGTATGTTTTACAAGAGATGGAGAATTTGCCAAACAGATACAAAGAAATAACGTGACAAAGACAAGATCGCGGTAAAAATTATGCTAATAAGAAGAGAGTACACCGAGAATTTAAAGTGGGAGAGCATGTGTAATTACGTATTAAACTAAAAAAGAGACACTTTATAGCCGGAAGTTGTGAAAACTCGGCTCCTAGATATCAGGTCCTTTTGAAGTATTGTGAAAGGGTGGGACTGTTTTACAAGATGGCCTTACAAACTCCCATGTTAGAGTTCATGATGTGTTTCATGTTTCGTTGTTAAAAGATATCTCCATGATGCTTCTCACATGCTTTATTGGAATGTTGTAGAGGTGGAACTGTATGGGGAGTTTTTACGTAACCGCTTTCGAATATTGGAGCGGAAGAAAATTGAATTAAGGAACCGAACGGTACAAGAGTAAAGGTGCAAGGGAAGCACTTTACTCGTCAAGAAGCTACCCGGGAAAGAGAGAAGCTGGGAAATATATCCATTTTTGTTTGAAAATTAATAACAACACCGAGGACGGTGTGCTTTCGCAGGGGGAATATAAATACCCCTAGTTTATGTGTAAGTTGGAAATTTAAAACTGGGACATTTGAACTTTAATCCTAAGGGGAGTGGACTCCCAAAGGACAAGTACTTTATGAATGTAATTAAATATTTAATTTGACGAAATGAATAAAATGATTTTGTGCAGACACGTAATGAGATTTATGAGATCACTCTGCTAAATCTGATGTGATGGATAAGGCAAATATTTCCCACAATCTTTCAAAATCCTTGAAAGAAATTATTATTTCTAATTTATATTTTTGAGGAAAATTCTAAAATTCCCCAATGATGAGGAAAGTAGTTGGGAAGAGGTAAAAAGCTGAAAAGCTGAAAAGCATAAACAACTTTAAAAATCCCTAAAATGGGAAGCCTAGGCAACAGAAGAAAAAGCATCCCGAGATTCCTTCGGACGTTGCACTAGAAACATGCTTTGGGGAACAATAGCTTAAATAAGCCGCTCCTAAATGCATTAGAGGTTGATCTTTTGTAGGAGATGATCTCAAATGGGTGAAAGGCTCTGGGAGCATTTAAGGACTCTAATGTTGGAGGCTGGTATTATCCAGAAGAGTGTATGTCTCTAAATTTATTGGTGTTTTACTTCCCTTGGGGTATGAATTGGCTACATATAATATTTGATTTGCATGTTAGATTTATTAGTGCTACATTTAAATGCACTTATCATAAGGAATTCACCTTATAATTCTATAGTTAGACAAGAAATCTCTGTAGAGTAGAATCCAACAAACTCGAACCGAGGTCGGTTTGAATTCCGAGGATACATATTCCTCCAATGATAATTTAACAATCGCTCCCGATCTACTAGTATAAATTTATGCACATGATTAGATAGAGCAATATAGAGTTCTATCATAATTGAAAATAGCAATGTATGAATTGAAATCTAAATTGCATTAAATGAGACAGTAAAAAATATATACGTACCGACTTCCTGTGGTCATGACATCATTCATACATAAATAGAAGTACAATAGCAAGTTATTTTTGGATATAAGAAATTAATTCCACAACAATAGCAATTATCGCTATATGAGATTTCCCATTTATAATTATTTCAATAAACCTTTCTTACTATAGAGGCTAAAATTAATATGGGAAAGAAAGTTAGCTAAATAATCAACTGCGTATTTCACAACAAGAGGGTATATTTAGTCAGAAATTTATTCTATCATGCGAACTAAATGCAAGAGCGTATAGTGGAATAATAGAAATGCAAAAGTCTTCTAGACATAAATATATACATATATATTAACACCACCTGTATTCACGAAGCATGAGACGCAGAGATGATGCTAAAAGGTAGACAACATCATTTGCAAATTAACTATAAAATACTTAATTAAGTACCGAACCAATGTGCGTAGCCGGTAATACTTGTACTCATTCTAAGAATACCGAAGAGACTTACAATCGTTATTATCAAAACTACAAACCAGGGGAGGCATGATAAACATTCCGAGTGTAAATGGTCGAGGTAGAATCATCAATCTAACGATATAATAAAATGTGGATTTATAAAACTACATGTACAAGTCCACAAGTGCATACCATCTCATAATTTTCCGTGAATTTATATAAGGGAACATTCAATGTCTAACTCAAAATTTACAATAGTCACAAATTATACAACTATATCAATAAAATTTTAAGTTGTCGAAAACATTTCTAGAACAAATGCGAGGAGAAATAGCTCTTCTAACTGTGGTTCGTGAATAATCGTAAATGACAAGAGGAGTCAATGTTAATGTTGAAGGAAGACACGTCTCTCATGGTTCAAGAGAAAGTGAGGTGCGATGGTCAAATACCTCGTAAGAGACAAACCACAACATGAATACAATACGTAATGTGACGAGGAAAAGGAACGTCATCAAAGTGATAAATGAGGAATGAATAGTTACCCGTGTGCTAGAACCTCCAAGCTTCAACTAACCCGCCGTCATATACATCGCCAATGACATAAATAAACCCGAGTTGGATGGTGGGCATTCAACTAGAATAAAGGAGCTAGCACTCAGAATGAAAATAGAAATTTTTCCTTACACAGTCGAGGAAAGGAGGAACAAGGTCGAGAGGGGTAAAATCCTCTATCATCATCCGAATGACCTCGCAGCAACCTTAGAAGGGTGTGGTAGGGAGGTTAAATCTCCTCCAAACCCATAAGCAGTATCTGCTCAAATTTCGTTCCCAGAGTACGTGTAAGGAAATACAAGAAATATGAACTTAAACCAAGCAAACCGAATCAGTTGAAATGGAGAAAACAAATTCTCTCAAAAGTTAAAATTTAACAAATTGTCAAACAAGAATTAACTGGAACAAACGATGGTAAACTATCCATCGTAAATACAAAACTTAGTCCCGGCCGAGTCAATGAGCGTAACTCTAAACAAGACAGGAAAACCCATATTGAGTGGTAAGAACAGAAAGCGTGAATTTCAAACCATCCAAATTATCATACCCGCATTTTCAAATGAAATGAGGGACTACGCCTAAGTCTAGATCGAATCACAATTCTCCCGTAGCGTCGAAGTTCACATATCTAGGGACAAATCGAACAAGTAGTAAGGGAAAAGAACCGCCCGAAGAAATTAACAATGCAAATTTATATCCATGTTCCCGGAATAGATCAATGAAACCCTAACACGGCCGATGAATCCTTGTCGTCGACATGGCAAGATCCCAAGGGTGAAGCAACGATCGAAGGGGTCGATGTGTTATGTACACCATACGTTCAACATTCAATGTGACAAGCAATACAATAAATGTCATAAAGCTGGGAAGTCCCGGCCGTGCTACGAGATTGCCTTGGCACTGTGGTAGGTCAAGGTGAGTTCCGCAGTTACGTGGAGCAAACTCACATGACTGCCAATGGAATGAGACCCATTCCAAACCATACGATGAGACCGAAAATCATATAAGCTTACGTGGAAAACTAGCTTCACGTCTCAATTCCGTTGAGTCAAATTACCACCAGACAATGGGAGGCCAATATAAATGATTCCCATCTAGATATAAATGTTGACGAGAAGTCAATAAATGGCCATGAGTGCCATGTATGCATAGATAGCAACGTGGGTAAATTAAATCCAACTAAGGTTCATACTTATGTGCAGTGGTGAAATGTGTAATCGAAATTGTCCCACATGGGTCTATCGAAATATAACGACATGGTTAATATGTGAATGGAATTGATACTAACTGCCTATCAAACTATAACAATATATCTATTACTATGCCACAAACGAAGGTGAGACATAAAAGTGTGATTGGGATAAACAAATACATTATGTTTGTATTTTAAATATACTATGTTTGGTAAGTATTCATTATTGTTATATCCAATTGGGTTGATATAGTTGAGATATGGAAATAAATTGAAATTGGGAAACAATTATGATTTGAATAAACCAACATAATTATAGCAGGTAGTATCTGCTAGAATTATAATTGAAAAGATGAATGCGTTTGGAAAAAAATTGGGAAGGTAAATGGAGGTGTGACAATGGCAGATTTAATTGCAGCCAATAACAACCATCGATTTAGTTGATGCCGGGGGCAGCATTATCATGGTTGTCTACTATAGTCGTGCTAGATGTGTTAGTACCACCGAATCAACGACATGAGGGGTCGGTTGCACTGCAGTTGGTTTTACCAAAACCGAAAGTATTGAGGGTGATCTTTTTATTGTATTCCCATCAATTGCCACATTTTTCATTAGGCCGATTTGAGAGAGAAGCACAATGAATTGATATGAATTGATTCATGATTTGAGCCATACCCACCATTCTTTCGATCGGTACTATCTTGATGGCATGTCAAAACCCACAATACGTATTGATTCTTCGTGCAAGTGCTCCTAAAAATGTAAAATGCACAATCGTAATATACCATCTAGTGTTTGAATCTAAAATTATGTATCCGAAAGAGACTTAAGTCAAAGAAAAGGATGTCCCCCGATCTTCCATGTCATTTTGTATAGGTAAAAATCCAAATAAGGTAATTATGCTCTCAAATAGCGTACTATGAACGATGGTTGCTTGTTGTTCTAAGTGTCTTCCACATATACTAGCTAAGAAGCTTCTTTTTTTTTTTTTTTTTTTTTTGGGATGAGTGTGTAAGGCATTCCATTCTCTAAATAAGCTGAATTTTCTATTGATAATGTCCAGATAATATTTATTCTTGCATATTTGATAGTATTGTCATAAATGATGGTTGGCTTCAACATTTCTTTTTATGATTTCCATTGTCTATGGACTTGCTATGGTTTCTTCGTTTATTGGCCCATGAGATGTCGCTTCCCGCTAATATTTTTTCTATTCATCTTGCATTTCTTATTGTAGGTGTTTCAAGGAGGTCCCTGCCTTAAGAAAATATGTTTTGCATGTTAAGAGGTGGTATCCATAATTTGGATTTTTTTTTAATTGTTCTCTTTTTTTCTTTTTTATTGCATGAAACTTCACAATTCATTTTTTCTATGAACTCGAGTTCACGCTTGGTTATCCCTTGGGAGTTGTTGTCTTCCATTACAATGAACTTCTTACTACGCACTTTCTCAAGTCCTTTGTACTTTTATCTTGTCTTCTCTTCATGGAAAAAGTGAGGCTAGTTTCTAGATAAGATCGAGGTTGCTCTGCTACCGATTTACTTATATAAGAAACTTTCCTTCTAAAATTTTTAATGTTTTCTTTGCTAAAATCTATTTGAAGAAAGGTTAGATGATTGCATAAGTAATTGTTTCTATTGATTTGTTATTTTTTTTATGCAGTGATATTGAAGTCATTGATATGGTTATTGAAGAGTCTTCGATGGCTGTGAAGCTTCGTAAAGTCAAGATTCGATAACTGCCTGTGTCCTTTTAGAGCTTCTGGAGCATAGGAGGTGGAAGTCCAAGTTTGACTCGCCTTGACCAAGGTGCTAACCAAATTGTCTTTGTGCCAACTTGTTGTTTTTTCTACTTGCAAAGGTTGGAGAGCACCCACATTCATTAGAGAGAGATACATGAGAAAGTTATTTTATTTTTTTTAAGGCCTCCTAGCTACCTTAATGAGGTTTTCCACTAGTAGGTATGCCTAGGCACTCAAAGGAGGTTTTCACCTAGGATATTTTTTTTCTCTTTTTTTTTCATCCCAATGACCACCTCATAGAGGTTTTCAATCAATGAGCCAATCTCAAATGTCTCCCCAAAATGTGTTTTCACCCGAGCTATTTCCCCCCCCCCCTTTTTTTTTTTTCTTTTCACTTTCCTACTCTACTTGGAAAAAAAAAAAAACCTTTTTCAAGTATAGGACTAATTCCAATGGAGCCATGCACACATCAAGATGGAAAATAAGATCAGGTGAACACTTTGAATACAGCCCGACATGTACCGAATATAAGATATGAATTTCTTTGAATGGGATTATATCAAGTAATATTGAGAAGAGTGTGTTGCTGCAACTTAATGACTTTTTGGAACCATATGTCAATATAGTTATGATTCCCTCATTCACTTGCTGAGTTGGATCACCTTGGATGTCCACTTATATTATGGCAACAAGTCTTCCTATTTTGTTGATTTTTCACTTGAACACATGGAGGAAATGATGGTAAACATGAGGGAACTTTCTCAACATTTGATTAAGGATTTTCCTTGTCTCTTCATCAATCAAGAAATTTCGATATTTTTATCTCGTCATTTGGATCTTGCTC
This sequence comes from Pinus albicaulis, assembly GCA_034641835.2. Lineage (NCBI taxonomy): Eukaryota > Viridiplantae > Streptophyta > Pinopsida > Pinales > Pinaceae > Pinus > Pinus albicaulis. The sequence goes on along the minus strand of JAXQQM020090949.1, from coordinate 151,995 downwards.
TTCTTGATTTTTCCTTCGTGACATTAATAGTAAATCTTCTCTTTGGTAATACCTAGGCATTCTGAACTAAGAAGAAGACCATTTAGATCAAGAGGATATGTTTAGTGTTGTACCTCAAAGATTGTAAGTGGGTTTAGATACTTCACTGGCAGGGTTTGGAAATGGTGGTACAGTTGGCGGTGGATATATGATAAGGTTGTGGTTGAGGTTGTGGTTGTGGTGGAGGTGGATGGTAGGGATAGCATGGAGTTAGGTATGGAGGATATCGAGGGAAATACTAAGGATGTTGAGGACTTTCCCAATAAGGACCTTTCCAACCATGTTTCCAAAAGATTGGGTTTGGGGTTGAAATGACCAAGGTTTCCAAGGAGCGAGTGTGTCCCAATTAGTTTGAGATGGATGTGAATAAGCTTGAAATTGTGAAGTGAGTCATTGCATCATATCAAGTTGACTAGGTTTTCGTGTGGTCTCCTTGAGCACATATTATAGCTTCTTTAGTGATTTCCTTGTCGTATTTTCTTCCTGTAAACTTCTTTTAAACTCAGGAGTAATGAGCAACATTTAGTGGCATATGATTCTACATGGATAATAAAAACATCAAAATATTCTTTCTCATTTTTCATTCTTAACATTTCTAATTGTTCACTTAGATTGCTAGGAATTTTGTTTTAAAGTTATCAAGAAAATTTCCAAGTTCATTTTGCCTTACAAATGTCAGCGTTGACTTACTTACTCTTCCTTCCTGATATGTGTTTTCACAAATTTCTTGAAATGAGAATTGATATAAGATTCCTTTACTCATGAGATTAAGAGATCAATCCACTCTTCCCTAATTATTCTAAGTAAGAGGTTTTTTAGTAAACTCAACATGCAATTTTCCTCTTAACATTATACATGAACCTCTCTTATTATATCCTCAAGGGCTCTCATCTTCTTCTTGTCTATTATAAAATTTCTTCTCTAAGATCGTGATCTTTGTATTTCTCTAGAATTATTTTTGGCATATCATTCCATGATTTTATTGAATTACTACCTAGACTCATGAACCATTTAAGAGCTCTACCCTTCAATGTTGTAGGAAACAATCTTAGTTTTCGAGTGTGTGATGAGTAGCTATAATACCTATAAATTATCTAAAATTCAAAGATAAATGTTTCTAGACTTTCCGCCTTCATACCATGGAAGTTGGGAAGGAAGAGTGGAGTGGATGTTCTTCATGTACACTATTATTCATATCTGGAATACGGGAAACCCACAAGATTTTTTAATTGTCATCATATTCATCCATATATTCTACCTTCAAAAGAGCATGGTGATGTGGTTCTTACTACACCACATCGTTAGGTGGGGGTTGGTATTCGGAAGTATTTAAAAAAAAAATATGAGTATCCCTACTCTTATGAGGCATGAAATTCGATATTTTTGTATTTTTTTTAATATTTATGAATGGCATGAAAATAAATGAAAGTGGAAAATAATGCTAAAAATAAAACCAAAGAATCTACTAGACACCCTCCATGCAACGACGCCAAAAGTGGTGAGCCTTGTATTGTACCAAGAGGCCGTTAAATCCTCGAGGGGTTATCCTAATTTACATATCAACCCACGGTTCGTACAAAATTGGAGGTGACAAGGTTATATACATAGTAGATGCATTATGTTGATTTCATCCTCTTCCGCTTACGAAAGGTTGTTATTTCAAAGGGTTATCAATGAAGCCTATCACACTTCAATGAAAGTAAACTAAATTGCAGAAAGGAAATGAGAGAAAGAAAATAAATTAAATCGTTGAAAAGAAATGACAAGAAAGGGAACTAATGTAAATTGTGGAAAAAAATGACACAAGGGAAGTTAATTTAAATTGCTAAAAAGAAATAAGATAAAGGAAACTAATTTAAACAACACTTAACTTCGCGAATCACAACATGCCCTACTCTATCTATCATGCTACTATCTATGCAAATATACATGACCTAATTCTAATTTGAAGAAGTGTGCATGTAGTTTGGAGGAAAAAGGGCTAAAGAGGCTAATGGAGGGCTTACACACATGAAACAAGGCTTAGAAGTGAAAATATGGGTTTAAATTTTACAAAACCTTATTATAGTGTAGAGAAGGCTCCTTGGAGCGGAATTGATTGGAAGGTCTCGATTGTGGAATTGTGATGAAGGGAAAGGTCATGAAGTGCAAAATGCGAAGGGTTAAATGGCCGCAATGAGAAAAAAATGAAAATTGCGAATAGGAAAGAGTTGCGAAAAGGTAAAATCTACAAGATGCGAATGTGATAGGGATGACGCGGTAGTGGGACCGGTGGCGGACCGAGATCGCAGTAATATCGCATTCGATGTGCAGAGGGTAAGTGTTAAAGGAAAGAGGGAAACATTGTGATTTGCAATTTCAATGTAAGGTATGAAGCGATTGTCGCAATCGCCGAAAATGGTAAGTGTTAAAGGAAAAAAAGGAAACATTGTGATTTACGATTGCAATGTGGAGGTACGAAGTGATTATCGAGAATCGTGAAAAAACAAGTGGTAAGTTTTAATGGGAATGAAATAAGAAATGTGATTACAATTTATGAAGTACCGAAGCAAGAGAACCGAGGAGAAAGAAGGGAGTCAAATTTTAATGATTTTCTAAGCGTTTACGTTAAAAAAGGTAAAGGTGAGGTGAAAAGGAAAAAATGCTATGATGTTGAAGAACGTAAAAGAAATGGAAGGGGTGAAGCGAGATGCGAAGTGCACTATCGGAAGTTTGGAGGAGAACAAAGGGAGGTCAGTTTAAATATTTTTGTGAAAAAAAAGGTGCTAAGAATCGATAAGAAGAGAGAAAGGAGGGAAATGAAGGTGTAAGAACAAGGTTTAGAAGTGTAAATACGAGATGGGAAGAAATTGTAAGATGAAGCAGAACGCGTAAATGAAATCTCCTCGAACTTTCGATGCTCATTTGTGCAAACAAAACATGGATTCGCATGGAAAACACACAAAATGCGTGATAAAAACGTAAATAGAAATCAATTTTTGGGTCTATGGAAGGTTTAACCTCCTTGAGCTCTATTGACAGATGAGAAGGGGATCTTGGCCCATTAACCTTTTTATTTATTTTTCTCCATTATATTACTCAAGCATATGAAACCTATAGAACAAAACTAAAAGAAAAAAATAAACATAAATTAAACTATGAGTAGCGTAAATAACTAAATGACATAAACAAAGCTAGCTTAATGGCAAAAATGAAAGGATGGTAACAACAAGAGAAGTTGAGGCACATGGGTTGGGCCCTAACCCATGAGCCTTGCTATCCTGAACTAGATCAATATAAAGTCATATGAATACTCATTGCATTAAAAATACAAATTTCCCTATTACATATCGAAGGTCTTAAATAGAAAAAGCCTAATAGCTTGCACTAAAGTTCCAACTAGAATCGACTAGAATTGACTAGCTCTTCCTAGCTCTAGCTCTTCTCTATTTATTCTGCTGCTGCGCTACCAATAGCTCCCGATAAATTAGTGATTAATTCCGCTGAATCCCGCAAAAATATTTAGTTCTCTCCCTATTTGAGTTGTTTGGCCGCTCGAACTCAAACTACCGGGGAGAATAAGTGATTGATTCCACTCTGACTCCAAGTAAATAGAGATTGAGTGAACTCCCTCTTGAGCGTTGCTTGGCCGCCTCCGGAACTATAATTGTTGGAGGGGATCTCATGAGGATCCTTTGGCTACCTTGTAGAGTTAAGGAGGGTAGAAACCCCTTGAATCTCTCCAATATTTCTCTCAAATTTCCGATATTGTGCCTATTTTATTCTCCAATCTTGATCTTTAGTGGCAGTGGAGAAAGTCCCTAAATCATCTCCTTCTCCAAATCTACATAATCGCCAAATATTCTATAATAATAACCAATACTAGGCACAAATATGGAATTACCTTTAAATCTTCTCTAAGAAAATATTGAAGCATAAGAAACATTATTATGTATGAGATACTTAATATATATATATATATATATATATATATATATATATATATATATATATATTCATGTGCATAAGGAAGGTAGATGGGCTTAAGAAAGGTTATATGGGCCTTATTTTATGCTCCACTTAGAGGCCCATCACCGGGTCAGAATATTATTTTTATACATCAAATATATAAATGTAGTCATAATTTCAATGGGGAGTCTAGCTTTGATCAAGAGGATATGAGCAGCAGAGTATTTTTAGTTTATCATGAGGTTATAGTATCAAATTTACTATTGTGACATTCCTCTCGCAATGATCATGAGAGTGAAAAGGTGGTCAATAGTTGAGTGATGTCTCCTAAAATCCTTTAGACTTTTACCACGGTTTTCAAGAAAAAGGCTAAGCTTATTTTGAAAATGAGCCCAACCCTGAGCCCAAGCAGGGGATGTGGTTAATCATAATGGCCTTGTAGTTGGGAACAATTTTATCCTCAATTTTGAATATAGGCATAATAAGGCTTTGCATCCAAAGATTAGGGAAACTTTACATCCGAATTTAGAAGCTATGGAGATGATGAAGGAATATCGATCTACCATTTCAAATACCTTAGACCACGGTCCTTACATATTTAGCTTTCCATTAGCGATATTATTAATTACCAACTCAACGTTTTCCGCAGAAAATATATTTTTCTTAATAGTAAAAGGCTTAATATGGTTCCCATGATGTCTAGATAGTCATACAACTTCTTAAGATAGTTTCTTCCATTTTCTAAGGGGATAGAATGATATCTTTAGTTTTAGAGAACAAGCACATTCCCGCAAAATGTCATAAGGAGTGCAAATTTAGAAACGTGGGGAAGTTCTTGTATCTTATTAATATATGAACTCTTCTTCCTCTTGATTACAACTTTTTATATACTTATATTCTTGGAGCTTAATGATTTCATTAGAGGCATCCTCGATTAAGCTTTCCAAGAAAGTTTACACTCTTTGTCATACCAAGGATTGGAAGTTCTATTATTCTTCTTATACTTAATGAAATTAAAATGATAGTATTAAAATTGTAATAAATTTGAATTATATTGTTATTATAAGCCGTGGAGGCTAAATCCTTCATTTCTTAGGTTGTAGATGTATTTTTCTTAAGAAATTGAAAGATATTTTTATCCAAGTTTTATTTTTTCTTATATGATGTAGAGAGTTATTATTAGAAATATCAGAGTGAAAGAAATATCCTATTGGTTGTATAATCCAAAAATATTCATCCAAATGTACTCATTCAAGGGATCAATTTTATGAAGTCGATGTGTGAGGAAACACTGTTCCTTATATAACATACTATACCACCAAAACACCTCCTCGAGTATTTCTTATTCCAAGTTGACAAAAGAGGAAACGATCAAGGTGATCCTAGATTTTTCAAGTCTAAATTCTTAAACTAAAAGAATGAGATCAATATCACGCTAGATCCAACTTAACATTATGACCTTTACACTATGGAAAACCATGAGAATTCCAGAAGAGGAACAAAAACTAATGCTAGTCTTTATTTATCACTTGTGTTTGGGACTTCTAACTCTAATAATAGCTTTTATATTCCTAATGATTGCTCATTTCCTTATTTTCTTTCCTCATTGATATTTTGGACTTTTTCTAAGTTCACTCAAGTTAACATTTATTAGAATTAAGATAGTAAATTAATATAATTTAACAAAGTTTAGAAAGATAAAAATATCTAAAATTTTGTTTAAAATGTTATATATTAATGAGAATTGGGAATAGTTATTGCATTAAATGACGTTAAGTTGAAGCTAATGCGTTTAGATACATGATTTGCATAAGGAAGTCAACCTAGTTGATATGATGGAAATGGAGTAGCGTATTAGTAGCCATATATTCTAACCTTAAGTTTTTTAACAAAATACTACGATATCTACACTATTTACATTGCACATTCACTAATACTAACCTAAAAAATTAAAATATATAAATCTTCAAAATGTTACACTAAACCATGATGAATTATTCATCCACTTTAATTTTTAAGTCTCTTGATTAAACTATTAAGGAAGGGGGATACCATTCTTTATATATTGCACACTGATAATTTTTAAGAAAGTAATTTTAGTTGAAAATAATTATATTATTTGTGTATTGAGAAAGGTTACATAAGTTTTAACGTATCTCCCTTAGTTTAGGACTTGTTCCTAGAATTGTGAGCGTCCGTTTGCAACTTCCTGATTTCTTGTGATGTACTTAAAGATGTAATTTATGATTCATGAATGTAGAGTGATCTCTTCATTTGAGTGTAGTCTCTAGGTGCGCATCACTCGAGAGCTATAACTCTATTTTTCACTGCGATATTTTATCTTAGTATCGAGTCACATGTCATGTATTGGGTGAGCCTGATCTTATCGCTTTATGGTTAAATCGCCTGGCTAAAAGTGGCTTTGTATTACGTATACATGAGAGTTTTTAGGCTCGGGGTCGAGCAAAGTGGACTACGCAACACCCGGGCTCACCTGGCCTCGTATGATTTTTTAATCTCTAAGGTATAAATAATGGCCACGTCTCCTGCACTACTTCTACCCATACATCATAAACTCGGGATATACTCGCCTATGCCCTAGCTTAAAAAAAAAGACTTATATATCTATATATATATTAGTTTGTATTTCTCGTGTCAGTTTTTCGTAGCTTTGACCAACTCTAGCCCATCAATAGGCCCTTCCTCAAACTTTCCAAATAAATTTATAAAATTTTCAACATTTTAAAGTTGCTAAAGACGTACGTATAGATGTATGCCTCCACGCATACATCTATCTATACTGCTAACTCCCTCTCCATTGCTCCCACTATGACTCTACAGCTTTATATGGATCGTAAAATGACAGTTCTGCTCATTGTATTTTTACATATGCCATAATCTTCCCCTCACACACTTTTATCACACACTAGATGTTCAATGTTCTCCTTATTTTATCATATAAAACATTCAAATGTGTTTGACACTCGTGCAGATTCAACTATTCATGGGAAACCAGGGATACGCATCCTCTTGCTTCAATCAAATGGAGGTCGAGAATACCGAACCTGATAGTTTAGAATCCCCAGTGTTGTAGATCCTCGTACTTAGTTAGGATTCAACTTCGCTTTCATATGTTTACACTTACATTTAATAGAATCATTTAAATTTAATTCTACAATTCCATTGTAACACAAAATTCTATTACAATTAACCCCATACTCGCTATCACAGTGGTTAGTTGTTTCCTATTTTCTCGTTATTGGTTGCTGTGAATTGCCCATCAATATTATGATAGGTTTAGTTATTTGGTACTACGTTCATGGGTACTGCTTTTGTTAACATTTTCTCTCGTCTATACACACAAAAGAATTAAATATCCCTTTAAAAAGACAAGAAGCTACCCCCGTACCTATTATTAGATTAGCCGTTCAAATGATCTACCACTTTTAAGCATTACTACAAGGTACTCATCCCTATAATCCAACCATTTGTCTCTCGCTCGTCAATAGCTTTAGGTTGCCATTACATGAGTTACTAAACAATTAATCAATCTAAAATTTGCATAATGTCCATACATAACAATTCATAAATTGCATAATGAACCATAACATCACAATTCAAATTGCATAATGAACTATAACATCACAATTCATAATTGCATAATGAACTATAACATCACAATTCATAAAACAAGGATATGTTTAATACGTAATTCTTTACAGAATTTCCAAATTATGCATGCATACTCTCTATGACTACCCTCCCAACCCTTAGAGTTCATTTATCTCTAGAACTCACCCCCGAGCCGAGATCCCAAGAACAGACTAACCTCAACTGCGCCTGAGTGCCTTATTTGCTTCGTGCTTTCCCAAAAGCCTCGTTTCCACTTCGCGTCCACTTCAAATAGATGCTTATCTCGTTGCCTAGGCTTCCATTTTGGGATTCTTTAAAGCCGTTTAAGCTTTTCCCCGCCTTTCCAAATTTTCACTCTTCCCAACTACTCCCCTCTTCAAAATTAATTCCTCCTCAACCTAAATTAATTTTCTTTCAAGGATTTTGAAATATTCTTTGGGATTTGTTGCCTTATCCATCCTCATGGATTTGGCAGTGATCTCTAATTCTCATTTGGTCATATTGCATACACCATATTTTATTTATTTTTCATAAATAAATAATTAACCACATCCACACAAGTATTTATCCATTGGGGTCCACTCCCCCTTTGGATTTATGTTCAAATGTCAAATCCTCGGAAATCATAGAACTTTGGGGGTGTTACATTGGCCGCTTTCTTCGCCGACGCGCTCACACCGAGAAGCGCAATTGGCGTCAGCCTCGCTTGGCCCATACCCGCGCCAATGTGAAAACCGCGACGGCATCGAAGCACACGGGAAAACCTGCGCTAGCGTCTCCCCGTTCCGTCCATACCCGCACACCAACATGCCAAATCACGGGATTGGCGCGGACGCACGTGGAAAACCCACGCTAAAATTTTGCCTCGCATTTTTTTTGAACTCGGTGCGGATTTTTCACTGTAGCAGTGCTACCTCACCTTCTGGAAGATCCGTGGAAAGCCTCATTTCGTGGAAGATCTCGTAGAAAGTTACAAGACGAGAAGCTCGATCTCGAGGAGAGGTGAGATCGCATCGCTTTGTGGTCGTATTGTGAAACAACGGATTTGCTCGTTGAGCAACATTATTTTGTAGATTTTCCGTATATTGCCGGATTCGAATCGAAGACACAATGGGTGGATCGGGGAGAACTATAAGAATAGTGGCACATCGATTGTAAGGATCTCGACGGTATTGATTTTTTGTTTGGACAAGCAGTAGATTCATTTATTTGTAGATCGGTTCGAATGAGAATACTAAGGGAATCATATCTCCATGAGTTTGGAAAAAAACTCGATGATCTAACTTCACGACCCGGAAGCTAATACGTACCTTCTTTGAGGGTGCAAATGCATGGTCGAGAAGTTACAAAAGATGAGCAAGAGACCGAATTCAATCACAGGAGGGACTACGCAGGAGCAAGAATGGGATAAGAGAGAAAACAAAGAAATTTTTTTGTTGAAGATATCTCATTAAGGACAACATTATTCCAAATATCGAAGAGTGTAAAAACATCCTAGAGATCCTGATGACCAAAGTTTATATCAAACCTAACACAAATCGAATTATGGTACCAAAGGCAAGCTTACGCTAATGAAGATGGACGAAAGTGAGACCATTGTTGCATTCATCGCATGAGTTAAAGATCTCAAAGATGGATTGGGAGACATTGGAGAGAAGGTAAAATATCTGACCACAATCACGTTGAATGGGATGAGGGATGAATACCAAATGTTCATCACCGGATTGGCAGCAAGGAAGAAAGCTCCTACATTTGATGAATTGATAGGGATTCGTCGTGTAAGAAGAGGAGAGACTTGAAGAACTTAAAAATATAGAGAGATGATCTTGGCTCGATGGCGAAACGACGATCATTCAGAGGAGAGAAGCCATAGCAGCAATCACAACCGCAACAAGCAGAGAGGAGAAGAGGATGTACATCATAGAAGAGTGTATTAAGTTATAATCAGAATCACTCGTAAAAGGATGCTATTATTATGGAAAGAAGGGTCATACGCATTGAATTCCTTAAGAAGTAGGTAGATGATGCAAAGAAAAAGTTGGCAAAACACAAAGGATACTTTGTCAAGGAAGATGAAGATCTCAAATAATTTAATTTCAATTGTTCACAATTGACTCCAGGTTCTTTGAAGATCTAATGAGGATGACATTCTAGTGCATCCTCTCACATGACAGGTAAGAGGGAATGTTTGAAACTATTGAAGAAAGTACATATGGATCAAAAATTTATTTAGGAGATGATAGTGAATATGAGATTAAAGGTTATGGGGATATTTTGGTAAAGTTACCAAATGGTGATAGGTCATTTTAAAAATGTGTTATTTGTACCCGGATTAAGAAAATTTGACATTCGTATCCATGATAACCGACTCAAGATATGCAAGTCGAATTCTTCAAAACTCATTGTGTCATAAAGATTGCAGAAAGAAATCAAGGTAATTAGGCGTGTGTGTAGTAAAGCTTATATAGACCGGATGGGTATACCACATGCTGTAAGCCATGGTTGCAGTGGATTGATGTACTGAAAATTTGGCACTAGAGGTTCGGTCATTTGAATTTGTAGGACCTCATGTTATTATAGAGAAAAAGGTATGGTTGAGGGACTCCGTTTTTCACAAGCTTTCACCAAATCAAGGATCGATGTGCCCCAGTAAAAATGCATAGAGAAGACTTTCCCGTGCATGATAGAAGGAAGGAAATAGATATCCTAGAACTAGTATAATGACATATGCGGACCTATGCATTTCCAGGTCGCTAGGTGGAGCATATTACTTTATTGTATTTAGTGATGATTGCACTAGATATTCATGGGTTTATTTTCGAGTAAAAAGAGTTGGGACTTTCCAAGATTTTATAGAATTTAAAACCTTCGTGGAAAAACAAACTTTTGGGAAGAGCGTAAAAAAATTCTCTCGCTTTCCGATGAAGGGGGAGAATATAGGTCAAGGGGAATATGAAATTTCAAAATCTCATGGGATTGTGCAAAGAGTTTACAAGTGCCTCACACACCACAATAATGGGAGTATCGCAGCATAATAACATAACTTTAGTGAGTTTAAGGAGTATGTTACAAGGTAAGGGTCTATCTAATAGTTTTTGGGCATAAGCTATTAATATTGTCAAGCCATTTAAAGAACAGAAGTCCTAACAAATGTCTTGGCTTTCTCCAAAAAACCCCTTCAAGCATTATATGGACTCAACTAGCGCAAATCATTCAAGAGTATATGGTTCAAAAGCCTTTGCCCATACCCAAAGCCGATAGGAAGAAATTAGACCCTAAAGCTATCAAATGGATATTTTTTGGATATGGCATTGAATTTAAACACATAATTTGTTCAATCCTAAGTCTCATAAGAGCCTGGCAAAGGTAGGATGTGGTGGTGTTTCATGAACACGTTCAAGAAGGGAAGGATGATAGTGATGATGATTGGCACATTCCATCGTTGATGGAGGAAAGCAACAGGATGAACGAGAGCAGAGAAGAAAGAAGAGAAGGAATAAGGTGATAGAATCAATAATGTGAGCCCAAATAGTCTTTAAGAAAACAAATTTGAGGTAAGTCCCCTACCAAGGAGATCGTGTAGAAGACTCAAATACCATCCAGATTGAAAGACTATGCTTTCATGTCAAATATTTTAACATTGTAGAACCCACTAATTACAAAGAAGCTAGTCAATCCGAGGCATGGAGGGCTACAATGAATGAAGAGATTGAATATATTCTTAGAAATAAATACTTGGGATTTAGTTGAACTTCCTAAAGATAAAACACCCATAGGATGTAAAATGGCTATTTAAACCTAAAATGAATGCGTATGGAAGTATAGAAAACTAAAGCTAAGTCAAGGTAAAGGGGTTCTCACAGCAAGAAGGTATAGATTTTGATGATACCAGACTCTAGAAAGTTTAAACACTATTATAATGCTTATTTCTCTAGCTGACAAAACACAATTGGGAGCTACACCAAATTGATGTTAAATCTCGCATTTTTAAATTGTGAGTTGAAAGAAGAAATTTACTTAGTACAAATTAAAGGGTTTGTAAACAAGGGCAGGAATATCTATCAGTGCATTGAAAAAATCACTATATGGCTTAAAACAAGCACCCGTGTCTTGGTATGAAAAGATTGATTCTTTTTTATTTTTAGAGCATGGTTTTCATAGGAGTTTGAATGACCTAAATTTGTATACCAAGTACAATAAACAATGTAGACATTTTGATTTCTTTGTATGTGGATGACATGATCATAATAGGCAATGCAAGATAATTTAACCAAAGAAATAAAAAGGTTGATGGCAATGCTTTTGAAATGAAAGATCTTGGAAGCCTCCATTATTGTTTGGGATTGGAATTATGGAGAGACACTAGAGTACTTTTCTTACTCAAGAAAAGTATGCTGAATTGGCTGGAAAAATTTCTGCATGGATTAGTGTAGGTCAAATAGCAACACCATTACAAAGAGAATTTGAAGTTGTGCAAAGGACGATGGCACTAAGGAGGTGGATGCCACTATGTATAGACAAATTTCAGTTCGGAGTTTGATATATCTCACAACAAACCTAGACCCTGTGACTTGGCATACTCGTTAGTGTGTTGAGCCAATTCATGTCTAAACCACTTCAAAGTCACTGGTAGCAGCAAAAGCGTCTTCAGTATCTTTGTGGTACTTCGTTAATTATGGTATTTTATACACCGACACATCTCATATTACTCTGAAGTGTGTTTTTTAGATTCGTATCAAGTGTGTAACCTAGATGATCGAAGCTCTATCACAGGTTACGCATTTAGCATGTGATAAGGGGTCATAACATGGAGCAAGAAAAAAGTAGTGCTAATCGTAGCATTATCTTCATGTGAAGCCGAGTACCAAGCATTGTCTCAAGTAGCCTACGTGTGAAGTGATTCCGGTTGAGAAGGCTTCTCAATGATGCGGGAGAAGAACAAAAACTCAACTTCCATCAAAAGTGACAACCGCAGCACCATTAAACTAGCATACAATCCAAGCAGAGCCATAAAACACCAAACATATTGACACCTGCCTCATTTGTCGAGGAAAAACTACAAGAAAAGAAATCATTGTTACTGTAGTAAAACTTGTGACAATATGGCTGATATTTCTACTGCTCTCGTACATGTAAAGTTTGAGTTGTTTGTAGTGATGCTAGGAGTTTAGGATAATCCTTTCTCCATTAAGGGGGGAAAATAATTATATTATTTGGTGTATTAATGGAGAAAAAGGTTACATAAGCCGTAATGTATCTCCTTAGCTTTAGGATTTGTTCCTAGAATTTAGAGTCCGTTTGCAACTTCCCGATTTCTTGTGATGTACTTAAAGAAGTAATTTAATTCATGAATGGAGTGATCTCTCTCCATTTGAGTGTAGTCTCCGTGTAGTACTCACTTGAGAGCTACAACTCCTTCTTTCACCTCGTGTATATTTTATCTATTTTTTCTAGAATTTTTAGATTACTCATATGAGTAAAACTTTGGTTTAAATTTGAAGAGATAAATGAAAATGAGACACACTTTCTTACATTTTTCAAATTCCAACCATGTACTTTTTAAATATTTAAAAATTTAATAAAATAAATATTTTATTAATTATTTTTATTATAATTTTATAAAATATTATTAATTCATTATTAAAATATTGTTTTAAAATGTCTCAACGTTAAAGTCATGTTGGTTATTAACGTTATTTAATTATTTTTTAAATATTTTTGAAATGATTATTTATAATATTTAATGATATAATTTTAAAATGTTGGTTTAATTATATTTTAAACTTTAGTTAAATAAATATATATTTTTTAAATATTTATTGAAATAATTTTTTTTTATATTTAATGATATGATTTTAAAATGTTGGTTTTATTTTAAACTTTAGTTAAATAAATATTAAAATTTTTAAAATTTTATTATAGGTTATTATGATTATATTTAATAATTAAAAGGTTTTTATAAATCTAGGAATATATTACTATTTTTTTTTTAATTGAATATATAGACTTTTTTTGTTTTGAATATATAGACTAACTTAATGGTATAATGATATATATTCTATTAAATATATATTTTCACAATTTGTCAAAATTATATTTCTTTATTTTATAATTGTAAAATATGTGATAAAATGAAAAAGTATGATATTAATATAAGTAATCTAGATTTCATTTTTAACATAGGATCATATCAAGATTGATCAAAAATTTTTTAGATACAAACTTGTTTCTTAGAGTGAAAAGAGATTTGACTTCTCTCTTTTGATATTTTGATACTTTGTAGTTGATATAGGCTAGTTTACTTCACCTTTAAAATGGGGACTAAGTTCCACATGAATAATTTTATTTTTAGTATTAGCTTACTTTTATAGGTTTATTTTTACTTCCATTTTTATTTTATTTTGACTTGGTTAAAATGTTTACATTGCACTCAATGTTTTCATTTCATTTTATTTTATTTATTTATTTGGAATTTACAACATTTCCACCCATAATAAATTTCAGAGAGAAAGTCTAAAGACAAATATATATTTATTTCAATTTTTTTTTTTATTATTTAACACCTTAGCCACTAGGTGTTGAGAATATCTAATGAGTCTCACTTGAGGGGGAAAGACCCATTTTCTCATGCGTCTTTTGTAAAAATGGTTATAGTAGGTCGCAAGGCCTTAAAGCTTTCCTTAAAGGAGCAGTCCTTTTTAAAAAAGAGCCTGAGTGGTCCAACAAGCAGTATGGTCATTCATTTAGGTACCACCGATAAGATTGTGAGGATCCTTAAAGCATAAGGTATCGTCATTTCTTCAAGCCCCCTTAACATGCATTCCCAACTCGTCGCTAAAGATCCGATTGACTCCTAGGGATGGAAAAAAAGGTGTCTACATCATTCCTTTTTCTTGTAAATTCTTACATTGATAAAATTGGCCGGGCCTATTAATCGAAGGATTCGTGAACATGCTTTGATGGCTAAACATAGAATATTTCGCTTGTCCGCCCTAGCCGAGCATGGTATATTACTAACCATCATGTTTGCATCGAAGAGGCTAAGGTCATTTCTAGGATCGAACATTTCCATCATTGTAAGTTAAGAGAGGCCTTAAAATTGAAAAAGACTCGTTAATCTCAATAGAGATGATGACTGGAATATCAATAGGTGTTGGATACCGCCTTATATTCGGACATTAATTATTTTTAAAAAAATTATTTATTTATTTTTTATTTATTTATTTATTTTTCCTTTAGACTTCACTCATTAAAAATAAATAAACAAATATATAATAAGAAATATTATATAAAGAATAATAATAAATAAATAATTAAATCAATTTATATATATATTTAGATATCACTATTAATTAATTAATTAATTAATTAATAATAATAATAAATATATATATATATATATATATATATATATATAAATTTAAATCTAAAAATAAAATGTAACGGTAGTCAAACTAATGGTTGGTTGAGCTTTCACTTATCTATCTAAACTTAATTTTTAATTTAATCTCTCACTCATTTCCGATGATGAACCACACTCCCTTTGCTCGTCTCGAAACGCGTCAACCATGTTCCATTGCATGTGACTATTACCAAATTTACAATTTTTATAATGTATCAAAATTTACACTCAAAAAAATATTGTATATTTTAAAGTTTAATAAAAAGAAATAATAATTAAATTTAAAAAAATTTAATTTAATTTTTTTATATTTTAAATTATAATAAAAATAAATAACAATATAATTTATGTATTTGTATTATTATGATTTAATAATTAAATGTATGATAAATATAATAATATATATTTTTCTAAATATTTTTATCATAAAACATACTAATAATTTAGTAGAAATTCTTTCGGTAAAAATCACATGCACAAGAACGTGGTCGACGCGTTTCAACCAAATCCAAAGGTGGTTCATCATCAGATCGTGAGAGATCAGATCCAGACATTAAGTATGAATAGATGTAGAAATAAGCTCAACTAGCCGTGAAGCACCCGCTAGTTTATTAAGAAAAAGTAAATATTCCATTATTTATTTATTTAATTTGACATTAATTTCATTTCTTTATTTATAATTATTATTTTAATAAATTTTACAACCTTAATATATTTAAACATCTAATTGACCAATTCAATAATATAATGGTAAATAATAACCAATCTTAGTGCATATATGTAAATTCTTTATTAAATTATATAATAATCAATTATTATTAATAATTAATAAATATATTTAATTATTTTCCATGTAATCTAACAAAGTATCAATCCAAAATTCAAACATGGAGTCAAACCAATTATAGAGAAAAATAAATAAATAAATAAATACAAATACAAAATAAAAAAATAAAAAAAATATAAATAAATAAATAATAAATAATAAATAATAAATAAATAAAAACAAAATAAAATATAAATACAAATTAATAAATAAAAAATAGAAATATTTTTATTATTATTATTTATTATTATTTTAAATAAATAAATAAAGTATAAAAATAAATAAATAAAATTAAATGATTTTCAAATAGAAGTAAATTTGAACATTCTCGCCCTTAGGTTCATATGAATTGCTCATAGGAATGGATCAAGGCTAGAAAAGAAGAAAGCCTTGATGAAATTCTAGGATAAGACTCTCAGAGGTGTGTAGATGATGAAGGGAACCCTTTGGTTCTCGGGGGAAACAAACCTATCTCGTAAGACAACATCAAGACTAATTAAAATGAACAAATTTAGAAAAGGATACCAATTTTATGACATGTGGAAGAAACAATCAGTAGACCAAGAAAGATTGTTGGATGTTGTGCCAAAGAGGAGAGTTTAAGGAAGTCTTTTTAGAAGAGATCCTCATCTTCCCCCGCAGATCACTCCTTCAATCGATCCGGTGCCTAGAGGTACCCCGTTTCCCGAGCCCCCTTATCGAATGAGTCCCCCGAACTTATGGAACCGATAAAAATGCAATTCGAGGAAATGTTAGATAAAGGTTATATCAGACCGACTTGGGGAGCACCTAAGGCTGCTCGTGAAAAGGAAAGATGGAACTTTTCGCATGTGCATTGATTATTGTCAATTGAATAAGTTGACCATTAAAAATAGATACCCTTTGCCTTAGAATCATGATCTTTTCGATCAAGTGAGAGGAGCCAGTATTTTCAAATATTGATTTAAGGACTGCTATCACCAAACTTCAGGAATTAAAGAAGAAGACATCAGAAAAACAACCTTTCGAACTGTGCATGGTCACTATGAATTTGTAGTCCTACCTTTTGGTTTGACAGTGCCCCGCCACATTTATGTGCCCGAAGAAAATGTGTTAAATAAGTACTTGGATAAATTTTTCCCTTATGTTCATAGATGATATTTTAGTCTACCTCAAAAATTGAGGAGGAACATAAAGAACACTTGAGATAGTGTTGCAAACTCAAGGAAAACCAATTATATGCCAAGTTCAAAGAAATGTGAATTTTATAAAGATAAGATCCAATACTTGGGTCATATTATTTCGAAAAAGGGATGGTTTTTGCATCTCGAAAAGATAAAGCTTATTAAAGAATGGCCTGTTGCACTTAACCTGATGTTTCTTAGGCAAAGGGGAGATCATTCATGGGGATTTGTGCTATTATCACAGAGATTTGTGGAGAGATTTTCGCAATAGCACATCCCATAACATCATTACAAAGGAAGTGGGTGTAAAATTTGAGTGGACTCGAAAAATGCTGCATCAGCTTTAACCAATTAAAACTAAAACTTAGTACAAATTTCACCGAAGATCGCATATCCCGATAAAGAATTTGTGGTATGTACGATGCCCGTAGAGAGGGGCTAAGGAGTTCTTTTGCAGAAAATTCGTTATTGCATATGAATCTAGGAACCGAAGATACATGAACAAAACTATGCCTATGATTTGGACTTAGTCATTATTCATGCTTGAAAATGTAGCTTACACTATCTCCTTGGAAAGAAATTTACGTTGATGATCGATCACATTGTCTTAAATATTTCTTTTCCAAACTGATTTGAATGCTAGACAGCGTATGGTCGTCTTTTCCTAAGTGAATTTGATATGGACATAAAACATATCATGGGGAAAGAAAATAAAATTGTCGATGCATCGAGCGTAAAATGCTTTGTCGAATATAAATAGCATTGGAAGTAGTGCCCAGACGTAGAAGATTTGGTGGAAAGGCAAAGAACCAAGATCCAAATTATGAAACACTACTCTGCGGAAACTACTAAAGAAGGAGAAGACTGATTTCACTCAAAACCAAAAAGGGTTGATCTCATATAAGAACAAGTAGGCATATATTCCAAATGTGGAGTCCTTGAAAAAAGAGATTATAGATGAATATCACAACAACCATATGCAGATTATCCAGGATATCGAAATGTTAATGTACTTTGAAAAAGAAGCTACTTTGGCCAAAGAATGAAGAGATGTAGCATAATATTTAACTAGATGCATGAATTTCAACTAGTCAAAGTTGGAGCATGAGCATCCGCCGGTCTTTTTAAAACACATCAGCTGACAGGCACGGGAAATGGGACACAATTTCCATGGATTTCATAACAGATTACCCAAAACCAAATACCAACATGATTCAGTTGATGGTGGTAGTAGACACTTTAACAAAAGTCGGCACATTTTATACCAAGAAATCTACCTTCGGACAGCCTCAAGTAGCGAATGTGTTCCGAAGTAGGTAGTAAGGCTCATGGGGGTTCCAAAGGTGATTTTTCCGACCGCATGCTAAGTTTACACAGCCTTTGGAAAGGCCATTGGAGGACAGTACTAAGTTGAATTTTAGTACTGCTTACCACCCTCAGACAGATGGTCAAACAGAGAGAACAAATCAAATTCTCGAGGACATGCTGAGAATGTATGTGATGGATAGGCCATCAAAGTGGAAAGATTACTTGCATTTAACTAAATTTTCCTATAATAATAGCTACCAATCCTCCATCAAAATGAGTCCGTTTCAGGCACTCTATGGGAGAAAATTTCATACTCCCTGAGCCGGAGCGCC
Source organism: Pinus albicaulis (assembly GCA_034641835.2). Taxonomy (NCBI): domain Eukaryota; kingdom Viridiplantae; phylum Streptophyta; class Pinopsida; order Pinales; family Pinaceae; genus Pinus; species Pinus albicaulis. The sequence continues at coordinate 133,344 of JAXQQM020090949.1, read as the reverse complement.
CCGCAGGATAAATTGATGTTGGGGCCAGATAAGCTTTACAAGAGATGGAAAAGAATTTTCCAATAGATACAAATATCAAGACACAAGGTCACGAAAAATTTTGCCGATAAGAAGAGATACACCGAGAATTTGAAGTGGGAGAGCATGTGTACTTACGTATTAAACCCAAAAAGAGCACACTTTATGTGGAAGTTGTAAAACTATTCTCAGATACTGTCCTTTTGAAGTATTAGAAAGGGTGGGACTAGTGGCTTACAAGTCGGCCTTACCTACCCCATGTTAGAGTTCAAGATGTGTTTTACAAGTTTCTTTGTTAAAAAGATATGTCCATGATGCTTCTCACATAGTTGATTGGAATGTTGAAATGCTGGAACCGGTATGAGTTTCTCAGCTTTAACCTTGAATATTGGAGCGGGAAAAAATTGAATTAAGGAACTGAATGGTATCAAGAGTAAAGGTGCAGTGGAAGCACTTTACTGATGAAGAAGCTACCCGGGAAAGAGAAGCTGAAATAATGAAAAGATATCCATTTTTGTTTGAAAAATGAATAACAACACCGAGGATGGTGTTTGCTTTCAGAGGGGGAATATGTAACACCCCTAGTTTATGTGTTTTAAATTTGAAACTAGACATTTGAACTTTAATCCTAAGGGGAGTGGACCTAAAGACAAAGTATTTTATGAATGTAATTAAATATTTAATTTGGAGGAAATGAATAAAATGATTTTGTGCGCATTGACCAAATGAGATTTATGAGATCACTTGCTAAATCCATGAGGATGGATAAGGCAAATATTTCCACAATATTTTAAAATCCTTGAAAGAGAAATTATTTCCAATTTAGATTTCGAGGAAAAATCTACCCCAATGATGAGGAAAGTAGTTGGGAAGAGGTAAAAAGATGGAAAAGCTGGAAAAGCATAAACAAACTTTAAAGAATCCCTAAAATGGGAGCCTAGGAAAACAGAAGACAAGAGAAAACATCCTGAGATTCTCGACTTGCACTAGGCACATGCTTTCGGGAACAATAGCTTAAATAAGCCGCTCCTAAACAAACATTAGAGGTTGATCTATTCTTTGGAGATGATCTCACTTGAGGTGAGTTCTGGGAGATAGAAGGACTCTAAGGTTGGGAGGTTGGTCAATTGCAAGAGTGGTATGTCTCAAAATTTATTGGTGTGTTTTAACTTCCCCGTGGTATGAATCGCTAAATATAATAGTTGATTTGTGTGTTAGATTTATTAGTGTTAACTAACAGAATTAATCATAAGGCATTCACCTTTATAATTCGTATAGTTGTAGACAAGAAATCAGAGAGTAGAATCCACCAGAAACTCTAAACCGAGGTCGGTTTTAAATCTCGAGATACATATTCCTCTCAGATAATTTAACTTTAAACTATCTCTCGATCTACTAATATAAATTTACGCACATGACCCGGATGTATAAATATGGGAGTTCCCGTGTACTATAATTGAAAATAGCAATAGATGAATCAAATCTAAACCGTGCATTAAATGAGACAAGGAAAACATACGCATCGACTTCCATGGTCAAGACATCATTCATACATAAACAAGTACAATAGCAAGTTATTTCGCATATAAGAAATTAATTCCACAAATGTATGAAGCAATTATCAATTAGCATGAGATTTCCATTTATACTTATTTCAATAAACCTTTCTATCAGAGGCTAAAATTAATATGCTGAAAGAAAGTTAACCAAATAATCAACACGCTGATTTCACAACAAGAGGCATATTTAGCTATAAATGTTCTATTCTATCATGCGAACTAAATGCAAGAGTGTATAGTGGAATACTAGAAGTAAAAGTCTTCTAGACATAAATATATACATATATATTAACAACTCACCCGTAGGTATTTCAGCCTAAGCATGACGCAGAGATGATGCTAAAAAGGTAGAAAAATATCATTTGCAAATTAACTATAAAATACTTAATTAAGTACCGAACCAATGTAAAGAGAAGAGCTCGTAATACTTTGTACTATTCCAAGAATACTCGAAGAGACTTAGTTAATCACCGTTATTATCAAACTACAAATCGTGGCGTATGATAAACATATATACAAATGCCTTTGACGACTAACATTCTGAGTGTAAGAATGGTCGAGGTAGAATCATCAATCTAATGATATAATAAAATGTGGATTTATAAAACTACATGTAACTGAACTTACACTATGGAAAAGTACAATTAAACTATTTATTCAGATAATTACCATATTCCTGAGTATATTTTAACAAATGTATTGCCCGAAAGCATTAATATAATAAAATACAACAAAATTGGGGTATACACAGTTGCAAAACAATGGCATAAGTACTTATTAAGCTGGACCCAAGCTAAAAAGAGCAAAGTGTGATTTCTATTGAAGACACATACTAATACTTGATATTATGCAAATCAAGAAACGATAGATATATATATATAAACGAAAAATCCAAACATTACAAGTCCACGATGGCATGAGGACCATATAATAATGTTCTAGGAATTGATATAAGGGAACATTCAGTGTTGGAACTGAAAATTTACAATAGTCACAATTATACAACTATATCAATAAAATTTTTAAGTTGTCCAAAACATTTCTAGAAAATCATGAGAGAATCGTCTTTCTAACCGTTCGGTGAATACCGAATTCGCAAATGACAAGAGGAGTCAATGTTAATGCTGAAGGAAGCCACGTCTCGTGGTTCAAGAGAAAGTGAGGCGATGGTGGTCGTAAATAATTGCAAGAGACAAACCACACATGAATACGATACAGAATGTGACGAGGAAGAGGAACACTATCAAAAGTGATAAGTGAGGAATGAACAGCTACCTGGTGCGCTAGAACCTCCAAGCTTTCAATTAACCTATCCTATACATAGGGCCATGACATAAATAAACCCGAGTTGGATGGTGGGCGTTCAACTAGACAAAGGAGCTAGCAATCTTGTGAACGAAAATAGAAACTCGTTCTCATACGTCAAGGAAAGGAGGGAACAAAAGGTCGAGAGAGGGGTAAAATCCTCTATCAGCCATGCGATGACCTCGGAGCAACCTTAGAGGGGCGTAAGGTAGAGGGTAAATCTCCTTCCAAACCCATAAGTGCATTCATTCCGCCTGCCTCCCGAGAATACATGTAAGGAAATACAAGGAATATGAATCCTAAAACCAAGCAACCGAATCAAATAAAAGTAGAAAAAAATTTCAAGTAAGAGAAAATTTAACAAATTGTCGTACATGAATTAATCGGGACAAAACAATGGTAAACTATCCATCAAAATACAAAAATCCTTTCGATTCCTGCTCAAGTCAATGAGTGTAACTCTAAACAAGACAGGGAAAACCCATATTGAGTGGTAAGAATAGAGCATGAATTTCAAACCATCCGGAATTATCATACCTGCATTGTCAAATTAAACGAGGGACTATGCCGAAGTCTGGACTGAATCACGCTAAATTCTCCAGAGCGTCGAAGTTCACTAGCCAGGGACAAATCGAACAAGTAGTAAGGGAAAAGAACCTCCCAGAAAATTAACAATGCAAATTTATATCCATGTTCCCGGAATAGATGAATGAAACCCTAACGCATCGGTGAATCCTCGTCATCCACATGGCAAGATCCCAAAGGTGAAGCCATGGATCGAAGGGCTGGATGTGTTATGTACACCATACACTCAACATTCAATGTGACAAGCAATACAATAAATGTCACAAGATTCCGTCAGGATAGAGAGATTGCCTTGGCACCAAGGTAGGCTGGCGTGGTGAGTTCCTGTGAAAGTTACGTGGAGAAATCCTCCATGTGACCGCGAATGGAATGAGACCCGTTCCAAACCATACGACGAGACTGAAAATCATATATAAGCTTACATGGAAAATCAGTTTACGTCTCAATTCCATTGAGTCAAATTACCACCCGTATCACGTGGAGGCCAAAATGAATGATTCCCATCTTGATATAAATAAGCCGACGAGAAGTCAATAAATGGCCATGAGTGCCATGTACGCATAGATAGCAACGTGGGTAAATTAAATCCAACTAAGGTTCATACTTTATAAACGAGTGGTGAACAAGTGTAATCGAAATTGTCCCACATGGGTATATCGAAATATAACGATATGGTTAATATGTGAAATGGAATCGATCCTTCATCTGTCTATCAAACTATAACAATATATTCATTACTATACAAACGAAGGTGAGACATAAAAGTGGGATTGGGATAAACAAATCCATTATGTTTGTATTTTAAATATAATTATGTTTGGGTAGTAATTAATATACGGTTATATCCAATTAGGTTGGATATAGTTGAGATATGGAAATAAATCGGAATTGGGAAAACAATTATGATTTGAATAAACCAACATAATTATAGTATAGTATCTTGCTAGAATTATACTTGAAAATATGAATGCTAGGGAAAAAAAAAATTTGGGAAGGTAAATGGGAGGTGTGACACTCTGCCATTAGCACATTATGTAATGTGTGTAAAATTTTTTGTTTGTTTGTTTTGAGAATCAGGTGCATCTACCTAGGCCCCTACACCCTCATAATTTTGGTGAGTTAAATTTACTTCTTCCAATTTTTTAGATTCTCATGACCCTCCATCACATGTTACATATCGCTAATTCCCATGCCACTTGAAATAATCTTGTATTCTTAAATTGTTCACTTTTTTCTCAAAAATGACCCACAATTCCTTAATGTAAACAATGTGATTGAACTTGAGTTCCACTATGTATTTATTGTTATTTTTCAATGGATTCAAAGTCCACCATTTGGGTTAAGAGAGAAATTTTAACTTCGATATCTCTATTGCATAGAATTCATTTGAGCCACATAAATTCTATAGTAAATGTGGTACAAAAATGGAGAAAACATACTTAGTTGCAAATAATTATCCAACATACTTCTAGTGATGCACGATTGCACTATACTTGTCATCATGCTCTTTCGCAATGCACATGCATCCATACTCGTGCCACAACACATAACCAATTGTCTCTCAAGAGATCCACGAAGAATATATAATATGGAAATGTAGGTTTTTGATCCAATATAAGAAACAGCCACTTAAGTATGTATAGTGAATCCTTCTTTTGTATTTGTTTCTAAAAAATCTCTATATTAAGTGGTTGTGAATGGACTTCTAATTTTGTGATAAGTAAACTCTATGTGTGACGAGGATTGCCATTTCTCTAGCAATATAAGGGTAGTTGATGTTCCTTGTATTTTTTTCAAGTGAATGAACTTATTTTACTTGGAAACAAACTATTTTTTTTTCAAATAAATCTCCAGTTTCAAAGTGGCATTTATAAGTTTGAATAGCTCAAAAACAATTGTAAGCTAATGCATGGGCCAAGATGAAACTAGTCAAATGATATGTTGTTGTAAACCATCACAAACAAATTCATGAAGCAATATCATATAGCTACCAATAATGGATGGATGACTAATTATGAAGTGGAATTTATCCACTAGAAATTAGTTGAATTGATTGTGACAACTGTTACATGAAGAAGTACATTGAATGGTTTACAATGTAATCAAGCAAGCTAGCAAGAAACACATGAAAGGGTGGGTTTTAATTACTTGATGAAAATGAATCTAATTTCAAATTTGAATATAGGAAATAATGGTTTGGAGAATATCTATGTTCGACATGGTGCAATTTTTAAGAGATGAAGGAGAACATAAAGAACAAGATTGCTATATTTTATTCATAAGGCACTTAACGTCATAAACATACACACTCTTCTAAATCAATCGAAAAATTATAGTTAAGTTGAATTTCTTATGTTATTAATATAGTGGTATAAATATGTATGTTGAAAAAATTAAAAATATAGTTTGTTAAATTAATTAAAATCTATATTAAGTGTCAAGGTAAGTTAGATATCCACGCTCATATTAGTGCAATACATTCTCGGAAGCTTACATTATTTGAAATAGAGTCATATAAGACTCTCAATGTATTATTAATGTTCTCAATGTGCTCTCCTAAAAATATTTGCTCAAGACATCGTCATGTTTTTCTTTGAGAGATATTCAACTCTTGCTCAATGTAATCTTGGAAGAAAAGAAGAAAAAAATATTATTTACCTTCAAAGTGACATTATTCAGAAATTAATTACAAACATAACTTTTAATATAAAAATTACATCAATAATAGATTACAAAGAAAGATTTAAAAATATATCAATGCTAATATTTGTTAGTTTGGTACTCACTACAAGTATCTATTTTAGTTAGACAATTTTACTAAGTTTCCAATGGTATATATAAACAATTGTTATCCATTTGTAAATACATAGGGAGAAGAAGAGTTTTTGATTCCTTAGTCATGCCTCAAGAGAAAGTCTCCCCTCTACTACTAAATTTGAAATATCTAATAAAAATAAAATTAAAAATATCTTTTTGCTACTAATAATAATATTTGGTTCTCATTATTTCATATATATATAAAAAAAATAACTATTTCCAAAATTAATATATGATAATATTACATAAATTTTAAATAAATTTAAATTTTACAATTATCACTATTTAAATTATTTATATTCCACTCAATAACACCACTAGTCTTTACACCATTAACATTATTCCCATATCTATATATACATATATTCCATTGAGGCTTGCACCATTAACGTTAAATATTAAATACATTGCAATCAATAACTTTAACCTAATAATGTTCTGCACAAGGACAAAAACTGTAACTTCAACCAATACTGTTATGCACAGGGAAAACTTTAAAACGCTGTTAAAAAAAACTACAGCCTTACCTTTTTATTGATAAAAGTGGAAAGTTATGGACGAGGATCATTAGGATTGAACCGTATTTGCACAAGTTTTTAAAAGCACAGTTTTAAAAAATATCATAAATTATATAATAGTAGTGAGTTAAAATAATGAATGGTAATTAAAAGGTTGGTTTAACGAATGGTCTTTAAAAGATTTGTTAACCCTAATTCTTGAACGCAACGGTTCAAAAAGACAATTATAAAACTCAAAAAATTCAAGTCATGTGGCTTAATAAATGGTAATTAAAAAAGACTGTTTAACTAATGGTAATTAAAAGATTGTTAAAATTAATTTTGGTCACAACGGTCCAAAAAAGCAAGCATAAAACTCACTGGTTCCCAAGTCATTGTATACGAAAATCGTAAAATCAAAAATTCTATGTCATCATGGTTTAATAAATGGTAATTAAAATACAGGTTTAACTACTGGTAATTAAAAGATTGGTTAAAGTTAATTTTGACCGCAACGGTCCAAAAAAGAAAGCATAAACTCAGTTCCGAAGTCATTGTGTACGGATGAATGGAGAATCATAGGGATCCGTGAATGCGATGCTGAAGGGAAGAATGAGAGGTGAAAAACGGTGAAAAAGAAATGAGGAGGAGGTGATCGAAAGTTTTGCACTCTGAAAACAACAGAAAGGAGTAGGAGTTGGTAAGAGTTTGAGCAATTTTATACCTCTATTAATTTGTGTGTCTTCAATTCATTTTACACTCTGAAAATTAATTTTCTCTGTCTACAGGTTTAAGCATGGGTGTTTCTTTCTCTCAGCACTCTGATGTAAATTTGTGTGTCTTATGGAGCGCTCCGTAAATGTTTTGTGTAGTCTTGTATGCATCAATGTCATGTGTTGTGTTGTGGTATGTTTGTAATGTGTGCTGTGTTGTTTTAAGTGTTGTGTGTAAATGTTTGTTTTGTGTGTTTGGATTTGTGTTAATTGAGAGAGACTTGGGTGAGGAGAGGAGAATATGCACAGATAGTAGAAGGGCTATCTTGATCAACAAATAGTGATTTCAATGTGAGTTGGTATTCATGTGATATTTACTTTGGTTATTTTTAAATTCATTCCGTCCTCTAGGTTTCCCTTTCTGATAAGTTGGAATTTTAACACAGGAGCTCCAGCAGCATTTTAGGTGCTTTTGCAACTCTTTTGCAAGCACCAGTTTTTAGAGTTTCGACAGCAAGTGAAAGAGTCCGAGGAAGAAATGTTAGTATTCATTTTTGATGGCCTTGTTCTACTCTATTTCTTGTTGCAGTGTAATAATGTATGTCTTATATGTTTAGTCCGTCTAACTCTTATTTTAGTACTTTGTATCCGTGTGTGTTCAGGCATTAGGTATTTTGTCATGTAACAAGTCATGTCGCAGGCTATTGACAACATTGTCCCTCCTGCCCAATTGAACTCCTCATTTTCTCATTTCATGGGATGCGCTCTTTATTACAGAATTTCTCGAAACGCCCAATTGCGGTCTTCCTATTCTCATTTCATTGTTGCGCTATTTGTTACAACATTGGCCTCTCTTCAAACTCCAAATTGAGCTCCTTCTCTTCTCATTTCATGGCTGCTCTGTTTATTAGTCATTAACCTTTTCTCTTATTTCATGGCTGCTTCTTTGTTTAGTAATTAACTCTTGGACAGAGAAACAATATGTTGGTGTAGCCCTAAAACCGGCCTGTTCTTCACACGTAGAGTAGCCCTAAACCCGGCCTGCTGTGCAGCCTGTGTGTGTCAGATAAATCCGATCTCTACTATCCCCAAATAGTGATATCCTCGAGAGCGGATGTGATCTGACTATCCCCAAATAGTCACATGCTCTAGAGCTGCGAGATCTGACAATCCCCAAATAGTTAGATGCTCCGGACCGAGATCTATGCTTATGATCCTATGAGAAGGTGGTTGAGTCACTTGATAAGCACCGCCAAAACCTGCATATATAGAGACACCCTACAGAGCTAGACTTAAACAATGGTGAGAAAGGCCCGACCCTTTTTGTTGATTGTGCAATTCAAAAGAGATATCTGGAAGAACCGAGATGTAGAGGATTCAAGGGTAGCTTAGGAGGAAAGAAGCTAGCTAGATAGCTGCATAGCTTGAATTGTACTCCATTCAAAGAACATTATTTAATTGGAATATTATTTAGTTTAATTAGATTTTGAAAAATCATCATAGTTTCCCGCCCCATAAAGAAACATGGCTCTGTGCTCAATACAATACGAAGCCACATCGGAAACCTAGAATAATCAAATATACTGAAACCAATGCCTCGACGGAAATAGAGTTTGACGTGGACCCCATGTATCTTGACCAGTAGTGTACTTGTAAGATTTCAGGATTTCAAATGTATCTTTGTTACTTGTTTCTTTCTTAAACCAAATTCTGCTCCAATGTCCATCTTTCGCATGCCTAGTTGTCATCCTTCCACTTTCACGTTCCTTACACTTTCATGTCACGCATCTTTGTTACTATCCGTACACTTTCACATCAGGCCTCTTTGTTGTTATCCTTACACTTTCATGCCTAGCCTCTTTGATATAGATATATATATATATACAATTCTACCAAGTATAACCTGGTATATATATTCTGTTTAATCAAATCTAGCAATTATTTCGTGGTGCAACACCTGTTTATCAATACTCATCCCCTGTTCATCGATGAAAAAACCCTGTCTATTAATGTGATTAATGTGTTTAATGTGTTTAGAAGCCAGCAGGAACCCTTCACTCTTGCACATGCATGCGCAGTCCCAAAACACAACACGGCAATCAGAATGTCATGATGATGATAAAAACAATCATAAGCCATCTCCTACAACCAGTTTCACGTGGAAACTCTTATATAATCAAAGATTCATTTTCCTCTCCATTATTAATTACGTAGTTTTATTTTCTAATTATATCACAGGGTGTTTTAGCTTTCAGCGTTTATTTATTTTGTTGAAGTTTGCAATGTAACACAAAGATTCCTTTTTGCTCACTATTATTAATCAGGTAGTTTTATTATATCACAAGGTGTTATCACGTAGTTTTATTATTATTAACTAGATCACAAGGTGTTTTCGCTTTCACTGTTTATTTTCTTTCAAGTTTACAATGTAACATTTAGTTTTACTCATAGAAATATATTTACCAGGAATCACTATAATCTATTTAGAATTTCTAAAATAAACATGCTTTTTGTTACCTTATATTTTATTATGCATTTTGTTACCTTATATTTTGTTATGATTAGTTATTCTTTAGTTATATGTGTTTTTTAATATGCAATTGTTAAATTTATATTATTCTTTAGTTATTCTTTAGTTATTATATTTATATTTTTTTCTTAATATTTTTCATACATTTTGAGTTTATATAAAATTTGTCATACATTATGGGTTTATATAATATGCATTTTCTTTATGAAATTTGTATTTAATTATGTTACAAGTTGTTAGGAAGTGTTTGTATATTATATTATATATTAACAATATCATTTCATATTGTATGTGTTATCAATACTGAAGTTGCTCGGTGAAGACATTATCTATTTTTATTTTTTGTAATGTTGTAATTAGAAAAAGTTGTATATATTTTTTGTTTAGATGGGCCCATCAAAAAATGTACATGAACACAAACTATCATTAATAAAAGGAGTAGGCTCTTTCTTTTGTTTTGGAGGGGAATTCAGCCCCTCCAAAAGGCTCTTAGGATGGTTAAGTTGTAATGGTTTTCACTATCTTTAGTTTATACTAACTCCAATATTCAAAAACTAAAATATATCATTTTATTATAATAATAATTTAGAAACATGTTTTAAACATCTGGCCAACACACACACAATTGGAAATATCACTTTTATTCACTTAAATCACTTAACATTTTTTCAATGTTTTAAACATCTAACCCACATACATACAAATTGTAAAATCACTCTTATTCACATAAATCACTTAACATTTTTAGAATATTTTATGCATCTTGCCAACATACACATAAATGTCAAAATTACTCTTATTCACATATATATTTTTTTTCTGAATAAGACTAAATCTATTAAGAAAAGATATATGGTACAATCAGAGCTTGCAGAGAAGAAAAGCTAAATAGCAAGGGAGCCAAAAATGATATAGTATCAACCTCGGTCCCGTAGAGCATCCACTCGCATAAGCAAAGATAATAAAGAGAACGTAAAAGAATGAGCTAGACTAAGGAGTCTACCCAAACATGGACAGCCGTAGTCTCCCATTCGACATTTTTCCCTTTCTTTTACCGACTTGACCCAACCATTCTAATCACCGGACCGAACCACGACCGTTTCCGTGCTAAAAGGCGAGTCTCCGGGGCTCGAATCGGAAGAAGAAGACTCATGAGAGCGTTTCTGCAAGATCAGAGGCGTAGAAGGATGCTCGGGGCGGGCTGAGGGTGGCTCCTTCGGATGCTCCAAATTCTCCTCTTCCACTTCAATAACCTCCTCATCAGAGCTAGAGGACTCTATGTCATCCATAGGGGGTCTATCACAAGGTTTCTAGCTCTTGTATTTGGAATTGCGATTGAGGTTCTTCTTTTTGTCAAGGAACGTTGCACATGTGTTATGGAGACGCCCCGTCTAATGGCAATGGCGACACCTGAAGGCTGTGTTCTCATAGTCCAAAGTTTTCATCCAATGGAAGTCCCTAATTTTAAGGATGATCTGATCTGGCAGCCCTTTGCTAATGTCAATTTCCTTGCAAATTCTACCAAAGGTATATATTCCTTTCTCCCGTTGTTGTATTCGAAGTACAACAAGCCGCCTAAAGTGTCCCCGATCGCTTGAAAGACAATAAAATGCCAAAGATGCACAGTGATATTCGAAGCCTCGAATTCGTATAGGGAAGCTTGGTGATGACAATAGTAGAGGGTTCAGTCCGGGGAAACTGGGTGAGGAAAAGTCCAAATGATCCCCGTGTAACCAAGGGACTCCCATTAAGGTTTTCTCGTAATCTTCATTGAAGGCAAAGGCTACAATAAAGAAGCTTTTCGAGCATAAGAAGACTTTTTGTTGTTGGTCTAATCGGGAGTGGATCCATCGGTATAGACGGCTAAGACGTCATAGTCCATTAAATCTACAAATGATGGTTGTTTCGCAAATTTCTCACATTGATCATCTAGAGATGGATGAGTGATTTCAATGGCAGGGGTTTCCTCCATTTTTTCCACCAAGAAAGGTCTGGGAGCCTCAGCTGGTTGGGCTGTTGTGCATGAACTGCATCTTTATAGGAGAAACCTTTGGAGGTGGAGGATTGCCCCGCGGCACCTCTCCTTAGCCGAAGTGATAGGATCACTGTGGAATTTCTTTCAATATTGTAAAAGGAAAGAGGAAGATTGTTGTCAAGCTGTTTACCTGCAAAGAGGAGCTGCAAAAGGGAGAAAGGGATTCCCAAAATTGCTCGAGGATCTTGAGAGATGGCATACCGTAAAGAGGGTCAGCCCCAAGGAGCATGGTTTTACCCGTCGAAGAATTATTTGAATTTGAAAAGTCATTTGGCCGGGAATGAGAAGGATCCCTTGCCGCCGCAGTGAGGAATCGAAGTTGGTTCAAGGAGTTCATCGGGGTCAGGCTTCGCTTCCAGATGTCGCCGAAACCGCTTCGCATGTGGAAGAATAGTGTGTATGTCTAAGGATATAAATCTGCGGGCAGAGGTGTGGAGAAAAATGAGTCAGCGGCCAAATAAAGTAAAGGCCCGAGCGCACCTTCGTGCCACCTCGCAGTTAGTAGACCATGGAGCTGTGGTGGCCATGACTGTCACATGCTGTAAAGCACACCATTCTTGCAATGTCACACAGTCATAAAATAATGGGCTGCGTCTCGTACAGTTTGCTCGCCGGTAGGTCTGCAAGGGGCCCAAGAAAATAATCCCGCAAGAAATTGCCCCCCAAATCCAGGTACATTCTCATTCCTCACATGGATGTGAATGAGAAAATAGCCATTCCTTCTCCCCATAGAAGCCTCCCTGCATTCAACCCATGGCCGTTAAGACCACGTCGCCGCAACTAGCTAGCGGTGCGAGCATTTGGGTGATGAAACCCTAGGGCAAGGGACACTTCGCTGGCACTCTCCACTCTCAATATTATTATTCCCTTTCTTATTCACATATATTATATAACAATTATAACCTATTTATTTATTTTGATTTATTTATTTAATTATATATTTTTATTATCAGTATGTTATTGGGATATAAATATATATATATATATATATATATATATATATATATATATATATATATATATATATATATATATATTATTTTTTATATTAAAGGAATATTATTTTATATTTACATTGATATTTAAATTAGATATGAATATATTATTTAGAGAATTTGCAAATATTTAAAGGTTTTTATTATTTATTTGTATAAGTTTATTATGTTAAATTCTAACTATAAAAATACAACTAATAAAAATAATATATATATATTATTAGTTGTATTTTTATAGTTAGAATTTCTTTGTAGACCATTTCATTTTGGTATGGATTAATAAATAGAATATCTAGTTTGATATGATGTGTGTGAATATATTATTGAGAGTGATTTTATTTCTTCTATGTACTTCTCTATAATGTTTTTTCTTTCTTAATGTCTCATTTTGTATGCTTTTGGAGGAAAGTATGAATGTATTCCTCATGTGTGTATGAATGTGTTCTTTGCTACATTTGTATGTGTGTGTCTTGTTTACTTGTATTCTTTGTAAGCGTATGAATGTATTCTTAGAGTCTATGAAATTCTTGTTTACATTTGCATGTGTCTTGTTTAATTTTATTCTTTGTATGGGTATGAATCGGTTTTTTTTCTACATTAGTATGTGTCTTGTTTACTTGTATTACTTGTATGTGTATGAATGTATTCTTCATGTTTGTTTGAATCTCGGTTTTGCTACATTTGTGTGTCTTGTTTACTTTATTCTTTGTATGTCTATGAGTGTATTATTCATGTGTGTGAAATTATTTGGTTACATTTGTACTTGTCTTGTTTACATGTATTCTTTGTATGTGTATGAATGTATTCTTCATGTGTGTATGAAATTCTTTGCCACATTTGTATTTGTCTTGTTTACATGTACTCTTTGTATTTGTATGAATGTATTCTTCATGTGTGTGTGAACCTATTATTACCTATATTTCTCTATGTATTATTTAGTTGTAGATACATAAGTGTGATATGCATCAATATATATATATTTTTTTTAACTATCTATTTATATGATTATAAATATAGTATCATTATCTCTATATATAAATATATTATTTCCAATATTAGCTCATAAATACATTAGTCTAAATATTTTTTAAAAATCTATTATCTTTTTTATTATTATTATTTTATAAATTATTATTTTGTTTATTTATTTTTATTTTAATCAATTTTTGTTTTTTTAATTTTTTTTTCTATCAAATTTTTAAATATTAATCATATTAATATATAGCTTTAAAATGAAAAATAGTATAGATATTACAATAGCATTAAAAATTACTTAATATTATCTCTCATTGTACCACTCAATTAATGATTGTCACTCTATAAAGTATAATGCAAACCATAAGACTCAAGGTTCAAAATCCTTAAAAGGGAAAAACTAATAACATAATATTTATAATAGCATCAATATGTAATAACACATATAACTTAATTATTTAATATTAAAATCAATTCATTACAATAAATTTAATTGACTTTATTTAAAATTTTCATTAATTTTAATAATTTAAAAAAAAAATTCATAACACTATACTTAATAATATGTGGGAAAAATATTATTTCTAATTTTTTTTTTAATGTTAATCATTGTTTTCAAAATAATAAATAAAATAAGTACTTTCCAATGTTCATAACATACTAATTAATTTATAAAACAAATGTAATTGTTAACATGATAATATCTATATGCAATCTTCATCACATGTATAAAATAATGTTAATCCTAAAATTTATAATAAGTGTGATGTGTGTGAACATGCCATTTTGTGAGTCAATGTCTGAGGGAATAAGTTTGTGTGCACCCTTTGTTTGTCAATTGTGTGCATGTGCATGTGAGTGATTGTGCCTCATTGTCAATGGATTGTGATGGTGCACGTCGTTGGTTAATCCTATGCCAATGATGGACTGCTTTTGGGGTCATATAAGCCTCACCTTCACGTGGTTGGACCTGTTAGTAGAGATTTTACATCTCCAAACCAAGAAGATCTTTCTATACAATATTTTAAATCTATTAAACATAACGCTAATTTCAAAACTTTAAAATGATTTTTAATAATATTTAAATGATATTTCCATTATTTTAAAACCTATAAATATACCAACTTTATATATAGATATAGATATATATAACATTTCTTCAACTATATTAATTATAAACCTAACCTAAATATTTACTTAATTGTCAATTATTATTATGATTTATCATAAAATATTTAGAAAATATATATATTATTATATTTATCATTCACATTTAATTATTAAATCATAATAAAATAAATGTTATTTATTTTATGAAAATTAAAAATATATAAAATGTAATTAATTTTTTTTTCAAATTTCATTATTATGTATTTTATTAAACTTTAAAATACACAAAATTTAATTAAAAATTATTTAAAATTAATTTGTTAAATATTATTAAAAATTAAAAATAAAATAAATATATATTTGTGCTAAGACTTGCTCTCTAATTTATTATGGTAAAAATGTTGTAATGTCCAAATAAATAAACAAACTAAATTAAATTAAATTAAGACATTAGTATAATGTTAACATTTTAACAAAGTCAAAATAAAATTAAAAATGGAAGTAAAAATAGCAAAATAAAAATAACTCCATTATATTAAAATATATGTTATTATATTTATCATTCACATTTAATTATTAAATGATAATAATATAAATAAATAGATTATATTGTTATTTATTTTATTAAAATTTAAAATATATAAAATGTAATTGAAAATAAAATAAAATTTAATTATTATTTCTTTTATTAAAATTTAAAATATATAAAATTTAATTAAAAAATATTTTAAATTAATTTGTTAAATATTATATAAAAATAAAACTAAATAATTATTATTATGTTTTATGATAAAAATATTTAGAAAATAAGTTTATATCATTATATTTATCATTCACATTTAATTATTAAATAATAATAATACAAATAAATAAATTAAATTGTTATTTATTTTATTAAAATATATAAAATGTAATTAAAAAATGTTAAAATTTAATTATGGTTTATTTTATTAAACTTTAAAATATATAAAATATAATTAAAAATTATTTCAAATTAATTTGTTAAATATTCTTTTAAAAAATTTGAAATAAATATATATTTGTGCTAAGTCCTTTTCTCTAATTTATTATGGTGGAAATGTTGTAAGGTTCAAATAAATAAATAAAATGAAAACATGAGTGCAACGTAAACATTTTAACCAAGTCAAAAATAAAAAATGGGAAGTAAAAATAGAAAAATAAAAATAAACTAATACTAAAAATAAAAAATATTCATATGGAACATAATCTATTTAAAATGTGAAATAATAGCCTAGTCTATTTAAAATGTGAAATTAAACTAGCCTATATCAACTACACAGTATTAAAATATCAAAAGAGAGATTAAATCTCTTTTCATTCTTAAAAAAAGTTTCTATTTGAAGAAATTTGATCAATATTGATGATATCCTATGTCAAAATGAAGTCTATATTGCTTATATTAGTATCCTACTTTTTCATTTTATCATATTTTTTACAATTATAAAATAAACAGATATAATGTCAAAAAAATTTTAAAACATATATTTAATAAAATATATATACATATACCATTCATGATGGCGTAATCTATATATTCGATGAAAAACAAAGTCTATATATTGAAGGAAAAAGAAAAATAGTAATATATTATTATATTTATAAAAAACTTTTAATTATTAAAACATAATCATAATAACTTATAATAAATTTTAAAAACATTGAATATTTATTTTACTAAAGTTTAAAATATAATTAAACCAACATTTTAAGCTATATCATTAAATATAAAAAAGGAATCATTTCAATAAATATTTAAATATATATATATATATTTAAGCAAAGTTTAAAATATAATTGAACACCATTTTAAAATTATATCATTAAATATTAAAAAGAATCATTTCAAAAAATGTTTAAAAAATAATTAAATCATAATAATCATATATTATTTTATTTAAAGCACAATATTATAAAACATAACTTTAACATTGAAACATTTTAAAATACAATATTTTAATAATGCATTAATAATATTTTATAAAATTTTAATAAAATAATTAATAAAATTTATTTTATTAAATTTTAAAATATTTAAAAGTACATGGTTGGCATTTGGCATAAGTGTATCTCTTTTTTTTGTAAGTAAGCTGATATATTAGATCACAATAGTATACAAAAAAGTTACAAAAGGGTTGCCATTACCCAAGGTAGAAAGTAGGCCAACCTAAATAGCTCGAAGGTACGTACACAAAAACTGCGGGTCGTGAGATAGACAGATAGACATAAATAAGCCGACAACACCAAACAAAACTAACTTGCCATAAGACCGTAAAGTAAGAAGTGGCCCTCCACGCTAGGGATGCCATCAAATAGCAACTTAAAACCGATAAAGAAATAACAAGTAAATAGGGAAGTACATAGACCATGCATGTGAAATAACTGCAGGAGACGAAAGGTCCATTTCAACTTTACCTAGTCCTTCGACGCACTTGGCCCCACTGAGACTCAGGACCACACACTTGGACTCGCCACATTCTAACCCGCTTTCATCTTCACTTTGAGGCACATTCCGAGGATGGTGGCGGTGGATAATGGTGGTCTTGGAGTTGTCAGTCAGGATTTCTATTGAAACATTTAAAACATAACGCAGGTACAACTCAAAGATCCGAATGGAACCTTCAAGCCGGTTGGTGAGCATCTTCATCTCCTCATTGAGCGAATTGAAGGAGACTTCCAACTTGTCCAAATGGGTTGAATTCTTCGTTGAGGTCAGAGAGTGAGCATGGAAGGCCTCTTTTACCATCGCACCTCGATCAACAGGGCTTTGGCAAGCATAGTTCTCA
Organism: Pinus albicaulis; assembly: GCA_034641835.2. Lineage (NCBI taxonomy): Eukaryota > Viridiplantae > Streptophyta > Pinopsida > Pinales > Pinaceae > Pinus > Pinus albicaulis. The sequence continues at coordinate 115,401 of JAXQQM020090949.1, read as the reverse complement.
TAAGCCACGCCATTTCCTATGTTCTCAGAAATTGTGTGGCACACGTGTCAGCTGCACGATCTTTGATCCACTCCATCTCCCTCCTCTATTCATTACTGCTAAACTAGTCTCCCCCGGCATGACTGGCCTCCTTTTCAAGATCATGGATAATATTTTGGCCTTTTTCAGGGATCGATTGCTAAAAGTTGTCCCGAGCCCACTTGACATTCTTTGTAGCCTTTGAGCTATGAAGCACTTGCTCATACATGGCGGAAAACACCAAACTAGAGGAAAAGAGAGTGAAAATAGTACGTAAAATCAAGGCAGCGAGCCTAAAACCAAATTTGATGCGCGAACTATGCTGAGGGAACCTGTTAGGAATATAATTAATATATAGATGAGAGGCCCAGAGCGTGATATAATGCCAAGTGGAAGCCGCCCCATCATGCTAGCCGCCATCCTGGATTCCCCTAAGGTGAGCTCTGATCGGCCAATTATGAGAGTGCATGCCAAACAGGAAACCAAGAACAAACCTCAAGAGCCGTGGCCGTGTCCGATCTTCCCTTACACTTATTTTGATTCTCGAAATTGCTCGATAATTCCATATTTTCTCGAAGCTTGACAAGGTAAAAATGCCCGAGCTGCCAACTCCGAATAACAAAGAACATTGTGCCAGCACCGTAGAACCCACATGAATCATCGATGATCAAGACTCAAGGTTATTCACCATCCTAGATGTACCCGAAAGGTCTTGTCTCCAAACAAGCTGCGGCATTCATCACTCTGAGCGCAAGACAAATGTAACATCGTGCCAACAAGTGTCGATAATGTCATGGGTGGTTGGCTGCATGGTTACCAGTAGACCGCTAAAGTGCTATCATTACTGATAGCCCAAAGGATGATACCTTTTCGAGAATAGTGAGATGTTTTGCTAGAGACTAGTAACCATGGCTAATAGCCAATGTTTGGAGACTCTTCTCCGGCGAGTGCCATTTTGAATCTTCCCGGTAGCGCAGATGTATGAATCACTTCCACCGCTCGCTCCATTTCCCGATGAATAAGGTTCTCAGAGGGCCCGTTCCAAGGTAGCAACCTATCAAGCCAGGGCTTCTCCCAGGGACAGCCGAAAATGTGGAGAATTCTGCCTTTATCATTGCGAATGACACAACCATATCCAGCCGAGCCAGGGTTGCTCCTGGAGGCTCCATTGAAATTCAGATTGAGAAAACCAAGAATAGGATGCTTCCAGTGCTGTTGAGATGGAGGAGGTTGAGGTCACTACGCAGGGGAATTGAGGTTCATGGCCATCCCCAACCCAAACATTAGTAAGATACACTTATCATCTTCTGAATTTTTCTCTGTCTAAGAAGCTTTGTTGTGGGTTAGAACTGTTTCTTTCATATTCTGCATAATGGTTAATTTTTTCATCTTCATTCCTGGTCTCCTGATGAAAGATTCGCCTGTTTCGTTCTTTTCCAAGTAGACCAAACAATGAACCCAAGGCTTATTCTAGAGGTTGTTGACAAGGGCGCATTTAGAAAAATTTGACCTCCAATTGACTAATGTATTCCCGAATGGAAGCCCTATCTCCGTCCGTATGCCTAAAGAGGCCCTACATCCACAACCAAAGATTATTCGTCCACCAAACAAGTGTTGAGGAGATGGTTCATCGACTCGTTCGTGCTCAAATAGGAGTGGACAATCAGAGGGTCCATAGAAGCCCTTTTAAGGAGGTTCTCCCAAGCAGGTTTTCCATTGTAAAAGTGTCCATAAGAAGGTTTTACTTTGGCCACAAAATTGCATCCCAAACATTCTGATGCCCTTGCATCTTCTCTTCCAGATGGCGTCGGTTGATGTAGAGCTTAGCTTCCTTTAGGTTATAAGTTCTCCCAATTTTCCTCTACTTACCGTCATCCTCTAGAGAATGCCGAATTTTGCGAGATTCCAACGAGGAAAACAAGGAGAGAGAAAGTTTGTCCATATCATCCAAATCAAAGGGTATATTGAGGTTCCATTGTCTCCAATGAGGGTTCTCCCTATTGTCCGCCTAGTACTGAAAAAATTGGAAATTTTCTTGTTCCATGTATTTTCTTTGAAGGGAGAGATATTCAAGGCACCCCAGCTTAGGCAATTGTTGCCAAGCATCCTCCCAGAAAAGGGCCATTTTTCCATTTCGACTTAAAAGAAGTGATTGGAGATAATATTTCTATTAGCTTTTTCGAGGTTCTAGATGGGGAGCTAACTTGAATATTCGTCATTCATGAGTTCTCATTTCGATTCCAATCCTCAACATACCTAGCTTTCCACATTCCATCCCGTGGAAAAGTAGATATTTGATCCACCTCCACCAAAGCTTTGGCCCCACCGGGCTTTATCTGCGTCATTTGTGCCGAAGACCCCGGGATTTTGGGTTTACAAAGCTCCCAAGCCACAAGAGCCCACTTTTTTAACTTCTCTACCTCGACCAAACGAAGGTCCGATGAATATTTCTGATATTTTGAAGGAATCCTTGGGCGCCGGTAGGATGGAGAGCATGAACCGAGGAATAGCTTGAAGAATGGCCTTGGTCATAGTTAGGCAACGTCAGCGTTGAAGTTAAGGACTCGCAGGTCCAGCTATTATAATGGGCTTCGAGCTTTGAGAGAAGCTTCTCCTGAGATTTTTGCCAAGGCTTATCAATGAGAGGGATGCCAAGGTATTTGGAGGGAAGGCATCTTCTAATAAACCCCACAATCATCGTGAGATGCCTTTTGGATTTCCGTGAGTGTTGAAAGAAAATGGAAGATTTATCGAGATTTAGGTCCATACCGAAGCCAACGTAACGTATCCAAACAATGGCTTTGAACCCCGAGCTTCCTGACCGTGGGGGTACTATTAGGGCTGGTATCATCCACAACCGTTGATGAGTGATGGGAGGGCAGCTTTGACGTGGGTTGGAGACCCTTTATGGAGTTGTTGGCCCGAGCCGTTTTGATTATTCTACCAAGCTTCCTATGAAAATGAGAAACAAAAGGGGATATTGGATCTTCCTTAGCGGATACCATGGCAAAGGGGAAAGCAGCACCATTAACCATGATGGAATAGCTAGGCTGAAAACCAGGCTAAAGTCCACTTGATCCACCTTTGATCGAAACGAAAAGCAGCTAGAATATCCTCAATAAAATCCCAACTAACCTTATCATAGGCCCTCGAGAGATATTAACCGAATGATCATTCTAGCTTTTTCTCGTGCTTTCAAGAGTATGAATCATCTCCCGAGCAAGTAAAACATTATCTAGGATCTCGCCTTCCTTCAACATAGCTAGATTTCTCCTCAAAGATGATGCAGGGGAGAATGGGGTTTTTAACGTTGTCCATGACTTTGGAGATTACCTTGTAGAGCACATTACATAAAGCAATGGGTCAAAATTTAGAAGGGGTGTTGTTCGTTTCCTCCTTCGGAATCAAGGAAATAAAAGTGGAGTTAAGGGACCTGAGGATGGAGTTTGACTTGCAGGAGTCTTCCACCACCCCTCAAACTTCGAGCTAACCGATATCCCAACAAGCTTTAAAAAACTCTATAGTGAAGCCATTCGACCCGGGTGCCTTTCCATTAGGCATTTCTTTCACTACCTCTTCCACTTCCTCCAATGTAACTGGGTGGTTTAGGGATTTATTTTGATCTTTTGTAATGAGTCAAATAGAGTCTGGTTGACCTCCCTTGTAGCCTCAAATTTATCAATCTCGTGTTTAGTAGAAATATGCCCGAAATGGTCGACGAGGAGAGAAGAAATGTCCAATGAGAGCTAAGGGGTTTCCTAGCTCATCCATTAGATCGGTGATTTTGTTAGCACATCCGTAGTCCACCGACGAGCGATGGAAAAAAATGAGTATTCTTTTCCTCCCCCGCCTTGAGCCACTAGATACGAGATTTCTTCTTCCATAAGATTTCTCCCTGACATCTCTCATTCCATTTTAGCATGAGGATCTGCTTCGTCGATAGTATCTTAGTTGATGTCAAAGGGAGCCGCCGCATGGATCTAAGCCAATTGGTCCTCTAAGGCTTTTTATCTTTTGAAGATATCGCCAAAGACCTCTTGGTTCTAGGATCCGAGACGAGCCTTGATGTGCTTGTGAAAATGCAGTTAGGAAATACTTTTGCCTGAATGCTTTTTGAAAATTGTAATTTTCTATGTTTTTCAACTTCAACTCCACTAAACTCATATTTTTATTGCAAATTATGCTTTGACATAAAAACAAGAATTGTAGAGAATTGTCTTACCTCCATACCCATATATATATATATTTTTAAATATTGACATATAGAGGGATAAATTTGTTGTTTACTAACTGCATATACTTGAAATTTTCAGGCAAACATAAATAGTCAATTATTATCCTTAACATTTTTGGGAAGGTTATTCATTCTTGGAAAAAAACCATAGCATCATAATTCGCATATATTGCACTAGTGCACAGACTATTTTTTGGTAATTTTTAATCAAATCACTATTTTTTATTATTTTTTGGAATGGACGAAGACGAAAACAAAGGATGTTTCAAGACATTTTATTATCCTTTGATTTTCTTTTCAATGTGATCGTCAATAAGAAAATGAGAGTACCGTTTTGAAGTAGATGACGGAGAGGACGTGCACTATGATTTTTTTGAATTTTATGTCCTCATTTTAGTTATTTGGTTTTCATTCAGAAAATTTTCAACAATGAAATTCCACAAAATGGACACAAACTTTGGTAAAAAAAATTAATAAAAATTGAATTTTTTAATGAAACTCCATAAATCTCATCATCAAAAACTATATTTAGAGACGAATCTAATGGTACTTGGTCCGACATATAACACTTTGCTTTTGTAGGTGTCTGGCTCCTCAGTGCTGGGTGCAGTGGGTGTGTTCTCAAAACTGCAGAGTTTTCTCTCGAGTTTCGACTAGAATCCCTGGGCCGAGATAATGTCTCGGACGAGAAATTTCTAAAACTCTCGACCGAGAAATTTAAACCAATTTAACCCGCCCAAAGTTACTTTTAAGCGTGTGGGAAAACTCTCTGCCGAAAGTTTAAAAAACTCTCGGCTGAGAGTTTGCACCGAGAGTTTAATAAAACTTCCTACGAGAGTTTTTGAATGTTAAAACCTCTTGGCCGAGAGTTTTTCTAACTCATCCGAAAATCTTTGCCGAGAGTTTTGTGACCACAACTCTCGGCCGAGAGCTTTCAAACTCCTCATCCGAGAGAATTTAACTACGTTAAACCCGACCGAATATTTAAAATCTCGACTCAGAGTTTGGAAAACTTCGCCGAGAAATTTAGTTGACTTTTTTTCTCAGCCGAGAAATTAAAAATTTCTCCCGAATTCTAACCATCCGCCAAAAAGTGTTTCCCAACTTCGCGATTACCTGTACATTCTGGTGCCTTGGGTTTCCAGCGATTCCTACCACCAATATTTGATGTTATTTAAGAATTCAAGATGGCCTAACCAAAATCTTTCAAAGCTGAGAGGCCTATTCTTTGGAGTCGCAAGGATGACTGCATCTAGAGTAACAAGCCAATGTTTTGACCCTCCATAAGGAATGATATCCGACTCGACAATGACCCCCTCCATTAGGATGGAATCCGCAATGAGAAAATGATCTAGTATGGAGGCAATCTGTCTGTCCCCTCCCCGCTTGTTATTCCAAGTGAACATACCATTCTTGGGTAGGATATCCACTAAGTTGGCTTCTTGGATGAGATTGTTGAAGGCTTTAGCATCCATGTTTAAAGTCCCGATACCACCCTTCTTCTTTTCCAACGTTGTAATCATGTTGAAATATCCACCATAAATGGCTTTAGCAAATGGATGTCTCGATGCAATCTCGGAGAGAGACAGCTTAATAGAGTCATTTTGTCCTCAATTTTATGGGGACTATAGACATTTGTGCAAACAAAGGTGCATGGCTTCCCGATAATTCTGGTAACTCCAAGGAGATTTAAGATTCAGTAGCCTCAAGATCGATAAGATGTATGGAATGAGGATTCCAAAAGGTTGCCAGACCACCCATCAATCCATGACCTTCTACTTCTGTGTAATTCATTCTTTTGCCAATTTTTTTTCAGATTCCTTTGATCCTCAGAATAGAACATTTGGTTTTGTGTAAGAAAATAATATCTAGGTTTTCATTTTTAATCTTATTTCTCAGTAGTCTTTGTTTCTGTTGGCTTATAAGCCCACTTTCATTCCATGAGAGAATTTTCATGATTAACAAATTTAGGAGGTGAACGTGAAAGCCTGAAGGGTTTTCATCTTACCCGAGTTGAGGAGAAGTTGGCCAAGCTCAAAAAGTGCTTCCTTATTCATTCCACGTCCTCTTTTCTTTCTATGTTTGACACTATTGTTGGTGAGGTACAAACCTTGAGCACTGACTCCAAGACTCTTGGTGGCTCCATGACTCCCCTTTAGTCCTTGTAGTTACGCATCTTGTCTTGATAAGAATAAGTAGTTTATCCTATCTATTTCCTCGATTAATCTATCTCTTTTCCATTGATCCACCATGGAGTTGAGATCCATATCTTCCTTCTCTAGGATGTCACTAAGCTCCATATCCTCTGTTCCCATCTCACTAGATATCATTTCTGCATCTCCTTCTAGGTTCATTGTTTGATTGGTTCCTAGTGTCCTCTCCTTGGTAAACTCCATTTTGGGAGATATGTCAACCTGTGCGGGAATGTTCAGGGCCTGTTGCTGAAGGTCTTGTGTTTGCGGTGGTACGTAAACAAATGCAACCATCCGCCAAGATCTCAAAGGTAAGCCCGTGGCTCTAGCGTGGCTCTGCTTCGGGTTGCCTCCTATTGGCTCTGCCTCGCCATTTGGACAAGTGCAATCGTCTTCGATTCTTCATTGATGACTCTTTGGGTTTCTCAGCCATTTTTTTCATAGGGAATTCCCTAAATAGGTTACCATGTTCATGGCACTTCCGACAACGAAAGGGAATTTCTTCATAATCTATGGCTTGAAAAAACATCTCATCCCTGAATTCTAACGATAACCCATCATGTAAAGCACTAGAGACATCCATTTCAACACAGACACGAGCACAAGAAGTATTCCTTTTTGCAACAGTGGCTCCTGAGGTTTGGATGAAGGTCCCAATGTGTTGCCAATCTATTCCAAGGTCACAGTCACCAATAGTCAATAGGAAGAGAGAAAAAAACGAATCCAAACTCGGAACATGCATGAAAGTTCTTCGTTCGAGCAAAGTTCCGCCTTCCATGGTCTCATATAGAGGCCATCCAAAGAATAAAAGTAAGGGCCGCCATCAAATATGTGGTCTCCATCCTCCAGTTTACAGTGGACGACCATGAAAACTTTGCTCCTAGGTGTAGCTTTACATCTCCCTTTGGCTTCCACTCGTTGATGGATCCAAAGAGAAGTAATGCTTTCTGTGGCTAGAACCCTGTAAATTTACAAATGACACAAGATAGGCATGTGGTCATGGTAATCCCAGAGTTCCGAGTCGAGATGATAACCTTTATACTTTGGTGGGGCTTGCAATGCCCCCACGTCCTCCAGCCTTCGGTCATTAGTGTTTGAACCACCCAACGTCACCTCATTTGCGGCCTCAGGTTCTGCCTCTCGTAACCTTTTTCTTTTCACTGCTTTCTAGAGTTTTCATCTAGAATGGAGTCCCTTTTGTCTTTTCATCTAGAATCTTGATGTGCCATTTCGCCGTTGGTTTCCTTTGTATACCCTCCTCGCCTTTTTTTTCATTTGTCCCTTTCAAACTCTGAAGAACCAAGAGATGTACACCCTTCTAGAGGACCTTTCCTTTTTCTATCATTACTCGTTTAAAATATGGGGCCCCCTCGACCCCCTCGCTCATCGCATTCCACCGGGCCGTGGCCAACCCCGCCAATGAAAACCCTGCACCGTGGCCCTTCCCTCCTCCGCATTTTTGAAGAAAAATGAGCCTTTGCGAAGAATTCGAACCCTAGCACCCGAGACGAGCAAAAGGGTTTACACAATCAAGCGGGTGCGTAAGTAAGTGTATCGCATTTTCATTTATTCTTGAAATGTAAACCAAAAATTATGTACTTATGAGTAATCTAAAATTCTAAAAAAAAAAAAATTACTTTTCTTAAAATACTATTAGTGTGCAAGTATATAAAAAATGATGTGTTCTCTATTTCTTAATGGTTAATCAAAAGACTTAGAAATTAAAGTGGAGGAATAATTCATCATGGTTTAGTGTAACATTTTGAAGCTTTGTAGATTTTAATTTCGTAGATTAGTATTAGTGAATGTACAAGACAAATAGTATAGATATCGTAGTATTTTGTTCAAAAGCTTAAGGTTAGAATATATGGTTATTAATACATACTCCATTTCCACCATATCAACTAGTTTCAACTTCCTTATGCAAATCGTGTATTTAAACTTAGCTTTAACTTAAAGTCATTTAATGCAATAATTATTCTCAATTCTAATTAATATATAACATTTAAAAAACATATTTTAGATATTTTTATCTTTCTAAACTTTGTTAAATTATCTTAATTTGTTATCTTAATTCTAATAAACTTTAACCAAGTTGAATTTGGGAAAGAAGTCCAAAATGTCAATGAGGCAAGAAAAGAAGGGAAATGAGCAATAAATAGGAATATAAAACCTATTATTAGATTTAGAGTCCCAAACACAAATAATAAATAAATAATAACATCAATCTTGTTCCTTTTCTGAAATTATCATGGTTTTCCATGGTGTAAAAATACTATATAAAGCTTAACCCGGAGCGATATTGATCTCATTCTTTTAATTTAAACGGTTTATCAATACTCTTCCCCTATTCATCCATGATAATCAAACATTATTTTTCCTATCTATTATTAATTACAACCAGTTTCACGTGGAAACTCTTAGATAATCAAACATTATTTTTCCTATCTATTATTAACTACGTAGTTTTGTTTAATTATATCACAAGGTGTTTTAGATTTCAGCGTTAATTTATTTTGTTGAAGTTTTCAATGTAACACAAAGGTTCTTTTTACTCTCTATTATTAATCACGTAGTTTTATTAATTATATTACAACGTGTTAAGTTTTATTAATTATATCACAAAAATATTTTCCAGTGATCTATTTAGAATTTCTAAAATAAACATGCATTTTGTTACTTTATATATTATGACTAGTTATTCATTATTTTGTTTTATAATTTAATTTAAAAATATATATATAACTTTTAAGAGTTGTCAATTGTATTTACTCTAACCAATTTTATTAATAAAAGTATGTAAGTGTTGTATTGAAATTAAATATTTATCAATATGCATGTTTTTTATCTATTTTTAATATGTAATGGTCAAATTTATATAAAATTTGTAAATTATATGATATTAATATTATAGTAATATTTTTTTTTCTTTATTATTTCTTACCAAATTTATATAAAATTTGCAAATTATATGATATTAATATTTTTTTCTTTATTATTTCTCATGCATTATGGGTTTATATAATATTTTTCATACATTATGGGTTTATATAATATTCTTTATGGTATTTAATTATGTTACAAGTTGTTAGGAAGCATTTGCTATCATATTATATACTAACATTTCAATGTTGTATGTTGCAGAAAATTTATCAATACTGAAGTTACTTGTGGCCAAAGACATTATCTAGTTTTATTTTTTTGTAATTTTTTAATTAGAAAAAGTTATCTATATTTTTTTTTAGATGGGCCTATCAAAAAATGTACATGAACACAAACTATCATTAATAAAAGGAATAGGCTCTTTCTTTCTTTTTGGATGGGAATTCAACCTCTCCAAAAGGCTTTTAAGAAGGCTAAATTGTAACCCTCCTTTGAGTTGTGTTCATGGTTTTCACCATCTTTAGTTTATAGTAACTCCAATATGCAAAAACTAAAATATCTCGTTTTATTATAATAATAATTTAGAAACATGTTTTTAACATCTTGCCAATATATGCATAAATGTAAAAATCACTTTTATTCACATAAATCACTTAACATTTTTTCAATGTTTTAAACCTCTTACTCACATACACACAAATTGTAAAATCACTCATATTCACATAATTCACTTAACATTTTTACAATGTTTTAAGCATCTTCCTGATACGAATAAATGTCAAAATGATTCTTATTCACATATATTATATAACAATTATAACCTAATTTTTTTTGTTTGGTTTTAATTTTTTTTTTTTTTTAATTAATTACATATTTGTATTATAAATATGTTATTGGGATATTTATTTTTTATTTTTTATTTTTTTCTTATATTAAATAAATATTATTTTATATTTACATTCATATTTAAATTAAATGTGAATATATTATTTAGAGAATTTGTAAATATTTAAATGTTTTTATTATTTATTTGTATAAATTTGTTATGTTTAAATTTTTGTGTATTGTTTATATATATTTATATATATGTATATATATATATATATATATATATATATATATATATATATATATATATATATGCATTTTTATAGTTGAAATTTCTTTGTAGAGAATTTTATTTTGGTATGGATTAATAAATAGAATATCTACTTTCATATGATGTGTGTGAATGTATTATTGACACTGATTGCATTTCTTGTATGTACTTTTCTAGAATGTTTATTCTTCTATGTTTGTGAATGTCTTATTTAGTATGCTTTTCAGTATTTGTAACCACCCTCTTAGCCGCTAACGGATGTTTAACTTTCGTTAATTAATTATGAGTTAATTGTGATTGTTGTTATTTGGAATTTCTGAACAAAGTTAATTTTTGATAAGAAATAAAAGTTACTGAGAAATTAGTTTTCTTGAGTAAATTTATGGTAAAAGTAAAAATGAAGACCTGAGTTAGTTGGAACAAAAGAAATGCTTTCCCACGTAAACTCGTGAATAAAGGGGAGATTCCAAGAGAGTTTTTGGGTTCTCGCAATCGTAAAAAATACTGGAGCAGTGTGTGCTCTACAAAACAGAGTGGTACCAAGTTGGAGACTGACCGGGATTGTCCAGTTCTCACTCGCAGTTCCCTGTCTCCAATGGAGCTGGAGGGCTGGACCGGATTTTCTAAATACCTTCCTCGAGAATTATCTCGTGAGGATAATACTTTCCAGGCGAGAGGCTTGGGGAGAATCCGTGTATTTAAATTCAGCTCGTGGTTGGGAGGAAACGGGCACTTACAAACTGTCTTGAACACAAATGAGTTTACTACATAGAAATTTGTTTGACTGCAGTTCTCCGCATGTTTATTTTTATTAAAGGTGGAATTATTAACAAGCAAGAAGTAAAGAGTCTTTCTGTAAATAGTAGAATTTGTGGTAATATGGTAGACACTATTTACTTTCTTATGTACAGTACTGTTGAGTAACAAGTAGTAAAGCAAGTAGTAAAGCTAGCCTTTGAGTAAATAGGAAGAAGAGACTAAATATTGCAATAGAATGTAGAATGTAAATATACACGGCACAGAGAAAATGTAGTAATTAGTAAACTCATAACTTTGTTCGAGACCACGAAAGAAGGTTATTCAGATTTAAATTTTAGTTTCTGAACCATGCAACTATTAACAAGGACGTTAACCCGTAAGGCGTAAAGTCCAGCCTCCGCCCCGCGTGTCGCCTTTCACTAAGGAAGCACTTAATGTATGGTCCGTCACCCCGTTGTACCGGTGATAAGGATGAACCAAGAGCAAAAATAAACTCGACAAGTATAGTGTAGTATAGCGATAGCCGCAAAATTGTGAAATGAAATATAGAGCAGTAAACTCAAACTGACCCAAAAGATTTATGGCCAAACAAATAAACCGCTACCAAACAAAGTAAGCAACGAGTAATAACAACGCATAAGTTTTTAAGCGTACATTCAACAATTTAAATATACATAGAAGAGCATATGAAATGACAGAAATTCAAACATGTCCAAAAATATTTCATTTAATACCCCAAAGGAAATTGTATAAAACCGTCCAACCACAAGAAGTTATTTATTAAATTGTTCAAACTTCCATTTGTCCAGACCTTAGCATCGAAAACTCGTACAAACAAATAAATCACGTGCTCATTCCCGAGACGTATAATTCCGTCGAAAATTGTATTACAAAGAAGGCCAAAAGATTAACAAAATGCGTACAAACGCCCTCAATAATGCCTCAAATAGAAATTTATACACAATAACTAAACACTCAAACACCGGAGTATAGTTACGCTCAAAACCCTAAGGTCGAATTGTCATGAACCATCGCTACAAACCTCGAGCGATGGCTTATCTAGTAGAAAACCCTCCCTAATGGAGAAAAGACAAAACCCTCGAAGCTCTTCCTTGAGGGATTGAACCGCCTAACTCGAGGTACCCGTAAAAGAGTGCCGAGTTAAAACCCCTTTGTTGCAAGCCGTAAGAATGGAACTTTCCAATTCCAAGTTCGGGTGTAAAGAGGAGTTTACCTCGCCATTTCAAAACAGTAGAAGTCATTAACAAGAGAGAACGAGTAAATACATTCGTCAGAAAACAAACAACAGTATGAACAACGAAATTACCGTAAACCCTTCCAATATTACCCGAGAAATTCTTTTGGGGGCGAATCAAGTGCAAGAAAACCAGAGGTAGATGATCAAGGACCCCATGAGTGCGTCAAGAACTCAACCGCTACCCTCCTTCGAGGCGAGCCTTTGGTAGGCCAATGGAACCCCGAAACGATTGTTAAAAAAAGACATCAACATCGTTGAAGTAGTCAACTACAAAGAAAAAAAAAAAAATGCGGCGTTAAGTGCAGAAGGAAGAACAAGCAATGTTACCATAGCGGTGGCAAGGAAAATAATCTCCTGGGCACAGGCAAATAAAGAGCATGTTCTTACCAAGTCTGCATCACGGAGCTCTTCCAGGACTCCGCCAAGCAAACAAACAACAAAAAATGAACCGGGAAGACAAGTCGGGCGAAGGACATTACTCCACCTTGGAGACAAGCACCGTTGATGGAGGGCAGATCAAGGGTGTGGAGTCCACGGGATGGAGAATGTTACAAGTGGATCTCTCCGTAAAAACAACCACAGCAAAAGGACCATCACACGAAAAATCCGTAATCCAATACACGAGGATAACCAAGTCACATTATTAAGTGATGCCGTGGCAACAGCACGTAAGCCCCGGTACACAAAGGAAAACCATAATCATCGAGGGTCTAGCCATAGAGAGGAGCGGGTTAAGATTTTCACGCCGCAAACATTTAATCAAACTCGTATGCCGTACAAAATATCATAAACAGAGATCCTAATTCGCAGTGAATTAAATGATAGGGGTCTTCTCTATGGTTTTTATTTATCATTGGTACAAATAAAATATGTCGTGCAATCTACAGATTAAGTCTCTCGAATAAACAATGGTAACCAATGAATATAAATTTTTTTTTTATGGTGTGGTAATTTTGCTTTATTTGTTTTAACATGAATGTTACAAGTGTAGGATTTCCATAAAATGGGTTACAACGCCGGGCCCTAATTGGGTCGACTAACGTTATAAAACATATGATTTCATACACGAGAGAGAAAGAGAGAGAGAGAGAGAGACAGCGTATCAATAATGGAACGACAACCAAGGCGGACACCGTCGCAAATACAACAAGCAAGAAAATGCCGGGAGAAATTCAACTCCCCACTGCATGAAACCTCAAATGTGGGTTCAAACTCGGGAATAGAGCAAAGATCACGGCCTAACAGATTGATTGAAGAACAACACCACTGCATTTCTCGCATTTTGTTGCACACAAGTGACAACAAACAGGCATGTGAAGAGATGGAACGAGAACGCGGATAATGGAAGGATAGAATGTGAGAGGATATTAAAAGAGCCTCTCCGATAAACAAAATCAAAGGCTGAAAAACTCAAAGGCCGACAGAGAACTCAGAGGAGACGAACAAGACTCGGTGAGGAGCAAGGTACCGGCCGAAGAGAAAGAAGTGTGTCGAAGTTTTCCACAATGTGAATTTTAATGAAGCCGAGTCTGAAAACGAAACTGAACGGAAGGAAAATAAAACAAGGTGAGCCGCACGAGAATTCAAAGATAAAGCCACCTACGTTCGATGGCGAAAAGGGGAGGAAGTGGTAGAGGCGTGCCGATTAATATGAACAAATACATCGAGGTGTATGAGTACGATAGCGGTCTCAAGGCACAGCTTAGCCATTTACTGCAAATTCGAAAGATAAGCCACCCTATGGTGGGAAGAAGTGAAGAATGTGCGGGGAATAGAGGACCAGATGTAACATGGGATAAGTTCCCACGTACTTCAAGGACAAGTACTTGACCGAGTGGCTCTATGATGAAAAGGCTCGACCAAGGATTTAAGGCCGGGATGTTCGACCATGGACGAGTTTATCACTAAGTTACATCCTTACTGTGATATGTACCGTATTTAAGAGAAGAGAAGGCCAAAGTTCGAGGTTTCGAGCGCTTACCCGCCCATATGAAGGAGCATATCGAGTTTGTAAATCCTAAGACGATGGATGATGCCATCGTAACAAGAAGGTTGTGCTATCGCCAATCGAAGAACAAAGTGGACCAAGGTAAAGGGTGGCGTCAAAGAAAGAAAATGTATGCGTGTCGTTCAAACCGCAACCTCCGTAGCTCGCCCGTGTTCGCTAATAAGAAATTTGGAAGGAACCATCAAAGGATTCGATGGCCGGAGAAGACAAGACGAGCAAGGGAAGCATCCAGCTGAAACCCGAACAAATTTCGCAAAACTAGAGGCCACCGCAAAGGTTAAATGGGCCGCACATTATTGGCCGAGATTGCCCACGCGGGGTAAAACCGAAACCGTGAACAATTTGGTGGAGGCTTCTACTGGTGGGAGATATTTCCAGAGTATACCTGCACTAACGCAAAGATGGAGGACGAAGCCGATTTTCAGCCTACCATGATGTAGAATCGGAAGGTAATTTGTTATCCCAAACTATTTCTGCTTTGGTAGATCGTGTGAGCCAGCTTTTAAGTTACATAAGTCCTAACTTAGTGGAAATGTAAATTACCAAGCCGAAGTTTAAAAAGACACTATTGGTCTGGGCTTAGCTACGTGGCTAAACGAAGATTTGTTGCCAAAATACTGCATCGTGCACCGCAAATCTAAGTGACACAATGGGGTAGTGGATTTAAATATTCTACCTTTGGGATCTTACGATGTACCGTTGGGTGAGTGGATTGGCTGGAGAAACACCGGACTCTTATAGACCGAAGGAGAAGATCGTTTACTACAGGGACCGAATGGTAATCGCCAAGAAATTCGGTGGCATAAAGAAACCGTACATCCGCGACCAATTACCGCTTCCCAAATGGCAAAATACATGAGAAAAGGATGCTACCGTATGCCATACAAGTAGGAGTATTTGATTCTAAGGACAAAGCAAATTTCGTGTTAGAAAACATAATTGCAGGCCAACAAGCCTCAAATACGTATTTCGAAGAAATACCAGGACTACCACCTAAAAGGATGTTGATTTCACAATAGAACTGCTAATGAGCTTCGCCAATTTCGCGACTCCCTACCGTATGAGTAAAAGCTGCCGTAATCTTCGATCGAGCTAAAAAATGCAAATTTTCCGTGAATTGTTAGATAAGGGATATATACGACCTGAAGGTGTCACCTTGGGGAGCACTCCGTATTGTTCGTTAGGAAGAAGGATGGAACCATGTGCATGTGCATCGACTACGTATAGTTAAATAAAATGACAGCTTAAGCAATCGTGTATCCCCTACCCCGTATCGATGACCTCGTTTGATCGTGAGGGGAGCTATTGTGTTCTCAAAAATTGATTTGCGTCCGGTTATCATCGTATCAATTAAGGATGAAGATACACAAAACTACTTTTCGCACAATGTATGGCCACTATGAATTGCAGGTATTACCTTGTTTAACGAATGCACCACCACTTTCATGAGATCATGCATAGTGTTTTTCATCCATATCCGGACAATTTTGTGCTAATCTTCATTGATGACATAATCGATTTATTCAAAGAGTGCGAGGAACACTGTGGAGCATTTAATGGTACCTTAACGCTTAAGGAAGCACCGCCTATATGAAAAATTCAAACAAATGCGACTTCTTCAAAGAAGAAATACAAAGATTCGACATGTAATATCTAAGAAGGGTATAGCTGTGAGATCCGAGAAAATTAAACCATCATGGAGTCGTAAAGGTGCCACAGTAATGCGTATATACGATCGTTTATTCACGGTTACTACAAAGGACATTTATAAAAGGATTTTCGAAGATAGCTTTTCCCATTACTTTCTACAAAGAAAAGGAAGACCTTTAAAATGGACCAAAGAGTGCCAGGAGAGTTTTGAATGATTGAAACGCTTGTTGACTACAACACTCGTGCTAAGCGTATGCATCCCGGAGGCGGAGTTCGAGGTCTCAGACAGAGGCAAGGTAAGGAAGGAGTTGGGGCCGTATTGTCAGAAGGGAAGGTGGTCGATACGAATCCCGCAAGCTAAAGGATCATGAGCAGCCGATATTCGCCTTACGATTTGGAGCCGATGCCACTGCATGCTCTCCGGGTATGGAGACACTATCTACCGGGGAAATAGATTTGTATTAAAGACCGATCACGTAGTTTAACCACTATTTTAAGCAGGCTGATTTAAAACTCCACAAGCAAGATGGAATGCTTTCCCGAGTGAGTTTGATATAGATTTGCAAGATGTAAA
The DNA here is from genome assembly GCA_034641835.2 of Pinus albicaulis. NCBI lineage: Eukaryota > Viridiplantae > Streptophyta > Pinopsida > Pinales > Pinaceae > Pinus > Pinus albicaulis. Next base: position 98,726 of record JAXQQM020090949.1, on the reverse strand, counting down.
AGGTAAAGAGAACGTAGAAAAGGTGATGCACTGCGTAAAACCGCACGGAGTTTATGAGTTATATGTTAATCAAATTGAGACCCGCATTTTTTGATCAAATCAATGGAAGCAAACAAGGGATCCCGAATATAAATACCGTGCAGCAAACACAAGCACTTGAAGGCTATGGACATGGAGAATAGCTGAGATCAACCAGATGGGTTGGTTTTCAAGAAGAGGATAGTTATTCCAAACCGAGTGGAATTAAAAACATGATATTAGATGAATATCATAGAAGCAATTACGCGGGACACCCAGATATCAAAAGATGCCGACCGCTATAAGGAGGGACTACACGTTGGCCGTGTATGAGGAAGGATATAGCAAGCTATCTAACTAAGTGTTTAGAGTGTCAACAAGTGAAAGTAGAACATCGGCACTAAAGCAGCTAATGCACTATACCCATTCCCGAATGGAAATGGGAGGTGATCTCATTGGATTTTATCAATCGGGTTACCAAAATCAAAGGGGTAATGATTCCATAATGGTAGTCAGGATGTGAAATTTCAAGTGTTCCGCACATTTCATACCCGTCCAATCCACTTATAAGACAACGTATAGCGGATTTATTCATGAGGGAAATTCCTCGATCGCATGGCATTCCTAAAATCGTTATCTCGCATGTAGATGTGAAATTCACACGTCTTCTGAAAACACTATTTACAGGATTAGAACGCAAGTACATTTTAGTATCGCATACCCATCTACAAAATCAGATGGTCGACCGAGCGAGTGAATCAAGTGTTGGAAGACATGCCGAGGATGTATGTTATGCAAAGAAACCAAGAAATGGGAGGAGTACATACACTTGATAGAGTTTGCCTACAATAATGGGTACCAAGAGTCATTAAAGATGAGTCCATTTGAGGCGCTATATGGGCTGCAATGCGAACTCCCATTAATCGGGAGCAAATTTCGGAATAGACTCATGCTAGGACCGGGGATACGTTGGCGTTAAAATGGAAGCAAGAGGTGAAGAAAACTACGTAACTCAGTAGCACAGACGCATGTGCAAGGTGTACGCGGACAAAAGAATGTCATACCGTGAGTATGAGGTTGGCGATCATGTGTATGTCGATTAAGCCAAAGAAGAGTAATAATCGGGAGATGGGCCTCTTGTAAAGTTAGCACCTAGGTTTTGTGGTCCTCTCCAGACACCGGAAAGAGTAGGACCCGCAGGCATATCGCTTAGCCCTTCCTGGCCATATTCGGGTGCATAACGTCTTTCATGTATCGTTATTGAAACGATATGTTCATGACTCAAAACATGGCAATTCATCGTTAACATCTCGTGTAGTGGATAAGCCTAATTGATAAATAATAATGCGATGGAAAAAGACTTGTTTATTGACTTGCTCATCATGTAGAACCAAGCAAGAGTTTGTCGAGCCCACGTATCATAGGACTGAGGGAAATCATGCTCCGGAACGAGCCATCGCCTGCTAAAGTGCAATGGAAGCACTTGACCCAGGGAAGCTACCCGGGAGGACGAGAATTTTGTTCGGGAAGCTTATCCCGAACTTTTTTCTCAATCTGATGCGATGAGAACATCGGGACGATGTCTTAGGGATAATTGTAACCACCCTCTTAGCCGCTAACGGATGTTTAACTTTTGTTAATTAATTAGAGTTAATTGTGATTGTTGTTATTTGGAATTTCGAACAAAGTTAATTTTTGATAAGAAATAAAAGTTACCGGGAAATTAGTTTTCTTGAGTAAATTTATGGTAAAAGTAAAACAGACTCGGAGTTAGTTGGAACAGTAAAAGGAAATGTCATTTCCTACGTAAATCGTAACAAGGGGAGATTCCAAGAGAGTTTTGGGGTTCCGCGTAACAAAAAAGACTTGCTAGCTCGGAGCAGTGCTTCCCGGTAATGTAGGCGTACCGGGTTGGAGACCGACCGGATTGTCCCAAGTTCTCACTGCAGTTCTCGTTCCACCGGAGTTAGAGTGGCCGGACCTGACAGTCCGAATACCTCCTCCGTAATTATCTCGCAGGATAATACTTTCCAAAGAGAAGTCGGGGAGAACCGTGGTATGTAAATACCCAAATAAGTGGTTGGGAGGAACGGCACTTACAAAATGCCTTGAACACAGATGAGCTTACTACACAAATTTGTTTGACTGTAAAGATACTTCGCATGTTTATTTTTATTAAAGGTGGAATTATTAAATTACGTAAGTAAAGAGTCTTTCGTAAATAGTAGAATTTGTGGTAATATGGTAGACACTATTTACTTTCTTATGTACAAGCATCGCTGAGTAACAAGTAGTAAAGCTAGCCTTTGAGTAAATAGGAAGAAGAGACTAAATATTGCAATAGAATGTAGAATGTAAATATACAAAAATACGTAGAAAATGTAGTAATTAGTAAACTCATAACTTGAGACCACGGAAGAAGGTTATTCGCATTTAAATTTTAGTTTCGAACCATGCAACTATTAACAAGGACGTTAACCCGTAAGGCAGAAAGTCCAGCTCTCCGCCCCGGGTATGTCGCCTTTCATTAAGGAAGACCCCTGGACAGAAGTGGTGGTCCCAAGACCTGCTACTCGGGTGATAAGGATGAACCAGGAGCAAAAATAAACTCGACAAGTATAGTGTAGTATAGCCGATACGTTTTAAAATTAAATGAAATACGAGTGTATAAACCCAAACCGGACCCAAAAGATTTTATGGCCAAATGCTCAAACCGCTATCAAACAAGCCGTTAAATGAGTAATAACAACGCATAAGTTTTTAAGGCATATCTCACCGTGTACACATAAGAGAAGAGCATATGAAATGACAAAGAGAAATTCAAACATGTCCAAAAATATTTCATTTAACAACAAAGGAATTGTATAAAACTCGTCCAACCACAAGAAGTTATTTATAAAATTGTCTAAACTTCCATTTGTCCAAGACCCAAGCATCGAAAACCGTACAAACAAATAAACGACGGTGTTCATTCCCGAGATAGATAACTTCTCCGTCGAAAAAATTTATTAGCAAGAAGAAGGCCAATGATTAACAAAATGCGACTACCAATAATGCCCTCGTAAATTTATACAATACGTTTAAATAACTAAACAGACTCAAACACCGGAGTATAGTTACGTCAAAACCCTAAGGTCGAATTGTCATGAACCATTCTGGCTACAAAATCCCGAGCGATTACTTATCTAGTAGAAAACCTCCCTAATGGAGAGACAAAACCCTCGAAGAGCTCGAGGGATTGAACTCGCCGACTGAGGTGTACCCGTAAAAAGAGTGCCGAGTTAAAACCCCTTTGTTGCAAGCCTGAGTACAAGAATGGAATTTTCAGCTTCCAAGCTAAAAGAGAGTTTACCTACCATTTCAAACAGTAGTCATTAACAAGAGAGAAACGAGTAAATACATTCCTCGTCGAGAAAACAAACAGAAGGAACAACGAAATTACCGTAAACCTTCCAATATTACCCGAGAAATTCTTTTTGGGGCGAATCGTGCAAGAAAAACCCGCAGGTAGATGATCAAGGACCCCATGAGTGCGGCGGAAGAACCGGACCGCTACCCTCCTTCGAGGCGGTAGCCTTTTGGTAGGCCAATGGAAACCGAAACGATTGTTAAAAAAAAAGACATCAGCGCCGTTGGAGAAGTAGTCAACTGTAAGAAAAAAAAATAAGTGCAGAAGGCGGAAAGAACAAGAAATAGTTACCATAGCGGTGGCAAGGAAAATACCTCCAAATACAAAAAGGTCAGGCGATATGCTCGGCGCCAAGCTCCGCATCGCCCTGAGTCGCTCCAGACCTCCGCCAAGCAAAACAACAACAAAATGAACCTTCAGAAGACAACAAAAGGAGTGATTACTACTCCACCTTGGCGTGTACCGTTGGATGGAGCAGACCAAGGGCGTGGAGGCCCTGCCGCATGAGAATGTTCGCAGAAAACAACTACGTAAAAGGACCATCACACGAAAAATCCGTAATCCAATACGCCAGGATAACCAAGTCACATTTATTAAGTGATGTCGTGGGAAACCTAGCAATAAATTAAGCCCTGCAGACAAGAAAACCATAATCATCGAGGGTCTAGCCATAGAGAGGAGCGGGTTAAGATTTTCTACGCGCAAACATTTATTCAAACCTGAGGCTTGCATGTGCATCATAAAACAAGGAGATCCGAATTCGATAGAATTAAATGATAAAGGCTTTCTTATGGTTTTCATTTATCATTGGTACAAATAAAATATGTCGTGCAATCTTACAGGATTAAGTCTTTAGTCAAACAATGGTAACCAATGAATATAAATTTTTTTTTTATGGTGTGGTAATTTTGCTTTATTTGTTTTAACATGAATGTTACAAGTGGTATCGACAATGCTACAACGACGGGGCCCTAAATTGGGTCGACTAACGTTATAAAACATATGATTTGGCTACACGTAGAGAGAAAGAGAGAGAGAGAGAGAGACAAGGCCTAGATCAATAATGGAACGACAACCAAGGCGGACACCGTCGCAACAAGAATAGCGAAATGCTCTGAGAAATTCAACTCCCACCGTAAGGAACTCAAATGTGGGTTCAGTCCGGAATAGAGCAGCATCGGGCCGTCTAACGTATCATTGAAGAACAAAGAATGCTGACTTCGCATTTTGTTGCACACAGTATGTTGCAAATTTACAGAAGAGATGGAACGAGTACGCCGTGATAATGCAAGGATGATGGAGGAACAGGGAGAGGATATTAAAGATCCTCTCCGATAAACAAAATCATAGGGACAAAAACCCAAGAAGGACAGAGAACCTCGTGGAGGAGACGAACAACACTCGAGGAGCAAGGTACCGGCCGAAGAGAAAGAAGTGTGTCACAAATGTGTTTTCCACAGAAATTTTAATGAAGCCGAGTCTGAAAACGAAACCGAATCCAAGGCAATAAAAAATGTGGTTGTGGAGCGTACCTGAGAATTCCGAAAGATAAAGCCACCTACGTTCATGGAGAAGTATAGGCGGGCAAGAGGCGTGCTGATTAATATGAACAAATACTTCCTGGTGTGTATGAGTACGATAGCTGTACTTCAAGGCACGGTTAGCCATTTACCACTGAAGATGTTTCTACCCTATGGTGGGAAGAAGAGAAGAATGTGCGGGGAATAGAGGACTGTGATGTACATGGGATAAGTTCCAACAAGACTCTCAAGGACAAGTACTTGACTGAGCGGTTCTATGATGAAAGGCTCGAGAATCTCATGATTTGGCTGACAGCTCGACCATGGACGTGTTTACTACTTACGTCCCACGTTTATGTACCGTATTTAAGAGAAGAGAAGGCCAAAGTTCCTGTTTCGAGCGCTTACCCACCCATATGAAGGAGCGTATCGAGTTCAGAATCCTAAGACGATGGATGAGGCCATCGTAACATCAAGTTTGTGCTATCGCACCGAAGAACAAAGTGGACCAAGGTAAAGGGTGGCGCTCAAAGAAAGAAAATGTGGCTAAATGTCACTTCAAAAGGGGAAACCAAGAATCCCGTAGCCCAAATTTTAAGTCAGCGACAACCACTTGGAAGGAACCACGAGGATCTGCTGGCTGTGGAGAAGAGAAGATGGTGGAAGCATCCAAGAACCCGAACAACAAAACCGCAGGCCACTTCAGCATGGGGCTTCTCGTGTGGGGCCGCATATTACTACCGAGGATTGCCCACGTCGAGGTAAAATAAACCGTGAACAATTTCCAGAGGCTTCATCAAGGGGAGATATTGCCAGAGCATACCACTAACGCACCATTGGAGGACCGGCAAGTCGATTTTCTACCCTACCATGATAGAACTGAAGGTAATTTGTTATCCCAAACTATTTCGTTTTGGTAGATCCTAGAGCTAGTTTGGTTACATAAGTCCTAACTTAGTGGAAAATGTAAATTACCAAGTCAAGTTTAAAAAAGACATGGTTGGTCCGGGCTAGCTGTACAATGAAGAGTGTTGCCAAAATACACTATCTGTACCGTAAATCGGTGGACAAGCACGTAGTAGTGGATTTAAATATTCCCGCCTTTGGGATCTTATTGGCTGCACAACAAGGTATGGATTGGCTGGAGAAACACCTGACTCTTATAGACTGTAAGGAGAAGATCGTTTACTACAGACTAATGGTAATCGCCAAGAAATTCAGTGGCATAAAGGCTACCAATTACCGCTTCCCAAAATGGAAAATGCATGAGAAGATGCCGTATGCCATACAAGTAGGAGTATTTGAGTCTAAGGATAAAGCAAATTCGTGTTAGAAAACATACCGTGGTACAACAAGCCAAAGACGTATTTCCCAAGAAATACCAGGATCTACCACCTAAAAGGATGTTGATTTCACAATAGAACTCCTACTAAAGAGCTTCGCCACTCGCGGACTCCGCGCATGAGTGTGCTGCACTGACCGAGCACGCCTTCAGAATTGCTATATAAGGGATATATACGACCCAAAGGTGTCACCTGGGGGAGCACCTGCATCGTCATAGGAAGAAGGATGGAACCATGCGCATGTGCATGGACTACAGACAAGCAACAACCGACAGCTAAGAACAAAAGTATCCCCTACCCCCGTATCGATGAATTGCCGGGACGTGAGGGGAGCTACTGTTCTCAAAAATTGATTTGCGGTCTCGGTTAATACGTATCAGAATTAAGGATGAAGATATACACAAACTGCTTTTCGCACAAGGTATGGCCACTATGAATTCATGGTATTACCTTTTGAGTTTAACGAATGCACCAACCACTTTCATGAGATCGATGCATAGTGTGTTTTTCATCCCTATCCGACAATTTTGTGCTAATCTTCATTGATGGAAGACATCACATTTATTCAAAGAGTGCGGAGGAACATTGTGGAGCATTTGCGAATGGTAATCGGAATCAAAGGAAGTACCTGCCATATATGAAAAATTCGGGCAAGAAATGCGACTTCTTCAAAGAATAAATACGTATCTTGACATGTAATATCTAAGAAGGGTATAGCTAAGAGACCCTGAGAAATTAAAACCATCATGGAATGGAAGGTATTACGTATCGTGGCCGATATACGATCGTTTATGGGTCTTACAAGTATTACAGCGATTTATAAAAGGATTTTAGAAGATAGCTTTTCCCATTACTTCTACAAAGAAAAAGGGAACACCTTTAAATGGACCAAAGAGTGCCAGAGAGTTTTGAAAGACAAATGGGGCCATGATCTACAAGACATGTGTTAAGGAAGCAGATCCTGATAAGGAGTTCGAGGTCCGTACGTATGCGTGCGATGACAATGTATTGTCACAAAAGAAGGGAAGGTGGTCGCATACCTAATCCCGGCGAAGCTAAAGGATCGAGCAAATGAGACCCGCCTAATATTTGGAGTCGACAGTTATCTGTGCACGCTCTCCTGTGTATGGAGACACTATCTACCGGGAAAGAGATTTGTATTAAAGAATGATCAGCGTAGTTTAACCAATTATTTTAAGCAAGTTGATTTAAACTCCCGACAATCAAGATGGAATGCTTTCCGGAAAGTGAGTTTGATATAGATTTGCAGCATGTGTAAAAGGTGGGGGCATCAGTAGAAAGGTATGCACCGAGCGTAAACCGCACCTGAAGCGTAAGAGTTATATGTTAATCAAATTGAGACCCGCATTTTTTTGGATCAAATCCGAATGGAAGTAAACAAGGATCCTCAATATAAATAATCGTGGCGTAACCACAAGCACTTGAAGGCCGTAGTGGACATGGAGAATACAAGATCAACCAGGATGGGTTGTCAGTTTTCAAGAAGAGGATAGTTATTCCAAACCGAGTGGAATTAAAAACCATGATATTAGATGAATATAGGAAGCAATTGCTACGGACACCCAGGATAATAAAAGATGCCGACCGCTATAAGGAGGGACTATTGTTGGCCAGGTATGAGGAAGGATATAGCAAGATATCTAACTAAGTGTTTAGAGTGTCAACAAGGAAAGTAGAACATCGGCACCCAAAGAAGCTACGTGCTCGTACCCATTCTTGAATGGAAATGGGAGGTGATCTCATTGGATTTTATCACTGGTTACCAAAATCAAAGCGGGGTAATGATTCCATAATGGTAGTTGTGATTGCAGATTATGCAGTTCAAGACATTTCATGTATGTCCAATCCACTTATAAGACAAGCTCGGGATAGCGTGATTTATTCATGCGGGAAATCTTCGCATCGCATGGTATTCAGAACTCGTTATCTCGCATTGCAGATGTGAAATTCACATCGGCTTGAAAACACTCTGCGACAGGATTAGGAACGCAAAGGTATTTTAGTATTCGTATACCATCCGCAAACAACATGGTCGACCGAGCGAGTGAATCAAGTGTTTAAGATATTTTTGCCGAGGATGTATGTTATGCGGGAAGAACCGGGTAAAATGGAGGAGTACATACACTTGATAGGAGTTTGCCTACAATAATGGGTACCAAGAGTCATTAAGGATGAGTCCATTTGAGGTGCTATATGGGAGGCAATGCAACCCCACACTGAGCACTTTGAGAATAGACTCATGCTAGGACCTCGACATGCTAGCAGTAAATGGAAGCAAGAGGTGAAGAAAATCTTACGTAACTTGAAAGCAGCACAGACGTATTTAAGGTGTACGCTGACAAAAGAAGGTCATACCGTGAGTATGAGGTTGGCGATCATGTGTGTCGATTAAGCCAAAGAAGAGTACACCGAGATGGGCCTCTTGTGCAAAGTTAGCACCTCGGTTTGTTCCTTTCCAAGCACGGGAAAGAGTAGGACTCGCAGCATATCGCTTAGCCCTTCCCAAAATATATATTCGGTGCATAACGTCTTTGATGTATCGTTATTGAAACGATATGTTCATGACTCAAAACACATAATTCATTGCGTAACATTCGTAGTGGATAAGCCTAATTATAAATAATAATGCGATGACAAAAGACTTGTTTATTGACTTAAGCTCATCAAAAGGTAGAACTGGGACGGGAGTTTCGGTCGAGCCCCACAAAGATAGACCTGGCATGGAATTCATGTTCGGAAATTGCTTATCGCCTGTGCTAAAGTGCAATGGAAGCACTTGGACCCGAGGAAGCTACTCCGGGAGGACGAGAATTTTGTTCGGGAAGCTTATCCCCGAATCCTTTTTTCCTCAACTATGATGAGAACATCGGGGACGATGTTCCTTCCGTAGGGGGGATAACCGTAACCACCTCTAAATACAATCCATGTTTAACTTTTTGTTAATTAATTATGAGTTAATTGTGATTATTGTTATTTTGGAATTTCGAACAGTTAATTTTTGATAAGAAATAAAAGTTACCGAGAAATTAGTTTTCTTGAGTAAATTTATGGTAAAAGTAAAAACAGACTGGAGTTAGTTGGAATGTAAAAGAAATGGGGGGCTTCCACGTAAACTCAGGAATAAGGAGATTCCAAGAGAGTTTTGGGTTCTCGCAACAAAAACTCTGCGTTTCGGAGAAAATTTGCCGTAATCGCAGTGGGTACCAAGGCAGGACCGGACTGACAAACCCGAGTTCTCCCTGCAGTTCTGCTCCAATCGATGGAGGGTCAGACCGGATTGTCCAAATACCTCCTCCACTATCTCGAGGATAATACTCGTGCGAGAAGCTCGGGGAGAACTGTGGTATGTAAATACCCAAGCCAGGCTGGAGGAAACGGGCATCCATACCGTCTTGAACATGATGAGCTTTGTCATACGTAAATTTGTTTGATCGTAAAGATACTTCGCATGTTTATTTTTATTAAAGGTGGAATTATTAAATTACAATGCAAGTAAAGAGTCTTTCTGTAAATAAGAGAATTTGTGGTATATGGTAGACACTATTTACTTTCTTATGTACAAGACTGCCGAGTAACAAGTAGCCATTGAGTAAATAGAAGAAGAGACTAAATATTTCAATAGAATGTAGAATGTAAATATACAGGTACGTAGAAAATGTAGTAATTAGTAAACTCATAACTTAGTTCGAGACCACGAAAGAATGTTATTCCGATTTAAATTTTGTTTGGATCCATGCAACTATTAACAAGGACGTTAACCCTAGCATTTAAAGTCCACTCTCTCCACCCCCGGGTATGTCGCCTTTCACTAAGGAAGCACTTGGACAAGTGGTCCTACCCTACAGCCGGTGATAAGGATGCAACCAGAGCAAAAATAACCGACAAGTATAGTGTAGTATAGCGATAGTCAAAAATTAAATGAAGACAGAGTGTGGTAAACCCAAATCGGACCCAAAATATTTATGGCCAAATAAATACAAACCGCTTACCAAACAGTCATAAAGCAATGAGTAATAACAACGATAAGTTTTAAGCGTACATTCAACAAATATACAGAAGAGCATATAATGACAGAGAAATCTAAACATGTCCAAAAATATTTCATTTAACAAATTCCAAGGAAATTATATAAAACTCGTCCAACCACAAGAAGTTATTTATAAAATTGTCTAAATCCCATTTGTCCAGACCCGCATCAAAATTGCACAAACAAATAAACGACGTGTTCATTCCCGAGACGCATAATCTCCTCCGTCAAAATTGTATTAGCAAGGCCAAAGATTAACAAATGCACATTGCCGCCAATAATGTCCCCGCAGAATTTATACGCTTAAATAACTAAACAGACTCAAACACTCGGAGTATAGTTACGCTTAAAACCCTAAGGTTGAATTGTCATGAACCATTCTAGCTACGTAACCTTGAATCCATGGCTTATCTAGTAGAAAACCCTCCCTAATGGAGAAAAGACAAACCTCGAAGTATTTCCGAGGGATTGAACTCGCCAACTCGAGGTGTACCTCAGAAAAGAGTGCCGAGTTAAAACCTTTGTTGCAAGCCGGAGCAAGAATGGAATTTTCCGGCTTCCAAGTTCGGTGTAAAGAGAGTTTACCTACCATTTCAAACAAAGGGAAGTCATTAACAAGAGAGAAACGAGTAAATACATTCCCGTCGAGAAAACAAACAACAAGGAACAACGAAAATTATCAGAACCCTTCCAATATTACCCGAGAAATTCTTTGGGGTGAACCGTGCAAGAAACTGTGGCGAGATGATCAAGGACCCCATGAGTGCGGCAAGAACTGACCGCTACCCTCCTTCGAGGCGAGCTTCTAGAAATACAATGGAACCCCGAAAACGATTGTTAAAAAAAAGACACGGGCCATTGCTGAGAAGTGAGTCAACTACAAAGAAAAAAAAAATGCGGCGTTATATGTATACGGAAAGAACAAGCAATAGTTACCAAGTAGCGGTGGCAAGGAAAATACCTCCAACATGTGGCAACAAGCGATATGCCTGGCCAAGCTCCACCTACTGAATGGCTTCCAGACCTCCACCAAGCAAAACAGAAACAACAAAATGAACCGGGAAGATAAGTCAGCATAAGGACATTACTCCACCTTGGAGACAAGTAAGTATGGAGTGCGCATCAAGGGCGTGGAGTCACGGGATGGAATGTTACAAGGATCTCCGCAAAAACAACCACAAGAAAGGAACATCACACGGTAACCGTAATCCAAATACGCGAGGATGTTCAAGTCACATTTATTAATTGATGCCGTGGCAACCGAGCACGTAAGTCCCGGTACACAAGGAAAACCATAATCATCGAGGGTCTAATATAGAGAGGAGCGGGTTAAGATTTTCACGCCGTAAAACATTTAATCAAAATCAGAGGCTGCATAAAAGTATCATAAACAAGGAGATCCGGAATCTACAGGAATTAAATGATAGGGGTCTTCTTATGGTTTTTATTTATCATTGGTACAAATAAATAATGTCGTGCAATCTACAGGATTAAGTCTTGAATAAACAATGGTAACCAATGAATATAAATTTTTTTTTATGGTGTGGTAATTTTGCTTTATTTGTTTTAAGATGAATGTTACAAAAAGATTCCTTCATTCTTTATTTCTATGTATACAAGTGTATTTTTTTTTAGTGTTCCTTGAGTGTTAGAGTGGTGCTTCCATTGTTTGTATGTATATAAATTTATTCATTTTGAGGAATTTTTTGTATTATATTCAATGTTTTTCAGTATTCCTTCACTATTAGCTTTGTGTGTGTATTTTTGAAAATTCTTGTGTATGTGTATGAATGTATTATTTGTTTTATTTGCGTGTATATTATTTAGTTGTATTCTTGATATGTGTGTGAATGTATTCTTTGCTATACTTGTGTGTATATTATTTACTTGTATTCTTTCTATGTGTATGAATATATTCTTTGCTACATTTGTATGTGTCTTGTTTACTTGTATTCTTTGTATCTATATGAATGTGTTCTTCATGTGTGTATGAATCTATTCTTTTCTACATTTTTATGTCTTGTTTACTTGTTATCTTTGTATGTGTATCAATGTATTCTTCATGTGTGTATGAATTTATTGTTTGCTACATTAGTTTGTGTCTTGTTTACATATTCTTTGTATGCGTATGAATGTATCCTTCATGTGTGTATGAATGTGTTCTTTGCTACATTTGTATGTGTCTTGTTTACTTGTATTCTTTGTATGTGTATGAATGTATTCATCATGTCTAGGAAATTCTTGTTTACATTTTTATGTGTCTTGTTTACTTTTATTCTTTGTATGTGTATACATGTAATTTTTATGTGTATAATTGTATTATTTATGTGTGTATGAATCTGTTTTTTCCTACATTAGTATGTGTCTTGTTTACTTGTATTCTTTATATGTGTATGAATGTATTCTTCATGTTTGTATGAATCTGTTCTTTGCTACATTTGTACATTTGTATATGTCTTGTTAACATGTATTCTTTGTATGTGTATGAATGTATTCTTCATGTGTATATGAAATTCTTTGCTAAATTTGTATGTGCCTTGTCTACATATATTCTTTGTATGTGTACGAATGCATTCATCATGTGTGTATGAATCTATTATTCACAATATTTCTCTATGCATTATTTAGTTGTATATACATAAGTGTGATATGTATGAATTTTTTATTTTTTTTTAACTATCTATGCATATGAATATAAATATAATATCATTATCTCTATATAGAAATATATTATTTCAAATATTAACTCATAAATAAATTAGTTTAAATATTTTTGAAAATTCTATTATCTTTATTATTATTATTATTATTTATAAATTATTTTAGTTCTTTAATTTTAAAATTTTTATTATTATTTTAATCAATTTTTTTTTTTTTTTTTTTTTAATTTTATTTTTATTTTTAATCAAAATTTTAAATATTAATAATATTAATTTATTATTTTAAAATGAAAAATAGTATAGATATTACACTGACATTAAAAAATACTTAATATTATCCCTCATTGTACCACTCAATTAATTTTTTTCAGTTTATAAAGTATAATGCAAACCAGAAGACTCAATGTTAAAAACCCTTAAAAAGGAAAACACAATAACATAATATTTATAATAGCATCAATTTGTAATAACACATATAACTTAATTATTTAATGTTAAAATCAATTCAATACAATAAATTTAATTAATTTATTTAGAATTATCATTAATTTTAATAATTAATAATTTTCTTTTTCATAACACTATTTTAAAATGAAAAATATTATAGATATCGCTGACATTAAAAAATACTTAATATTATCCCTCATTGTACCACTCAATTAATGTTTTTCAGTTTATAAAGTATAATCCAAACCATAAGACTCAATGTTAAAATCCCTTAAAAAGGAAAACACAATAACATAATATTTATAATAGCAGCAATTTGTAATAACACATATAACTTAATTATTTAATGTTAAAATCAATTCAATACAATAAATTTAATTAATTTATTTAAAATTATCATTAATTTTAATAATTAATAATTTTCTTTTTCATAACACTATATTTAATAATATGTGGAAAAAATATTATTTCTATTTTTTTTTGAAATGTTAATCATTGTTTTAAAAATAAAAAAGAAAATAAGTACTTCTCAATTACCATAACATACTAATTAACTTATGAAATAAATGTAATTGTTAACATCATAATTTCTATACTCAATCTTCATCACATGCATAAAATAAAGTAATTTCTAAAATGCATAGAATAATGTTAATTCTAAAATTTATAATAAGTGTGATGTGTGTGAACATGTCACTTTATGAGTCAATGTTTGTAATGTTTGTGTGCACCCTTTTTCTGTTGTGTGCATGTATGCATGTGAGTGACTGTGCCTCATTGGCAATGGATTGTGATGGTTCTCATCAGTGGTTAGTTCCATGCCAATCATGGACTATTTTTGGGGTCATATAAGCTCTCACCTTCATGTGGTTGACCTTGTTAGTATAGATTTTACATCTCCAAACCAAGAAGAGATTTCTATACAATGATTTTTAATTTATTTAAAACATAACATTAACTTAAAAACTTTAAAATGATTTTTTTAATAATATTTAAATGATATTTCCATTATTTTAAAAACTTATAAACATACCAACTTAATAAAATTATAACACCACAAAAACAACAACAATATATATATATATATATAAAGTTACTTTATAACAATTTTTCAACTATATTAATTATAAAACTAAAAGATCCTCCCCACCTGCCGAGCATTCTCCCAACTTCGCCACACCTCTGCTTCAGCTGACCATGGCACCTAGGCTACGTCAAAGAAACATCTGGGTGCTCCCTCGCCGTTACCACCACGAGAAGAATAATTGTCTGTAGCCTATTGAATGCTCATCCTCAGGAAATTACGCTAGATAGAGCTTTGAACCAGATTAGGAGGAGAAGGTCCTTGTGTAGGGTTCAAAGAGAGGAAGATGTGGGTCGTAGAAGTCCAACATCGTTTATTAGGCACACCACCTGCCTCGCAAGATCAAGCCTCTTCCATTTGAGGAGGATTAGGGGGAGGATACAGATGTTTGGAATATGAATTTTGAAGGTACTTGGATGCGTGTTCCTGATGCAGAATACCCGGTGGCTCCTACCTTTTGCGCATCGATCCCTAATCCTATGCTACCCAATGATACAGAGGAAGTGGCTGCGCAGGTGTATGTCTACCCCATAGTGGATGAAGAGCCAAAAAATGATGATGAAACCAAAGACTTAGGACTCCAAAACTGCTTTGTTCTTCCTTGTTTTTTGTCATGCCTACTATCACTACAGAATCTCAAGTTATACTTATGCTTCTTCATATTTTTTTAATTTCGAGCTACATTAGCGCTTCTACGCATTTTGTAATTTCCTGTTCCAAGTATTTTCCGAGTTGGTTTACTCCATGGAGGCAACCCCAAAACCATGCAACAAAGGTTGGGATTGGTTAAACATAGCTTACCAATGCAACCTATAGCATATGTACTATTTATATTTTCAAATTAATATATATTAGCCTAATTTATGGAGAAAAAAATGTGCACTAATACCAATGTGGTGTATCGTACCTCAAGAAAAGAAAAATATTCTAAGCTTGATACTTCAAAATCTTTTTTCTGTGATCAAGGATAAGGGAAATAAGCGCTTGAAGATTGCTATAGTTGGTTTGGATTAATAATTCAAAAATATTGGAGGTGTGGCTCATGATATGGAATTGAGAGTGGATATGAGTGAGAGTCAGGCAATAAAAAATGAAGCGTTTGTCATCCTCCACTATATTAATATCACAAACTTAAGAGATTCTATCATTCCACAGATTATTGTAAGTAGAGCACAACTTGGTTTCATTTTGAATCTCATGAGAACTAATACTTATCCTAATGATGTTCATTTTCTTCTTGGTGATGGTGAACACAAAGAGATAATTTTGGTTATCAAGAGTGGGGTTGATCACCTCTTTATAATATCTTAGCTCCCTTTTTCCCTAAAACTTCTTATCATCCCACATATTGTCCTTACAATTGGAGGTAATAGTATGTTTGACACTATATTTTCTTCCCATGATGATCTCCTTCTTAATCCCCCAATGGTTGAGCCAATACTCAACAACTTTATGTCACCCAACCTTGAAGCGCAGGTGGGGGTTTTGAATAAATTTAGAAGAAATTTTTGGGAGCCTCTTGGATTCCATGTGGTGAGCCCTGGTATTGCACCAATAGTGTTGCAACTCCAGGGGTTGCTCTACTTTACTTTATCAACTCAAGGTTATTACAAACTTGGAGGTGACAGTGCTACATACATAGTAGGGTTCTCAGTGAAGTCCGTCACACTTCAATGAAACTAAATTAAATTGTAGAAAGGAAATGACAAAAGGAAACTAAATTAAATCGTTGAAAAGAAATGATAGAAGGGAAATTGATCTAAATTGCTGAAAAGAAATGACATAAGAGAAACTGATTTAAATTGTTGAAAAGAAATGACAGAAAGGAAATTAATTTAAGTTGCAGAAAGGAAACTAATTTAAACCACACTTAACTTCTTCAATCATCTAAACACGCCCTAATCTATCTATCATGCTCTTATATGTGCAACTACACATGAACTAATTCTAATTTGAAGAAGTGTGCTTGCAGTTTGGAGGAAAAAGGGCTAAAAAGGTCAATGGAGGGCTTACATAGATGAAACAAGGCTTAGAAGTGAAAATGTGGGTTTAAAATTTACAAAAACGTATTATAGCTTAGAGAAACTGAAAGGTGCGACGATAGAATTCCGATGGAGCGAAAGGTCTTCAAGTGCGAAGTGCGATGGGTTAACGACTGTGATAAGAGAAATGGGAAATGAGAAAAGGAAAGAGTTTTGAAAACATAAAATCCATGAGGTGTGATTGCGATAGGGATGATGTGGTAGTGGGACTGGCGACAGAGCACAATTGTAATGTCAAAATCGGCAGGCGGGAGCTGTAAGTGCTAAACAAAGAGGGAAACATTGTGATTTACGATTTCGATGTGGCAGGGTATGAAGCGATTATCACAATCGGCGAAAACAAGTTGTAAGTGTTAACAGGATAAGGGAAACATTGATATTTGCGATAGTGATGTGGTGGGGTATGAAGCGATTATCGCATTCGGTGAAAACGAACAATAAGTGTTAGAGGGAATGACATAATAAATGCGATTTTTTATTTGAAAATTTCAGTAGCGAGAGAACCGAGGAGCAAAGGCGGGGGTTGAATTTTAATTATTTTCAAGTGTTTATCCTTTAAAAGGGTAAAGGTGACGAGAAAGGGAAAAATCGTTGAGATGTTGAAAAATGACAAAGGAAAAGCAAGGGGTCATGTGAGATGCGAAGTGCGGTATCAGTGGTTTCGAGGAGAAAAGGTGGAGGTCAAAATTTAAATATTTTTTGTGAAAAAAAAAGGTGTGGCAGCTGATAAGAAGAGAGAAAGGAGGGAAATGAAGGCGTAAAAACAAGGTTCATAAGCATAACACATAGATGGGGAGAAATTGGAAGATGAAGCAGAACAATGTAATGAAATTCTCTAGAAATTTCGATGCTCATTCTTGCAAACAAACCTATGGATTTGTGCATGGAAAACAAACAAAAATGCGCAATAAAAACAGTGAATAGAAAACATTTTTTGGGTATGTGGGAAGGTTTAATCTCCTCAAGCTCTATTGATAGAGATGAGAAGGGGATCTTGATCCACAAACATTTTCGGTATTTTTTTCCTCTATTCTATTATTCACAAGAAAATGAAACCTACAACAGAAAAATAAAAGAAAAACCCAAGCAACAATGAAGCTATCAGAAGCAGAACTAACTAAATGACAAAAACAAAACTAGATTAATGGCAAAAAGGAAAGAATGGTAACAATAGAGAAGCTGAGGCACCTAGGTTAGGCCCTAACCCATGAGCCTCGCTCTCTATAACTAGATCAATAGAAAGTCATAAGAATATGCATTTCATTAAAAAGACAATCTTATTACATCCTGAAGGTCTTAAAGAACAAAAGCCTAAAATCTTGCAGTAAAGTTCCAACTAGAATCAACTGGAACTGACTAACTCTTCCTAGCTCTAGATCTCCTCTCTTTAGTCTATAGGGTAGCTACCAACAAATCCCTAGAAAATAGTGATTGAGTCCACTTGAATCAGAGTAAAAAATGATTGAGTTCTCTCCTCTTTGAGTTTCTTGGCTGCCTCTCAAACTAAAACTGTTGGAGAGAAGCTTTGGGGTGATTAATTCCACTTGAATCCAAGTAAATAGAGATTGAGTGAACTCCTCTTTGAGTTGCTTAGCTGTCGGTGGAACTTGAATTTCTGGAGGGGATCTCATGAGGATCCTTTGGCTGCCTTTGATATTTGAGGTTGGACAGCCCCCTTGAATCTCTCCAAGATTTCTCCATAATCTCCTGATATTGTGCTCATTTATTCTCCAATCTTGATCTTTCAGTGGCAGGGAGCGAGTCCCTAAATCATATCCTACTGTAAATGTACATAATCTACCAAATATTCTCAAAATATTCTACAAAAAAAACCAATATTAGGCATGAATATTCAATTACCTTTAAACCTTCCTAAGAAAATATTGAAACATACGAAAACATTATTAAGTGCAGAAGGAGATATTTAATATATATATTCATGTGCATAAGGAAGGTAGATGGGCTTAATAAAGGTTACATGGACCTTATTTTATGTCTAATTTAGAGGCCCATCATCACCCCATACTGAAATTGTTGTTCATCCTCTGAGAAAATTATTGATCCTCCCTACCTTATGGTTTTTCCTGCATGCTGACTTATTTCGTTGGAGCAACAAAATTGTAGGATTGTTGACTTAATTGTAAAATACAAAAGAGGTATTTTTTATAATAATTTATTAATATAAAAATGTATATGTGATGAATAAATGTTACAATCAGGCCCTCCTTATATACCTAGGCAGGTGGCCTTTCATGACTAGGCATGTCTTTTAGAAATTCCTTTTCAATTAACTAATGACTATTTAAATAACCATTATACTGATCATTTATTATTTATTATATTTTTTATGAATTATATTCATAACATTGCCCCGTTCATCAAAATCTTTGACCTCAAAGCTTTATCATTGACAATTTTTTCTTCGCCTTTAATCGCTAATCATTTCCTTAAATTAGCTCACGTCATTTTCTCTCCGCATGTATAATTCGTTCCTAATACTACCTTGGAACTAGGGTTTAATTAATTTTTTTTTTAATAATATTTTTTTAGATTATATAATCAATTAATATAATTAATTAATTATAATTATATAAATTAATTAGTTGTCATTATAACTTATGTATATGCTCCAAACTATATATATATATATATATATATATATATATATATATATATTGAACTAGAAGTGTGTATACCATGCCAGCAATGGTGCCAATTTAATGCTCGTAAAAAGTGTATCGAACCAAAATTATACGCACCGATCCAAGTATGAAAAGACACAAAAACACACCATTTGACCCTCAACTGGGCACATCGCTTGACAGTGGGGAGATAGTAGTATTTTAATGGTGTTTCGAACAACAGTTATCAATTTATTGATGCCGGGGGCACATTATCATGGTTGTCTACTATAGTCAGGTTAGACGTGTCAGCACCACTGAATCAACGACAGAGGGTTGGTTGCACCAGAGTCGGTTGCACCAAAACCAAGCATGAGGATGATCTTTTTATTGTATTCACATCAATTGCCACATTTTTCATTAGGCTAGATTTGAGAGAGAAGCATAATGAATTGATATGAATTGAGCCGCTTATGATTTGAGCCATACCCGTTGACCATTATTTCAATCGGTACCATCTTGATGGCATGTTGAAACCCACAATATGTATTGATTCTTCAGGCAAGTGCCCTAAAACGTAGAATGCACAATCGTAATATACCATCTAGTGTTTGAATCTAAAATTATGTATCCCAAAGAGACTTAAGTCAAGCAAAGGATGTCCCGTGATCTTCCATGTCATTTTGTATAGGTCGAAATCCAAACAAGGTAATTATGCTCTCGAATAGCAGACTATCAACCATGGTTGCTTGTTATTGGCTGTCTTTGCACATATACTAGCTAAGAAGCTTTTAGATGAGTGTAAGGCATTCCATTCTCTAAATTAGCTGAATTGTTCTATTGATAATGTCCAATATTCGATAATATTTGTTCTTGCGTATTTATCTTGTCGCAAATGACGGTTGGCTTCAGGATTGCTTTTTTATGATTGTCTGTGGACTTGCTATGGTTTCTGTTTATTGGCCCATGAGATGCTCCTCCTGCTAATATTATTTCTATTCATCTTGCATTTCTTATTGTAGGTGTTTCATGGAGGTCCTCATATGCCTTAAGAAAATATGTTTTGCATGCTAAGAGGTGGTGGATCCACATTTTAATTGATTTTTTTTTTATTGTTCTCTTCTTTTCTTTTTTATTGCATGAAACTCACAGTTCATTTTTCTATGAACTGAGTTCACGCTTGGTTATCCCTTGGCACTTGTTGTCTTCCATTACAATGAACTTCTTACTACGCACTTTCTCAAGTCCTTTGTACTTTTATCTTGTTCCTCTTCTTAGTGGAAAAAGTGAGGATAGTTTCTAGAGAAGACTGAGGTTGCTCTGCTACTTATTTCAGCTATATAAGAAACTTTCCTTCTAAAACTTTTTAATGTTTTATTAAGCTAAAATATATTTGAAGAAAGGGTTAGATGATTGCATAGATAATTTTTTCTATTGATTTGTTATTTTTTTTTTGCAGGTGATATTGAAGGTGCTGATATTGTTGTTGAAGTTGTCTTCGATGGTTGTGAAGCCTCTGTAAAGCTGCATCTGATAATCTGCTTCAAGTCCTTTTGGAGCTTCTGAGCATAGGAGGTGGAAGTCCAAGTTTGATTTCCTTTGACCAAGGTGCTGGCCAAATTGTCTTTTTGTGCCAACTTGTTGTTTTTCTTCTTGCAAAGGTTGAAGAGCACCCACATTTATTAGAGAGAGATACATGGAGAAATGATTTTTTTTTTTTTTTTAACGCCTCCTAGCTACCTTAATGAGGTTTTCCACTAGTAGGTATGGCTAGGCACCTCAAACGAGGTTTTCACCTAGGATCTTTTTTTTTTCTCTTTTTTTTAACCCAATGAATGCCTCATGGAGGTTTTCAATCAGTGAGCTAATCTCAAATGCCTCAAAATAGGTTTTCACCTGAGCTATTATTCTTTCCTTTTTTTTTTCTTTTTCACTTTCCTACTCTACTTGAAAAAAAAAATAAAAAATTTAAGTATAGGACTAATTCCAATGGAGCCATATACACATGAAGATGACAAATAAAATCAAGTGCACACTTTGAATACATGCTCTAACATGTACCTGAATATAAGAGATGAATTGCTTTCAATGGAATTATATCAAGTAATATTGGAGAAGAGTGTGTTGCTGCAACTTAATGACTTTTTGGAACCATATGTCAATATAGTTGTGATGCCCCTCATTCACTTGCTGAGTTGGATCACCTTGGATATCCTCTTATATTATGGCAGTCAAGTCTTCCTCTTTTTTTTTATCGTTCACTTGAACACATGGAGGAAATGATGGTAAACATGAGGGAACTTTCTCAAAATTTGATTATGAATTATGTTCTTCATCAAGTTCAGCCCTCGATATTTTTATCTCATCATTTGGATCTTGTTCTTCTTGATTTTGTCCTTCAGTGACATTAATAAAATCTCTTCTTTGCAATACCTATCTTGAACTAAGAAAAATACCATTTAGATAAAGAGGATATGTTTGGTAGTGTTGTACCTCAGCATTGTAAGTGGGCTGAGATACTTCACGGTGTGGGTTTGGAAATGGTGGTACAGTAGGGGTGGATATATGATAAGGTTGTGGTTGAGGTTGTGTTTGTGGTACAGGTGGATGGTAGGGATGGCATGGAGTTAGGTATGGAGGATATTGAGGGAAATACTAAGGATGTTGAGGACTTTCCCAATAAGGACCTTTCCAACCATGTTTCCAAGATTGGGTTTGGGGTTGAAATGACCAAGGTTTCCAAGGAGGGAGAGTGTCCCAATTAGTTTGATATGGATGTGAATAAGCTTGAAATTTTGAAGTGAGTCCTTACATCATATCAAGTTGACTAGGTTGTCAGGGTCTCCTTGGAGCTACATATTATAGCTTCTTTGATGATTTCCTTGCTCCATTGTATTCCTGGTAAACTTCTTTAAACCTAGGGAGTAATGAAGAAAATTTAGTAGCATATGATTCTACATCGATAGAAAAAATATCAACATCTTCTTTTTTCTCATTTTGCATTCTTAACATTTCTAATTGTTCACTTAGATTGCTAGGAATTTCTATTTTAAAGTTATCAAGCAAATGTCCAATTTTATCTTTCCTTACAAATGTTGATGCTGACTTACTTACTCTTTCCCTTCCTCTTGATATGTGTTTTCACAAATTTCTTGAAATGAAAATTGATATATATCTCCTTTACTCATGAGATTAAGGAGATCAATCCACTCTTCCCTAATTATTCTAACTAAGAGGGTTTTTAGTGTGTAAAATCCTAAATGATGCAAATTTTCCATCTTAACATTATACATGAACCTCTCTATTAGATCCTTGAGGCTCTCATCTTCTTCTTGGTTCATTATAAAAATTTCTTCTCTAAGATCGTGATCTTTGTATTTTTCTAGAATTATTTTTGGCATATCATTCCATGATTTTAGTGAATTAGTACCTAGACTCATGAACCATTTAAGAGCTCTACCCTTCAATGTTTTAGGAAACAATCTTAGTTTTTGAGTGTGTGATAAGTAGCTATAATACCTACAAATTATCTCAAATTCAAAGAGAAATGTTTCTAGATCCTCTGCCCTCATACCATGGAAGTTGGGAAGGAAATATGGAGGGATGTTCTTCATACGTACACTGTTATTCATATCTTGAATGGGAAACCCAATAAGATCTTCTTAATTGTCATCATATCCATCCATCTGTTCTACCTTCAAAAGAGTATGGTGATGTGGTTCTTACTACACCACATCGTTAAGTGGGGGGGTTGGTATTCGAGAAGTATTTAAAAAAATAAATCTGAGTATCCCTACTCTTATGAGGCATGAAATTCAGATATTTTTGTATTTCTTTTTAATATTTCTGAAATGGCATGAAAATAAAGGAAAGTGGAAAATAATGCTTAAAATAAAATCAAAGCATCTACTAGACACCTCCCCTGCAAAGACGCCAAAAAATGGTGAGCCCTTATATTGCACCAAGAGTGCTGCAACTCGAGGGGATGTCCTACTTTACATTATCAACCTAGGGTTCGTACAAACTTGGAGGTGATAGTGTTATATACATAGTAGATGCATTATGTTGATGTCATCCTCTTCTGCTCTACGAAAGGGTGCTATTTCTAAGGGTTATCAATGAAGCCTATCACACTTCAATGAAAGTAAACTAAATTGCAGAAAGGAAATGAGAGAAGGAAAATAAATTAAATCATTGAAAAGAAATGGCAGAAAGGGAACTAATGTAAATTGCGGAAAACAAATGACAGAAGGGAAACTAATTTAAATTTCTAAAAAGAAATAACATAAAGGAAACTAATTTAAACAACACTTAACTTCGCCAATCGGCTAAACACACCCTGCTCTATCTATCACGCTGCTATCTATGCAACTATACATGACCTAATTCTAATTTTATGAAGTGTGTATGCAGTTTAGAGGAAAAAGGGCTAAAGAGGCTAATGGAGGGCTTACACACATGAAACAAGGATTAGAAGTGAAAATATGGGTTTAAATGTTACAAAACCTTATTATAGCACAGATAAGGTCTTTGGAGCGGAATTGATTGGAAGGTCTGATTGTGGAATTGCAATGGAGGGAAAGGTCATGAAGTGCAAAATGCGACGGGTTAATAGCTGCGACGAGAAAAATGAAAATTGCGAATAGGAAAGAGTTGTGAAAAGGTAAAATCTGCAAGATGCGAATGTGATAGGGATGAAACGGTAGTGGGACTGGTGGCGGACCGAGATCGCAATATCGCAATCAATAGGAAGGAGTGGTAAGTATTAAAGGAAAGAGGGAAACATTTTGATTTGAAATTTCAATGTGGTAGGGTACGAAGAGATTGTCGCAATCAGTGAAAATGGTAAGTGTTAAAGGAAAAAAGGAAGCATTGTGATTTACGATTGCGATGTGGAGGGTACGAAGTGATTATCGCAATCAGAAAAAATGAGTGGTAAGTTTTAATGGGAATGAAATAAGAAATGTGATTTGCGATTTATGAAGTACTGAAGCAAGAGAACCAAGGAGAAAATAAGGGAGTCAAATTTTAATGATTTTCAAGCGTTTTTGTGTTAAAAAGGTAAAGGTGAGGTGAAAAGGAAAAATTGCTAAGATGTTGAAGAACGGAAAAATAAATGGAAGGGGTGAAGCGAGATGTGAAGTGCACTATCGGAAGTATAGAGGAGAACAACGGAGGTCAAACCTTAAATATTTTCGTGAAAAAAAGGTACGGCAGCTGATAAGAAGAGAGAAAGGAGGGAAATCAAGGCGTAACAACAAGGTTTAGAAGTGTAACACAGAGATGGGAAGAAATTGTAAGATGAAGTAGAACGGCGTAATGAAATTCCTTGGAACTTTCGATGCCCATTTGTGCAAACAAACATGTGGATTCTTGCATGAAAAACACACAAAAATGTGCGATAAAAATAGTGAACAGAAATCAGTTTTTGGGTCTGTGGGAAGGTTTACCCTCCTTGAGCTCTATTGATAGAGATGAGAAGGGGATCTTGGTCCACAACCTTTTTATTTATTTTTTCTCCATTATATGACTCATAAGCATATGAAACCTATAGTGACAAACTGAAAGCAAAAAATAAACATAAATTAAACTATGAGAAGAAGAAGTAACTAAATGACATAAACAAAGCTAGCTTAATGGAAAAAATGAAAAAATGGTAACAACAGAGAAGTTGAGGCACATGGGTTGGGCCCTAACCCATGAGCCTTTCTATCTGGAACTGTATCAATATAAAGTCATATGAATACTCATTGCATTAAAAATATAGTCTTATTACATCCCGAAGGTATTAAATAGAAAAAGCCTAATAACTTGCACCAAAGTTCCAACTAGAGTAGAGTAGAATTCACTAACTCTTCCTAGCTGTAGCTCTTCTCTATTTATTCTACAAGGCAGCTACCAATAGCTCCCTATAAATTAGTGATTAAATCCACTTGAATCCCAGTAAACAAATATTGATTTCTCTCCTATTTGATTTTTTTGGCTACCTCTGGAACTCAAACTACTGGGGAGAATCTTTGGGTTGATTGATTCCACTTGACTCCAAGTAAATAGAGATTGAGTGAACTCCTCTTTGAGTTGCTTGGCTACCTCTGGAACTATAATTGTTGGAGGGGATCTCATGAGGATCCTTTGGCTACCTTGTAGAGTTAAGGAGGGTAGAAAACCCCCTTGAATCTCTCCAATATTTCTCTCAAATTTCTTGATATTGTGCTCATTTATTCTCCAATCTTAATCTTTCAGTGGCAGGGAGAAAGTCCCTAAATCATCTCCTTCTCCAAATATATATAATCTGCTAAATATTATATAAGAATAACCAATGCTAGGCACAAATATGGAATTACCTTTAAATCTTCCTAAGAAAATATTGAAGCATAAGAAAACATTATTAAGTGCAGAAGGAGATACTTAATATATATATATATATATATATATATATATATATATATATATATATATATATATATATATATATATATATATATATATATATATATATATATATATATATATATATATATATATATATATATATATATATATATATATATATATATATATATATATATATATATATATAGATATTCATGTGCATAAGGAAGGTATATGGGCTTAAGAAAGGTTATATGGGCCTTATTTTATGTCTAATTTAGAGACCCATCACTAGGCTGTAAATATTATTTTTATACATCAAATATATAAATGTAGTCATAATTTCAATGGGGGGGAGTCTAGCTTTGATGAAGAGGATATGATAGAGAATCTTCTAGTTTATCATGAGGTTATAGTATCAGATTTACTATTGTGACATTCCTCTACAATGATCATGAGAGTGAAAAGGTGGTCAATAGTTGAGTGATGTCTCCTAAAATCCTTAAGACCTTTTACCATGGTTTTCAAGAAAAAGGCTAAGCTTATTTTTGAAAATGAGCCCATATAGCTCGGCTAGGATGTGGTTAATCATAATGGCCTTGTAGTTAAAGGGAACAATTTTATACTCAATTTTGAATATAAGCATAATAAGGCTTTGCATCCAAAGATTAGGGAAACCATACTTTACATCCGAATTTAGAAGCTTGTGGAGATGATGAAGGAATATTGATCTTAACATTTCAAATGCCTTAGACCATGGTCCTTAGATATATTTAGCTTTCCCATTAGCGATATTATTAATTACTGACTCAACGTCTTCCAGAGAAAATATATCTTCCTTAACAGGAGTGCTTAATATGGTTCCCATGATGTCCAGATAGTCATACAACTTCTTAACATAGTTTCTTCCATTTTCTAATGGGATAGAATGATTATTTTTAGTTTTATGAACAAGCACATTCCTACAAAATGTTATGAGTGCAACTTTAGAAACGTGGAGAAGATGCTCTTATATCTTATTAATATATGAACTCTTCTTCCTTTTGGTTACAACTTTTTATATACTTATATTCTGGAGCTTGATGATTTCATTAGAGGCATATCTGACTGCTTTCATGGAAAGTTTACACTCTTTTTCATACCAAGGATTGGAAGTTCTATTATTCTTCTTATACAAAGTCTCATTAGAGTACTTGCTAATGGTAGTGGAAATGATAGTATTAAAATGGTAATAAATTTGAATTATATTGTTATTATAAGTCAGGGAGGCTAAATCCCTTAAGAAAATGTCTACATTAGTTCTATCAAAGAAAATGTGTATTTTTATTTCACTGGTATTCTACATGTGGGTGGTATGCATAAGAATATTTACGAACAAAGACAAAGGTTTGTAGTTAGATTCATTCTTGTACTTGTTAAGTAGCACAAATTTTGTAATATGGTTGAGGACATTGGTGTCAGGAATCATATAAATCACGACACTACTACCCACCCTATGGAAACATGTCATCTTACCTGAGAGAGGACACTTGTTAAAACCATTACAAATTATTAGGTCCTGTCAACTACAAAGCTTGAGGAGCTCGGTACCGAATAAGCTCTCGATTATGTCTTAATAGTCTCTCCTACATCTATTGGATAACTTACCATCTTCATCAAACCATAAGGGGTTGGGATTAGAGTTTTTACTCAACATAATATCTTGGCTAGTGGCAGTTCTAGTATTAAAGTACCAAAGCAAAAGGATATTACCTTCATTTCTTAGGTTGTAGATGTATTTTTCTAAGAAATTGAAAGGATATTTCTTATCCAAGTTTTTTTTTCTTATGTGATGTAGAGTTAATATTATAGAAATAACATATTGAAAGAAATATCGTATTGGTTGTAGAATCAAATATCTTCATCCAAATGTACTCATTCAAGGGATTAATTTTATGAAGTCAGATGTGAGAGGAAACAATGTTTCTTATATAACATACTATACCACCAAAACACCTCCTCGAGTGTTTCTTATTCCAAGGTGATGAAAGAGTGAAACGATCAAGGTGATCCTAGATTTTTCATGTTCCAAATTTTAAACTAAAAGAATGAGATCAATATCACGGGGTTGCCAACTTAACATAGTACCTTTACACTATGGAAAATCACGACAATACCAGAAGAGGAACAAAACTAATGCTAGTCTTTATTTATCACTTCTGTTTGGGACTCTAACTCTAATAATAGCTTTTATATTCCTAATGATTGCTCATTTCCCTTATTTTCTTTCCTCATTGACCTTTTGGACTTCTTTTCTAAGTTCACCTTGGTTAACGTTTATTAGAATTAAGATAATAAATTAATATAATTTAACAAAGTTTAGAAAGATAAAAATATCTAAAATTTTGTTTAAAATGTTATATATTAATGAGAATTGGGAATAATTATTGCATTAAATGACGTTAAGTTAAAGCTAAGTTTAGATACATTATTTGCATGAGGAAGTTGAACCTAGTTGATATGATGGAAATGGAGTATGTATTAATAGCCATATATTCTAACGTTAAGATTTTTAACAAAATACTATGATATCTACACTATTTGTGTTGCACATTCACTAATACTAACCTAAAAAATTAAAATATATAAATCTTCAAAATGTTACACTAAACTATGATGAATTATTCCTCCACTTTAATTTTTAAGTCTCTTGATTAACCATTAAGGAAGGGGGGACATACCATTCTTTATATAATCTCACACTGATAGTTTTTTAAGAAAAGTAATTTTAGTTGAAAATAATTATATTATTTGTGTCTTAATGGAGAAAAGGTTACATAAGTTTTAACGTATCTCCTTATTTTAGGATTTGTTCCTAGAATTTAGGAGTCTGTTTGCAACTTCCTGATTTCTTGTGATGTACTTAAAGATGTAATTTTTGTTTCATGAATGTACAGTGATCTCTCCGTTTGAGTGTAGTCTCTAGGTGCAGTACTCACCTGAGAGCTATAACTCCTTCTTTTTCAATTCTATGCATATTTTATCTTGGTATCAGAGCTCAGATTGGGTGAGCCTGATCTTTTATCGCCTTTGTGGTTGAATTGCCTTCGTGGCTAAAAGTGGCATTGTGGCCACATGTACACGAGAGCTTTGTGCTCGGTCGAGCAGGTGGACTGCAGTAACACCTAGCTCACGGTCTCAGATAATTTTTTAATCTCTGAGCAGAAGAGGGTTGGCTCGCTTTCTTCGCTGACAGTCACACCGAGAAGCGCAATTGGCACGTATTTTCGGCCCATACCCGCACCAGCATGCCAAATCATGGGATTAGCATGGAAGTGCACGAAAAACCCGCACTAGCGTCTGTTCGGCCCATACCCACGCCAACATGCCAAATCACGGGATTGGCATGGAAGCACATGGAAAACCCACGCCAGGATTTTTCCTCGCATGATTTTTGAACTGGGCACGGATTTTTCGCTCAGAAAGGTGCCACCTTAGCTTCAGTGGAAGATCCGTCGAAAGCCTCACTTCAGTGGAAGATCTATGGAAAGTTACAGATCGGAGAAGTTGTGGATCTGTCCAGGAGAGGTTGATTGGATCAGTTTTGTGGCTGTATCTTAGTGGAGCAATATTATTCTGTAGATTTTCCAGATATTTCTAGATCTGAATCGAAGATACAATGGGTGGATCAGGAGAACTAGCAGAATAGTGGCAGATCGATTGTCAGGATCTGATAGGTATTGATTTTTTTTTTCTCTGATCAGTTGGGTAGATTCATTTATTTGTAGATCATTTCAGAATGAGTAACACTATGGAATCATATCTCCACGAGTCTGGAAAACTCGATGGATCTAACTTCACAAATTGGAAGTTTAAGATACAGACCTTGCTTGAGGGTGCAAATGCATGGTCGATAGTTACAGAAGATGAGCAAAGACCGAATTCAATCACAGGAGTGACTACTCAGGAGAAAGAATGGGATAAGAGAGAAAACAAAGAATTTTTTTTGCTGAAGATGTCTGTCAAGGACAACATTATCCCACATGTCAGAGAGTGTAAGACATCCTCTGAGATCTGGACAACCATTAAAATTTTATATCAAACCCAGAACACAAATCGAATTATGGCACTCAAAGGAAAGTTGTTTTCAATGAAGATGGAAGAAAGTGAGACTGCTGCTGCATTCATCGCACGAGTTAAAGATCTCAAAGACGGATTGGGAGACATTGGAGAGAAGGTGGCTGATTCTGATCTTGTCACAATCACGTTGAATGGGATGAAGGATGAGTACCAAATGTTCATCACTGGATTGGCAGCAAGGGAGAAAGCTCCTACATTTGATGAATTGACAGGGATCTTGCTGCAAGAAGAGGAGCGGTGGCAGAACTTAAAACCATAGAGAGATGATCTTGCTCTGATGGCAAAACGGTGATCATTCAGAGGAAAGCAGCCATAGCAACAATCACAGTCGCAACAACAGCAGAAAGGAGGAGGTAAATCATAGAAGAGTCCGTATAAAGGTATGTTTGTAAATCATCCTGTAAAAAGATGCCATTATTATGGAAAGAAGGGTCATATACATATAGAATGCCTTAAGAAGCAGGCAGATGATGCAAATAAAAAGTTGGCGAAACACAGAGGATACTCTATTGAAGAAGATGAAGATCTCAGTCACGAATTTCAACTATTCACAGTTGACTGTGCCCTTTCAGCATCTAATCAGGACGACATCTGGTATGTCGATGCTGGTGCATCCTGTCACATGACAGGTAAGAGGGAATGTTTCGAAACTCTTGAAGAAGGTACACATGGATCAAAAATTTATTTAGGAGATGATAGTGGATATGAGATTAAAGGCTATGGGGATATACTGGTAAAGTTACCAAATGGTGATATTAGTCATCTTAAAAATGTGTTATATGTACCCAGAATTAAGAAAAATTTGATATCTGTATCCATGATAACTTATCAAGATATGCAAGTCGAATTCTTCAAGACTCATTGTGTCATAAAGGATTGCAGGAAAGAAATTGTTACAATAGGCGTGCGTGTAGGAAGCTTATATAGACTAGATGTAAAAAGTATACCACAGCAAGCCATGGTTGCAGGTGGATCGACAACCGAAAAACTCTGGCACCAGAGATTCGGTCATTTGAATTTGCAAGACCTCATGTTATTATAGAAAAAAGGTATGGTCGAGGGAATCCCTATTTTTCACAGTACACAGTTAAATTGTGATGGATGTGCCTCCGGTAAAATGCACAGAGAAGAGTTTCCTGTGCATGATAGAAGGAAGGAAAGAGATATCCTAGAACTAGTGCATACTGACATATGCGAACCTATGCATATTAATTTCTTGTATTTACTGATGATTGCACTAGATATTCATGGGTTTATTTTCTGAGTAAAAAGAGTCAGACTTTCCAGTATTTTATAGAATTTAAAAGCTTGGTGGAAAAATAGTTTGGAAAAAGCATAAAAATTCTCCGCTCTGATCAAGGGGGAGAATACAGGTCAGGGGAATTCATGAAATTTTGCAAATCTCATGGGATTGTGCAGCAGTTTACATTGCCTCACACACCACAATAAAATGGAGTATCAAAGCGCAATAACAAAACTTTAGTGGAGTGCGCGAGGAGTATGTTACAAGGTAAGGGTCTATCTAATAGTTTTGTGCAGAAGCTATTACTGCTATCTATTTAAAGAATAGAAGTCCTACCAAATGTCTTGGCTTAAAAACCCCCTTCAAAGCATTATATGGACTCAAACCAGTAGTAAATCATCTAAGAGTATTTGGGTCAAAATCCTTTGCCCATATACCCAGAGCTGATAGGAAGAAATTAGACCCTAAAGCTATCAAATGCATATTTGTTGGATATGGCACTGAATTTAAAGCATATAAGTTGTTCAATTCTGAGTCTCATAAGATATTTGCAAGAAGGGATGTAGTGTTTCATGAACAGGTTCAAGAAGGGAAGGATGACAGTGATGATGATTGGCACATTCCATTGTTGATGGAGGAAAGCAGCGAGGATGAACGAGAGTAGGAGCAAAAATAAGAGCAGGAATAAGGTGATAGAATAAATAATGCGAGCCCGAATAAATCTGAAGAAAACAAATTTGAGGTAAGTCCTCTACCAAGGAGATCAGGTAGGAAGACTCAAATACCATCCAGATTGAAAGACTATGCTTTGATGTCAAATATTTTAAACATTGTATAACTCACTAATTACAAAGAAGCTAGGCAGTCTATGGCATGGAGGGCTGCAATGAATGAAGAGATTGAATCTATTCTTATAAATAACACTTCGGATTTAGTTGAACTGCCTAAAGATAAAACACCCATAGGATGTAAATGGCTGTTTAAACCTAAAATTAATGCAGATGGAAGTATAGAAAAACTAAAAGCTAGGCTGGTTGTAAACGGGTTCTCACAGTAAGAAGGTATAGATTTTGATGATACCTTTACACCTGTAGAAAAGTGAAACACTATTAGAATGCTTATTTCTATAGATACAAAACACAATTGTGAGCTACAGCAGCTTGGTGTTAAATCTGCATTTTTAAATTGTGAGTTGGAAGAAGAAATTTACTTAGTACAGCCTAAAGGGTTTGTAAAGAAGGGGGAGGAACATCTTGTTTGCAGATTGAAAAAAGAACTATATGGCTTAAAACAAGCACCCAGGTCTTGGTACGAAAAGATTGATTCTTTCTTTTTAGAGCATGGTTTTCATAGGAGTTTGAATGACCTAAATTTGTATACCAAGTACAATAAACAGGGGCAGATTATTTTGATTTCTTTGTATGTGGATGAAATGATCATAACAGGGAATGTAGATAATTTAACCAAAGAAATAAAAAGGTTGATGGCACAAGTTTTTGAAATGGAAGATCTCGGAAGCCTTCATTACTATTTGGGATTGGAAGTATGGAGAGACACTGGACAAAATTTTCTTACTCAAGGAAAGTATGCCAGAAATCTGCTAGAAAATTTTGGCATGGATCAGTGTAGGTCAGCAGCAACACCATTGCAGTAGAATTTGAAGTTGTGCAGTGACGATGGCACTAAGGAGGTTGATGACACTATGTATAGACAGCTAGTTGGGAGTTTCATATATCTCACAACAACTAGATCAGACTTGGCATACTCTGCTAGTGTGTTGAGCCAATTCATGTCTAAACCACTTCAAATTCACTGGGTCATAGCAAAAAGCGTCTTGAGGTATCTTTGTGGTATTGTTAATTATGGTATTTTATACACTGACACATCTGATGTTACTCTAGCAGGTTTTTCAGATTCAGACTGGGAAAGTAACCTGGAGGATCGAAGGTCTATCACAGGTTACGCATTTAGCATAGGATCTGGAGTCATAACATGGAGCAGCAAAAAGAAAAGCACTATAGCATTATCTTCATGTGAAGCTGAGTACCAAGCATTGTGTGTAGCTACGTGTGAAGCGATCTGGTTGAGAAGGCTTCTCAATGATGCGGGAGAAGAACAGAAAAACTCAACTTCCATCAAAAGCGACAACTAGAGCACCATTAAACTAGCATACAATCCAGTGTTTCATAAAAACACCAAACATATTGACACTCAGTTCCATTTTTTCAAAGAAAAACTATAGTCAAAAGAAATCATTGTTGAATATTGCAAAACTTGTGACAATATGGCTGATATTTTTACTAAGCCTCTAGCATGTGTAAAGTTTGAGTTGTTTAGAAGGATGCTAGGAGTTCAGGATAATCCTTTCTCCATTAAGGGGGGGAGTTGAAAATAATAATATTATTTGTGTATTAATGGAGAAAAGGTTACATAAATTGTAAGTTATCTCCTTAGTTTAGGATTTCTTCCTAGAATTTAGGAGTCTGTTTGCAACTTCCTTATTTCTTGTGATGTACTTATAGATGTAATTTCTTATTCATGAATGTAGAGTGATCTCTCCATTTGAGCATAGTCTCCAGGTGTAGTACTCACCTGAGAGCTACAACTCTTCCTTTTTCAATTCTGTGCATATTTTATCTATTTTTTCTAGAATTTTTAGATTACTCATATCAGTAAAACTTTTGGTTTAAATTTCAAGAGATAAATGAAAATGAGACACACTTACTTACGCCAAATGCCAACCATGTATTTTTAAAATATTTTAAAATTTAATAAAATAAATATTCTATTAATTATTTTATTATAATTTTATAAAATATTATTAATGCGTTATTAAAATATTGTTTTAAAATGTCTCAACGTTAAAGTTATGTTTTATAATATTTTTCTTTAAATAAAATAATATATGATTATTATGGTTTAATTATTTTTTAAATATTTTTTGAAATGATTCTTTATAATATTTAATGATATAATTTTAAAATGTTGGTTTAATTATATTTTAAACTTTAGTTAAATAAATATATATATTTTAAATATTTATTGAAATAATTATTTTTTATATTTAATGATATGATTTTAAAATGTTGGTTTTATTTTAAACTTTAGTTAAATAAATATTCAATTTTTTAAAATTTTATTATAGGTTATTATGACTATGTTTTAATAATTAAAAGGTTTTTATAAATCTAGGAATATATTACTATATTTTTAATTGAATATATAGACTTTTTTTGTATTGAATATATAGACTAATCCATCATGAATGGTATATGTATATATATTCTATTAAATATATATTTTCAGAATTTTTCGAAATTATATTTGTTTATTTTATAATTGTAAAATATATGATAAAATGAAAAAGTATGATATTAATATAAGTAATCTAGATTTCATTTTAACATAGGATCACATCAAGATTGATCAAAAAATTTTAGATAGAAACTTCTTTTAGAGTGAAAAGAGATTTGATCTCTCTTTTGATATTTTCATACTTTGTAGTTGATATAGGCTAGTTTAATTTCACCTTTAAAATAGACTATGTTCCACATGAATAATTTTATTTTTAGTATTAGTTTATTTGTATAGGTTTATTTTTATTTTCCTATTTTTACTTCCATTTTTATTTTATTTTGACTCGGTTAAAATGTTTACATTGCACTAATGTTTTCATTTAATTTAATTTTATTTATTTATTTGGAATTTACAACATTTCCACCATAATAAATTAGAGAGCAAGTCTTAGCACAAACATATATTTATTTCAATATTTTTTTTAATATTTAACACCTTAGCCACTAGGGTGTTGAGAATATATAATGAGTCTCACTTTGAGGGGGAAAAGACCCATTTTCTCAATGTCTTTTGTAAAAATGGTTATTGTAGGTCGCAAGGCCTTAAAGCTTTCCTTAAAGCAGAGAAAGATCCTTTAAATAAAAAAGAGCCTAGTGAATGGTCGAGCAGTGTGCGTTTGTCATTCATTCAGTGTACCACTAATAAGATTGTGAGGATCCTTAAGAAGCATAAGGTATCATCGTCTTCCAAGCCCCTTAACACAATTCCCAACTCTCTCAAGTCAGTTAAAGATTCGATTGACCCTAAGGATGGAAAAGGTGTCTACATCATTCCTTTTTCTTGTGGGACTCCTTACATTGATAAAATTGGTCAGTATATTAATCAAAGGATCT
Source organism: Pinus albicaulis (assembly GCA_034641835.2). Lineage (NCBI taxonomy): Eukaryota > Viridiplantae > Streptophyta > Pinopsida > Pinales > Pinaceae > Pinus > Pinus albicaulis. The sequence continues at coordinate 63,610 of JAXQQM020090949.1, read as the reverse complement.
GTGAACATGCTTTTGACATTAAACGTAGAAGATTTCGCTTGTCCACCCAAGCTGAGCATGTAGAAAATAATAACCATCATGTTTGCATCGAAGAGGCTAAGGTCATTTCTAGGATCCATCATTTCCATCATTGTAAGTTAACAGAGGCCCTAAAAATTGAAGAAAGACCTGTTAATCTCAATAGAGATGACAACTGGAATATCAGTAGGTGTTGGATACTGCATTATATTCTTGATTAATTTTTTTTTTAATTTTTTTTTATTGATTTTTTTTTATCTATTTATTTATTTTGTCCATTGACTTCACTCATTAAAAATAAATAAAAAAATATATAATAAGAAATATTATATAAAGAATAATAATAAATAAATAATTAAATCAATTTATATACATATTTAGATATTATTATCACTATTAATTAATTAATTAATAATAATAATAAGTAAATATATAGAAATTTAAATCTAAAAATAAAATGTAACGGTAAAGTCAAACTAGTCGTTATCCTAATGGCTAGTTGAGCCATTTCTACATCTATCTAAACTTAATTTCCTAATTTAATCTCTCACCTAGTTCTGATGATGAACCACACTTGTTCGTTCGAAACGTGTCAACCATGTTCCATTACATGTGACTATTACCAAATTTTACAATTTCTATAATAGATCAAAGAAATTTACATTCAAAAAAAGATTATATATTTTAAAGTTTAATAAAATAAATAGTAATTAAATTTAAAAAAAATTAATTAATTTTTTTATATTTTAAATTTTAATAAAATGAATAACAATATAATTTATTTATTTGTATTATTATGATTTAATATAATTTATTTATTTGTATCATTATGATCTAATATTTGTATTATTATGATTTAATAATTAAATGTGTCTGATAAATATAATAATATATATATCTTTCTAAATATTTTTATCATAAAACATAATAATAATTATTTATTTTTAATTTTAAATAATATTTAACAAATTATTTTTTAATAATTTTTAATTAAATTTTATATATTTTAAATTTTAATAAAATAAATAATAATTATATTTTATTTTATTTTTAATTACATTTTATATATTTTAAATTTTAATAAAATAAATAGCAATATAATTTATTTATTTATATTATTATCATTCAATAATTAAATGTGAATTATAAATATAATAATATATGTTTTCTTCTAAATATTTTTATCATCTAACATAATAATAATTAAGAATTAAATTATAATTAAATTATAACATGTTATTTTTATAATTAATAGTTGAAAATTTGTTATTTTTATTATTAAATTATTTTTATAGGGTTATTTTTATTTTTCTATTTATGCTTTCATTTTTAATTTTATTTTGAATTTGTTAAAATGTTTACATTATACTAATGTTTTAATTTCATTTAATTTTATTTATTTATTTATTTGGACTTTACAACCTTTTCTTTAGGTCCGATAGACTAAAGATTGGTCTGGGTGGATGTTAACCATCATCATCTGTGACACCCCTAGTTTATGTGGTTGATTTTCAAAAAAAACTTGACATTTGAACTTTAATCCTAACGAGAGTGGACCCCAAAGGAAAAGTATTTTGTGGATGTAATTAAATGTTTAATTTGAGAAAATGAATAAAATAATTCTGTGCAGATTGACTAAAATTGAGAATTATGAGATCCCTTGCTAATTCCATGAGGATGGATAAAGGCAAATAAATTCCCCAAAAATCTTTCAAAAATCCTTGAAAGAATTTATTTCCAAATTAGAGTTGGAGGAAAATCTAGTTTCCCCAATGATGTGGAGAGTAGTTGGGAAGAGGTAAAAAGCTGGGAAAAGCAGAAAGAAAATTTAAAAATCCCTAAATAGGGAAGCCTAGGCAAACAGGAAGAAAAGCATCCTGATATTCTATACGCAGAATTAGAAACAGGCTTTGGGGAGAAAAATCTTAAATAAGCTATTCCTAAACAGATGAGAGGTTGGTATGTTCTGGAGGTGGTCTCAGCTCGGGGGTGAGTTATGGAGATGAAGGGACTCTACGGTTGGGAGGACTGGTCAATTACCCAAGTGGTATGCTCACAGTAATTATGAACAATTGAAAATTTAATTATGATGTGACAGACTGTAGTTACCTATTTATATTGTGTTTTTTTTTTGAATTATTATAGTGTTCCATACATTTACAGAGTTTAGAAGGGATTTAACCCTCTCAGTTCTGCATGGTTGTAGGAACTAGAAAAATGAGGAAAAATCCTCCAGAAGCTCTAAACCAGCCTTTGGTTTAAATCTGGAGATTTATAGTATCTCATAATTCACAATTTTGTAACTTTAATCTACTTTTGTTAACAATAGGATTAAAACAGTGGACACTAGAAATAATTGAATTATGTGGGTAGTAAGAAATTTATGAAATTACTGAGTAAAGTACAGATCTGTAGACTACCAAAATAACAATACATTGCTATATATAAGTTGTCTGCTACCATAAGGACAGAATTAAGAGAGCATATATTTTAGTACTTATACAATTTCAGCTAATGAAGAAACCTCACTAAATATGATTACCAAATCTGCCAACAATTGTAGTATGAGACGTATATATGTAGAATATGTTACTAACATCCCTTGTCAAGGAATGGTTCGAAGAGAATAATTATCATAAAATAAGATGAGCATGTGAAATCCTCCAAAATGCATGCAACTGTAAAGGATGTGAAAGTTAACTCATGTTTCACCTATCAGATTTATATAAATTACTAGCCAAGAGGGTTGGATCAAACAATATAGGCATTGAATCTATTGTACCAGGAAATAAAGGTACAAGGGTATAGTTGTAGAAACCTTATTAACAACATAAGTGATTATAATTATGGAACCTCAAAGTCAGGATTATACATAGAATCCATGACTATGTATATAAAGTAAGTGAATTCATATACTCGGTAGATATGGAAATACTTCATGTACTGAAATATTTAGGCTTGAAAATAAATAAATAAAATCAGATGAACAAGCTTATAAATTTTTCCAGCCCAACGTAGGTGTATAGACGAGTAATTATACGAAGATGGAAAACGAAGGCTTATAGATAATATCATTGATGGACAAGCTTAATCGAGGGAAAGTTGTAAATAAACCAATAGATACATAGCAGTTCTGAATCTCGCATGGGATTCTATCTTCAATAGTTAATAATAGGAACACAAAAATTAAGAATTCTGATAATATTAGCATTAATGCAAAAAATTTCAACAGTCCTATTGTCTGGTTTAAAGAAATTATGCAATAAAAAATTTTGCGACAACAGAAGAACATTTGAATTTATCTGAGCAAGATTTGGGTTAACAATAATGCAAGAGTCTAGTCATACACCGAGTTAGGAGGCGTCATTACCGACCTGAAATCCCAAAATTTAACAACCCAAGTCAAGTCATAGAAAGTTCAACTTCAACCATTGAGACTGAACAAAAAAATTCTTGATGCTATTCGAACATACCTGAAATCAAACCAAGCAAGATGAAGTATCGTTAAAATAAAACGATAGGAGAACACTCTGCATTTAAACTATGCTAAGGGAACACCAGAAAATTCTATTTACCTTGGGAACGGAAGACGTTCTCATCTCTATGACCTACGAGAAGAACGCAGGGTATTGTCAAAGATTTCCAACAAAACGAAAATAAAAACTCCAGAATAGTATGGTTCCAATTCCACGATGGCTTACCAAAGAGAAATTGGCCACCACAGAACCAGATAATTCGTCAGACGGAATAGATGACCCTCGCCAAGGCAATAATGACGAAAAAAAGTAATTCCTAGCAAGAACGCGAAGATAATATCGTTAAATGTCATCATATGGGAATGAAAATGTTGTAATAGCACAGAAAAACATTGTGAGAAAATTATGCAACCATATAAGAGCCAGAAAATCCAACACCACGAGTCCTCGTTAGTAAACGGCACTAGAGAAAGAAATGGTGTAAATAGAAACCTCAGATCTAACACTGTAACTTGAATGTATTACCATACGTAGTAATCACAAAAGCGTCACAAGTTAACACAGCGTAAGGCCCATACTATTTTACCTGCCTTGTGAGGCAATGACAGAGGAATACGAAGTCTGGAATGTATAATGCCTCGCTTCTCCAGCACACAGAGGTTCGGCCCATGAGTAGCGCAACACAGATGAGGGAAGAAAGAACAATATCAAAAATTTAGTGCAAGATTTATACAAAAAACCTCAATCACGAAACCCTAATGGGATAGGGGAATCACAACTGTCTAAGTGGAAAAATTTCCAAGGTATGTCCACGGATCGAAGGGACATAATTGGCATTTAAAACCTAGTTTTTCATCATTCAATTGACAATATATACAATAAATTTCATGGTACCTCTACTCGTGTTGCATGGATTGCATAATTTCCAGAGTAGGCTAGAGTGGCAATTGAAAATGCCAACGTGGATCCATACCATTGAACATGGATGAGATAAAATCCAACATGACTTAACACAAATCAATAGAGAGTCTTATGAAAGCTGACGTGGAGAGTTGATACAACGTTTCAAATTCTGAAACACATTAAATCGACTTCGCAAGGATGCAATAAGTGTACTCTGAAGCTAAAGGCATCCATATTTACATAAATTCCGACATAAACAACATGTACAATAACCCTATTCGATGACATTGACACGTACATTGTGAAAACCTTGGCTACAAATTCATGAAATAGCCCTAAGATCGACGTATGTATAGATATAAAACCATGTGAAATAAATCGAGCGAACGTTCATATGTATTGGGTCTAGGACGATGGATTCATAGCATGGGCATATAGTTTTTCATTAAATAATTTAAGGAATGCCATGATCGACGTGGTAAAAAATTAAAACCCAATTATATACATAATAGTACGTTTAATGCCAAACGATTCAATGGTATCAAAACGAACATGATGTGTAGGTCTATAGAATCAACATTTCATAGGAAGTAAGTTAGTGGTGAAAATCCACTATGGTTATAATATAAAGTCCCTTTATACTAAATTTTTGGAGATAAAATCAAATAGGTATTGATTTTAGACATATGGGTATATGTATACACAATAATCGTATTGGGGAAAGAAATATGATTTAACAAGATAGTAACAAAAAATTTTAATACGATATTCTTTGGCGGAATTATTATTAAAATTGAGAATGCATGTAAAAAAAAAATGGGAGATGTTAAAAATGGTATTAGAGCTCATGTTATACAAAACTGGGCTGCTGTTGTGTGTGCTCACTGTATCAATGATTTACTATTGAAAAAAAAAAAATTTATTTTATTTTATTTCTGATCTGTGTTGTTTAGTGTACAGTGGTGCTGGAATGGAAGAAGGTGAGGAAATTTATGTTGATCTACATGATGATGAAAATACACCAGATCCAAACGCTCTAGTGATGGATATGTTGCACAATTTGCAACGAGAAATGACTGAGTTGAGAAGCCAGAATGACAGATTGTCATTAGCCGGTGAGGAGCAGGAAAAGCTCATCAGAGAACTAACTTTACGGAATAGCCAAGAAGGTGAGGGTTCCGGAAAGAGGAAGACTGATGACTCTGAGGATGATGATGCTGTTAGGCATTAGTATAAGCACAAAAAGGAATTACAGGGGGAGTTCTGAAAGATCAAACCTCCCTCCTATTATGGGAAGAAGGAGGAATATGCTAAAGCCTGGTTGTTGAACATGATTAAGTATTTCCAGGTCTATGAATATGAAAGAAATCTAAAGGCCAGATTAACTGTTCACTAGCTACAGGGTAAGGCTACCTTGTGGTGGGAGGATACAAAAATGGTTCATGCCATTGATGAAAAGACAGTTACTTGGGAAAATTTCCAGGTTAAGTTTAAAAACCACTATTTAAATGAACGTTATTATGATGATAAAGCAAAATCATTTCATGAGCTTAGACTAGGACAACTTACTATTGATTAATTTGTTACTAAGTTTACAAATCTGTTGAGATATGTCCCTTACATTAGGGAAGAGAAGGAAAAGGTGCAAAGGTTTCTGAACTGTTTGCCTACTGTGTACAAAGAGAAGATCGAGTTTGATAACCAAAAAACTATGGACGAGGCAGTGAGGAAGGCTAGATTATGCTATCAACAGTTTAAGGGAAAGGATAAGCATGGAAAAAGCTGGCTAAACAAAGGTGAAATTAAAGGAAAGAAAAAGAAACTAGCTTACTTAAGGAATTTTGGTAGGGACCATCAGAGGAAAAAGTTTAATAAACTAAAAGAAAGCCAAACAGCTCAGTCTCAAATTGGTTCCAAACAACTAGATGAAGGAAATAAAAAGGAAGGCACAGTCAAAATGAGGGAACCTTTGAAATTCTGGGGATGTGGAGAACACCACCTTTTGAGGGACTGTCCCCACCGAAACATTCAGATGCTTATGAGAGATCGAGAAGCTACCACAGTAAATGACATAGCAAGAAATATACCCACTATTAGTGTAGCCTTGGAGAATCGACAAGAAGAACATCAAGATACCATGGTTGAAATGGAGGGTAAAATTTCTGACCAAATTTTTACAGTCTTGATTGATCCAGGTGCTTCTTTGAGTTACATTAGTCCAAAAATTGTAGAAAAATGCAATCTCAAAATTGAAAAATTTCAGCAGTCCTGGTTGGTCCAGTTAGCCACTGGCACCAAGAGGAAAGTAACTCATAAGTTACCTGAAATAGCCATCAAATTAAATGATTTTCAAACATAAGTGAATTTAAACATTCTGCCATTAGGTTCATATGACTTTCTAATAGGAATGGACCTGCTAGAAAAGAAGAAGGCCATGATGAACTCTTGGGATAAGACCCTGCATTGTGTAGATGAAGAGGGGAAACCTTTTATTCTCAAAGGAAAACCAAAACCTATCTCTGTAAGACAAATATCAGCACTGCAATTAAAACAAATAGCTAGGAAAGGATACCAAGTCTATGCAGTACATGTAGAAGAGACAGAGTAGAAAACTGAAGAAAATCTGTTGGATGCTTTTCCAGTAGTAAGAGAGTTTAAGGAAGTTTTTCTAGATGAGATTCCTCATCTTCCCCCAAAAAGAGAGATTGAATTTTCAATCGATCTGGTGCCAAGAGAAACACTTGTTTCCCGAGCCCCTTATCGAATGAGTCCCCCTGAACTCATGGAACTGAAAATGAAATTGCAAGAATTGCTGGATAAGGGCTATATCCGACCGAGTGTGTCTCCTTGGGGAGCACCGGTTCTATTTGTGAAAAATAAGGATGGAACCTTTAGGATGTGCATTGATTATCGTCAACTGAATAAGTTGACCATTAAAAACAGATACCCATTGCCTAGAATTGATGATCTTTTTGACCAAGTGAGAGGAGCTTCAGTATTTTCGAAGATTGAATTAAGGACTGGTTATCACCAGCTCAGAATTAAAGAAGAAGACATCAGTAAAATGACCTTTTGAACCAGGTATGGTCACTACGAATTTGTAGTCCTACCTTTTGGTTTGATAAATGCCCCTGCAACCTTTATGTGCTTAATGAACAGTGTGTTAAAGAAGTACTTAGATAAATTCATACTTGTGTTCATAGATGATATTTTAGTTTACTCAAAAAGTCAGGAAGAACATAAAGAGTAGTTGAGGATAGTATTGCAAACTTTGAAAGAAAACCAGTTACATGCCAAATTCAATAAATGTGAATTCTATAAGGATAAAATCCAATACTTGGGTCATATTATTTCTGAACAAGGGTTGGTTGTTGATCCTGAAAAGATAAAGGCTATTAAAGAATGGCTTGTGCCAACTAATGTTTCAGCAGTGAGATCATTCATGGGGATTGCAGGTTATTATCATAGATTTGTGGAGAGATTTTCTGCCATAGCATACCCCATAATCTCACTACAAAAAAAGGTGGTCAAATTTGAGTGGACTGAAAAATGCCAAAACAGTTTTGACAAATTAAAACTAAAACTCACCACAGCTCCTATATTGAAAATTGCAGATCCTGACAAAGAATTTGTTGTATGTATAGATGCATGTAGAGAGGGGTTGGGAGGAGTCCTTTTGCAGGAAAATTCAGTAACTGCATATGAGTCTAGGAAACTGAAGACACATGAACAAAAATATAGTGCCTATGATTTGGAGTTAGCTGCTGTTATTCATTCCTTGAAGATGTGGCGACACTATCTCCTTGGAAAAAAATTTATATTGATGACTAATCATATTAGTCTTAAGTATTTCTTTTCCCACACTGATTTGAATGATTGGCAAGCTAGACGACTGTCTTTTCTCAGTGAATTTCATATGGACATAAAACATTTCAGAGGGAAAGAAAACAAAATTGCTGATGCTTTGACAAGAAATGCTTGCCAACACATAAACAGCATTGGAAGTAGTGCTAATTTTGATTTAGAAGATTTAATAAGAAAGGCAGCAGACCAGGATCCAAATTATGAGAACCTACAGGTGAAAATACTAAAGAAAGAGATGGCTAAATACACTCGAAACCAGAAAGGACTAATCTGTTACAAAAATAGATTATATATTCCCAATGTAGAATCCTTGAAAAGAGAGATTCTAGATGAATATCACAAATAGCCGTATGCAGGGCATCCTAGATATCAGAAAATGTTAGCAGCTTTGAAAAAGAAGTTATTTTGGCCAGGAATGAAAAGAGATGTAGCAAAATATTTAGCTAGATGCATGGAGTGTCAATTAGTTAAAGTTGAACATCAGCATCCTGCTGTTTTTCTAAATCCCTTGCCGATTGCAGAATGGAAATGGGACACAGTTTCTATAGATTTTATAATTGGGCTACCCAAAACTAAATACCAACATGATTCAGTGATGGTAGTAGTAGACACTTTAACAAAATCTGCAGACTTCATACCTGTAAAGTCTACTTTTGGGATAGTCCAAGTAGCAGATGTGTTTCTAAAAGAGATAGTAAGATTACATGGGGTCCCAAAAGTGATTGTTTCAGACAGAGATGCTAAGTTCATAGCAGCCTTTTGGAAAGGTCTAGTTGGAGGTATGGGCACTAAGTTGAATTTTAGTACTACCTATCACCCTCAGACCGACGGTCAGATAGAGAGAATTAATCAGATTTTGGAGGATATGATGAGAATGTATGTGATGGATAGGCCATCAAAATGGGAAGACTACTTCCATTTAGCTGAATTTGCCTATAATAAGAGCTACCAATCCTCTATCAAGATGAGCCTGTTTGAGACACTCTATGGAAGGAAATGTCGTACTCCTTTGAGCTGGAGTCAACCTGAAGATAAGCTAATGTTGGGACCAGACGATTTACAAGAGATGGAAATAATTGTTAAAGAAATACAAAGAAACATCAAGACAGCACAAGATCACCAGAAAAACTATGCTGATAAGAAAAGGACACATCGAGAATTCAAAGTGGGGGAGCATGTGTACTTGTGTATTAAACCCAAAAATAGCACACTTTATGCTGGAAGTTGTGCAAAACTAGCTCCTTGATATTGTGGTCCTTTTGAAGTGTTAGAAAGGGTGGGACCAGTGGCTTACAAACTAGCCTTACTGCCTCATGTTAAAGTTCATGATGTGTTTCATGTTTTGTTATTAAAAAGATATATACATGATGCTTCTCACATTGTTGATTGGAATGTGGTACAAGTGGAACCAGAAGGGGAGTTCCTTCTAGAATCGCTTCAAATATTGGAGTAGGAAGAAATTGAATTGAGGAAGCGGACGATAGCTAGAGTAAAGGTGTAGTGGAAGAACTTTGTAGTAATAGATAATGTTGTTAGGATAAGGTTGTTAAATATAGTAATGAAGAGTTTTAGTCCTAGTTGAAATAGGATTGTCAAGTAGGATAGGTGTCTGTTTGTCATAAATTTTATGTTTTATGGTTATGCGAGGTGTCAACAGTAAAGAATTCGAAGTATATAGCAGAAGATGAGTTCATATCATGTTGTAACGGTCTATTAAAGGCCAAGAGATCAAATTAGCAAAGGGTTGGAGACTTTTTGGCAAAACTAGTGCACATTGTAAAAGGCCTGCTTCAGCTAATGCAGAGAGCTTCTATTTGACCAACTTGAGATTTAGAAGGGTTTTCTAGTGTTTCCCTATTCTATCAGTGTTTCTTATATATCTTATTTGTATTGGTATTCATATATATTACTCAGAACTCATATTTATATGCTCTGAATTCCTTTATAAATGGTCAGTCTGTGTTTTTACATGTCTCAAGTGTATGTCTCATGACTAAAAACCATGATATGCCTCAACTTCCATGTCAATTAAATTCACTGATTTCCTGAGATTACTTTGACTCCATAAGCACAATGTATACATGTGCATGTTGGATCCAATGTACAAGTTGGAAAATGTTATCTAAGTAGACCACTTTGTAAAGCTTTGATTGATTGATATATACAATAACATACAACTTTTCTTCACCTGAGATTCTTAGTGTATTTTCAATGAGTTTTATGTCATATCTTTGAAATGTTTCTCTTCCATATCCTTGATGTCTCATTACTCAAAATTAATATATTACATGCTATGAATTCCTTTTAACTTCAAGTTATTGGGATTTTCCTGAATGTGTTACTCTTTCATTGAAGTATATACAAGCCTCAACTTCCACAAGGAAAGCCTTTGTTATTGAAAACCCTATCACTGACTCCATAGCCCAATGGTAGCAATAATTCATCTTCTCAACCTGAACCAAAACATAAATAATAGAGTTAGCCATCTATCTATATCCCATATTGTTAACCCTTGAGAGAGCCCTATCAGGCTGAGGAGGCTAAGACTCAGTCACAATATTGGTTCGAAATAGTTACATTGAAGTTGTCTAATCAGTAGCCAATCAGGTACGATTTTGGTGATAACATTTTGGTGCGTCTGCTAGGAGTTTGAATATTATAATTTCCTGAGATTTTGAAGCTGAAATTCTAAAGGTAGCAGGAGCTCAGGAAGCTTTTCGAGGTTGCATCTACCTTGACGACTCGACACATCAAATAATCAATTGGAAGGTGGCTCCGCTTCTTGAATATTAGCAGCTTGATGAAGTTTCAAAATGAGTTCCATTGCAAGAATAAATTCCAAGTACGACCCTATGAAGCGATCTCATATCCCTGGCTTTCCAAATCCTATGCCAAAGTTTGAATGATTAACTGATATTCCTATATTAAAATATGAAAATAAAGACAATGTTTCTCTTCATTTGGTTAGATTCCATATGCATGTACATAGTCTTAATGTTCAGTTCCCTGAGGATTGTCTCATGAAGATGTTTATGGCCACTTTGGAAGGAAAATCATGGTCTTGGTATGAAATCTTGCCAAATGGTTCATTATATTCTCTTGCTGATTTCCATGTTGCATTTTATGAGATGTATGAAGAGTGCCATCCCTCCTTATTTTTGGTCAAATATTGTTGTAAAAACTGTGTGAGTTTTATTGAATATTTGGAGAATTGTTATGAAGATGATGAGTTCATGGATGAGGAAATTTTAGAATCCCTTCATGAAAATCACTTTCATAACCAAGAAGAAAGGATAGCCTCTTTCTTAGATGAAAATGAAACCCAACATGAGGTTATTTATGAAAATTATGGTACATCCTCTGAGTTTGATGAAAGGTTGCAACAGAATTTTCAGTCTTTTGATCATCAGGAGTATGAGAATCATTTCAAACAACAAGAGGATATATTGGAAAATTCTTGATACAATCCCCAAGTACAAGAAAAAGTTGATTCTTCATGTCATTTCTTGCACGAGCCTACGTCAAATGATGATTACATTAATGAAGAAGTGGGTGAATTTTTTTCTTTATTCTTGTCTTCTAATCTGAAATCATTTGAGTGCAAGTCAGAAGATAAGATTCAGTTTATGGATGAAGTTATTAGGAACATTGAAAAGGACATTGAAGTTTTAGAGGGTAAAATTCAATCTTATAGGCTTCAAGATCAAGATCAGTCCTTTAAAAAGATTTCCATGCTAGAACACAAAGAGAAGGTGTTGCTTCCCTTCTTTTTTGAGATTGAGGAAAAATACACTGCTTTTGAAAATCAGTTTGAACAAAAGTTTGAGAGTACACAACTGAAGTATTATGTGGTTGATCAAAGCATGGATGAGTTGCCAAAAGTTTCACAATGTCATGATAACCATAAAATATATCATGTATTCTTTGATCCTATAGTTGAATACATGGAAGAGCTCTATAGTCCATATTTCTAGTTATATTTTCATTTTGAAGATGAGTTACATCTCATGTTGCCTTGGTAATCTCAATATCATGTTTAATTTTGGTTCAAGTGTAGTCAAGAGGTTCAAGCATCAGATTAGATCAATGACTAGCTTCATTGGAAGTTTCATGTTCCCTGAATTACAAATGGAGATTGCAGCTGCTAGGGTAGGTAGGAGTGTATGCATAAGCTCAAAAGTGAATGAGCATCTTTTCAGTAGGTACAAGGTTGGTTCTTTTGCAATGATCATCAAGCTTGAGCTCGAGGTGAAATCCATTTAAGCTTGCAGAGAAGCTTAGAAATTTCAAAGTTCTTTCTGATTTGGTCAAGAAAATGGATAGCAGCACTGGAGCTATTGGTTCTTAATGTAACACAGGGGCACACTATCCCAGTGGAACCACTGTTATCACTCAAAAAATTTCAAAACATCGATGTTTCAAGTTTTTTTTTGATCATGGGTAAAAATAGGGTCTTAAGTGTCATTTCATGAATTTTATCAAAAGGGAGTATTAGATTTTTAGGTTTGAACCTTCCTTAGTGTTAAACAAGTCCATTTTAAAGGTTTTTTATGTCAATTCATTCATCATTTCATCATTCATTTAATTTCCCTAATTTTTTCATCAAAACTAGCCAAGTAGCTAAGAAACCTTACTTTCATAGCGCCACTAGTTGAAAAAAGTCATTTTTCACTACGAAAGCGTTGTCTTTTCGTAGTGCAATATGAAGCAAAAACTCTGTTTTCTGGTTTTGAGTAGTCAAATTCCAAGGCAGTTTCTGAGCAACTGAAAATGAATTTAGGAAAACCGAATGTGATTTTTCTTCCTAATCAAATTAACTACATAAATTTCTCTCAGTTTCCTCTAATTCATTAGGAGGTGGGAGAAATTGATAAATTACAATGCGCTACGAAACTATTGTTACAAAATGTCTTGTACATGATTGTTTAGTAGTCAACTTCAAGTTCCATTTTTGGAAAAATGAAAAATTATTTTGGTATTCTGAATAAGTTTTAATTTTTTCACACCTCTAGCTACAAAAACCTCTCTCACTTTTTTTAGAAGTGTTATCAGTTGTGAGATACAAGTCTTTCTTTGAAGCCCTATTTCAGAAATAGAGTTTTCCTATTTTACACATGTTTTTCAAAGGCCGTTTCTGGACAGAAGGAGATGTGTTTGGAAAACATTAGAGAGAATTTTATTTAATATATCATGGCCTACAGAAACCTCCTTCATTTTCTCAAAATAAAACATAGAGTAGGAGATATAGGCTCTATCCCAAGACCTATTTTTTAGGAAAAAAACAGGAAAAACCAATAGGCCAACATATTGCAAATGAAGAAGGGACCTCAAGAAGGCTGGAATGACTCTGTTTTTCAACTGATGTGATGAAATAAAATTGATTTTGAGTTTATAGCACATTTAAAATTTTCATTTTTGGAAAATTTTGGAGAAAACTGCTCACTCAGTAGCTTCATCTTGTAAATAGTGTAAAAAAGGCAAAAAGCGCTACGAAACTATTGTAATAGCTTTTCTTGCCCTTTTTCATCACATTTTGGGGGGTAAAAATATGAATTAAGGTTTGAAATTTCTATGGAGGATATATATAGAGGTAATAAAGATGATTTTTAAGGAAATAATTCAAGAATTTGAAGAAAAAAGGGTTAGAGGGCAGCGCTACAAAAAGCGCTACGAAACTATCTTGTTTTCGTAGCATAGTCTATTTTTAGCTCATTTGAATAGTTTGATGATGGTTATGGATAGATGGAGCCTAGGGAGGAGTTTTTGCATGTGTTAATTCAACTTCAAATAGCAAAGGACCACAAAATGAAGAGTACATGATGGTCAGAATGTTCAATGAATGCAAAAGACCATATGCCTAAAAAACAGGGTTTGGTTTCCTACTTATGTGGAGGTCAGCAAAGTGGTTATGAAGAGCTCAATCCCATCATCCAAATTCAACCATGTGATGATACACTTTTCAATGATGTAATTTCAAATAGATAAGGTTGTTAGAATAATTTTTTTAAAGATAGTAATGAATAGTTTGAGTCCTAGTTGAAATAGGACTGTCAAGTAGGATAGGTGTTTGTTTGTCATAAATTTGATGTTTTATGGTTATAAAAGGTGTCAAGAATTAGGAATTAAAAGTATCTAGCAGAATATGAGTTCATCTCATGTTGTAATGGTCTATTAAAGGCCAAGAGGTCGAATTAGAAAAGGGCTAGAGACATTTTGGCAAAACTGGTGCATATTGTAAAAGGACTGTTTCAGCTAATGTAGAGAGCTTCTACTTGACCAACTTGAGATTCAGAAGGGTTTTTTAGTGTTTTCATATTCTATAAGCGTTTCTTATATATATTATTTGCATTGGTGTTCATATATATTACTCAGAACTCGTCTTTAGATGCTCTAACTTCCTTTATAAATGGACTGACTGTGTTTTTACATGTCTCAAGTGTATGTCTCATGACTAAAAACCCTGATATGCCTCAAATTCCATGTCAATTAAATTCACTGATTTTCTGAGATTGCTTTGAATCCATAAGCCCAATGTATACATTTTGATGTTGGTTTCAACCTACAGCTTGGAAAATGTTATCTAAGCAGACCAATTTGTAATGCTTTGGATTGATTGATATATATAGTAACATACAACTTTTCTTCACTAGAGATTCTTAGTGTATTTTCAATGAGTCTTATGTCCTATATTTGAAATGCTTCTCTTCCATAGCCTTGATGTCTCATTACTCAGAATTCATGTATTACATTCTCTGACTTCCTTTGAACTTCAAGTTATTAGCATTTTCTTGAATGTGTTACTCTTTCATTGAAGTATATACAAGCCTCAGCTTCCATAAGGAAAGCCTTTGTTATTGAGAACCCTAACACTGACTCCATAGCCCAACGGTAGAAAGCATTCATCTTCTCAACCTAAACCAAAATAAAATTAATAGAGTTAACCATCTATCTATATCACATACCATTAACCCTTGAGAGAGCCCTCTGAAGCTGAGGCTAAGCCTCAGTCACAAGATTGGTTTGAAATAGTTACATTGAAGTTTTTTGATCACCAGCGAATCAGGTATGATTTTGGTGATAACAAAAAGTATGCAACATGGGTAATCCTTGGATGATAAATTAAATTTTTCATTCAATGAGTGATCCGACTCGAAATTTGAGTTAACCAAAGGGAGATAAGTTGAAAATATGAGCTAAAAAAGTAGTTTTTTAGCTTTTTAATTTTTTTACTTTTTTCCAAGTACTAATGGATGCCAATATTTCCTAGGTTTCAAGTTGTGCCAATTCATGTGAGGGATTGTTAGGGAAAAGAAAGGGAGCACCAACTTCAAATGCAACGATATGGACACATAAGAGGGTTAATAAGTTAGGATGTTAATTTTTTTTAAGAAGGGAATGTTAGGAACACAACATTAGGTTCCAATACGTGCCAAATGCTAGTGCATGTCAAGTGTCAATGTGTGTCAATGCATGCCAAGGAGTACTATGGTATGCTAGCTAGGAGTACCAGTGTGTCACAACACATGCTAGGGACTGATAATACATTCAAATATGTGTTTAGGAATAACAAACATGCGAATATATTCGAAGGAATATTTATAGGTGCCAAGGAATGTTAGTGTGTGTCATTGCATGCCAAGTGCCAGTGCATTATAGTGAGTGTAGAGGAGCATAGCATTCCATGGTGTGCCTACATGTGTCAAGGACTGTCAAGGCAACAAAATGGTGAAAAAAATTAGAATGAAAGGAAATGAACACATAAGAGGGTTAATTATTCAATACTTTACCTTTTTCAAAGGGGTCATGCTAGGCACACTAACAATAGGTTCCAATACATACCAACTTCCAATGCAGAAAAATGCTCATGTATGTCAATGCATGTCAATTTATCCCAGGGTAGGGTACAGACTATAGATAATTCCAACACATGGTAAGGGAGTGCTATATTGTGCTATGGTATGCCAACATGTGATTGGGTGTCCTAGTCATGGCAAGATGTTCTAGGTACAAATATGTTCCAAGACATCCAAGGTGCCAAGAAATGATAGTTTGTTCCAAATCATGCCTAGGTGTGCTAGGATTTTTTAGGAGTGCTAGGTCTCTCTCATTAATATAATTAAAAAATCTTGACTATGTATTAAATAATATGGCTCTTACAGACACTAGAAGAACTTCTTATAATGGCAATTTTCTAGATAATAAACCTAATAGAGATGAATCATGTGTTGACTCATAAGAAAAATATATTCTCGTTACTTGAGGTAAATGATACAAAATTACTTGTTCAAAAATTGATTTCCTCTAATCACTATGGCTTTGATACAATGAAAAATTCTCCTGAAAAAAGGTCTTAAATCATTATCTTTTGAGAAACAAATATAGAAACAATCACCTACAATCATGAAAAACTCATTGGAATGATCAATGATGAAGAAATTTTTTCTACTGCCATGAAAAGTAACAAGAAATAGCATTAATAAAGGCCAATAAAATATCTCCACTAGTAGTGTCATCAAAAATCAAATTACTGATCAAAATTTAACAACCGCCACTCAAAGTGTCATTGAAAATATATTCTTTGTTGATAAACCTTAAAGGACTGTGACTATATGCACTTATTTTTATTTTTTTTTAAGCATCGTCACCATATGAAACATTGGTAATCAACCTTAAAGGATTTTCATAGGAATGAGCCTCACGAATTACCTTTTTTTTGTAGTGTTAGTAAATTTAATATGAAGAAAACGTAATTGAGAAAAAATATTAGATATAATGGCGATGGAAATTAGTTGAACAATTAAAAGGTTTGGTAGTGTAATTTCATGCCAAGGGTGACAAAATAAATGTATATCCCCTCCCACCCTGTTTACCACTCCCTAGATCAATATCACATAGTTTATGTTTTTTTTCATTGTTTTAAATAGAAATGGGTATTTTGGCTTAAAAAGAACTGGGATGTGACCTATAATTGTTACAATAATTTTTAAAAAAATGTTCCCAAAATTCCTTGAGGATTTGAGATTGAACACACAGGATGAATCCAAATCCTTAATTGATATCTCCACAAAACAAAATTTTTGTTCCCATTCCAACTTAATATGTTACAAAGCACACCTAATATACAAATATAGTTTCATCACATTCTTAACTTCTTCTTCTTCTTTTTTTAACTTTGACTAGCCTCTCTTTTTTGTTTAGCTTCATGTAACTTCTTATTTTCCTTCGTGAATTACATCGAACCTTTATCTCACTTGGATGCAACCCGTGTTATATACTATATTGTGAGGATCATTCTTTTATGTTTTATCTTGAACCTTGTTTGCACCTTTAGGTTTCTTAGGTAGTTATTCCTCTTTTGCGTGATCTAATCAAGAAGTTGGTTTTTTAGCCTTATTTTATGAAGAGACAAAGGAATCACCAAAAATATCTGAATTGTTCTTGGACATGTTTGGAATATCATACGAAGGAGTATTTTTCCATAATTATTTTCAAGAGAAACATTGGGGAGCCAATGTTCTAAGTAATGTCATAGATCTCCTTTACACATTCCATGCTAACTTTGCTTCCTAATGAGTTTCCATCAACTTGGTGGGAGCCTCTCTAGGATTTTAATTTTTTGGTGTAGCGACTTCCAACGATCTTGGTTTGCAACTATTTTTCCTAGATTTTATCTTTCGAGCTTTCGAACAATTTTTGAAGAAACTCCCTATTTTGTAACAAGCTCTACAACGAAAAGAAATATTTTCATAACCCAAATTTTTCACCCATAGATAATATATGATTTCTAGTTTTATTTATACAATAAATATTTTACTTAAGTCCATATACACACAAATGAAAGCATATGTGGGTTTCAAGTACTATTTTGTATCTTCACTATGACGATAAAATATACCTAAAGGATTTCCCATAGATTTCAATGATGGAAGATTCAGCAGATGCAAAGTCATATTATAAGCATCAAATAAAATATAATGGTAGAAATTTCAGTTGAAATGGAATCAAAATAACGGAACTAGGGTTGCATAGAAAACCCTACACTTCCACAAAACCAAAAATCAGAACCAAACATCAATTCCTCATCTTTAAATTTATCAGAGACTGATATAAAGAAGAATATGGACAAAGGATAGATGTTTAGCTCATATTTAATTAGCAGCTTCTAATGCTCAAAAATCTAGGAGTGAAAATATAGTAAACAAGTCCATAAACCATTAAATATGCATTTCAAGCCACACCATGAGAAGAAATTTTCACCCCTTGATGCTTTAGCCACCAAAGGAACCTCAAAATGAAGGGGATTCATTAATTAATGTCATTGAGAAAGAAATGCTAATTGGACATTTTACAACATCATGAAAATACAGTGAAACCAATATTTACAAGAGCCCTCTAGGATTGATGAAGGAATGACACTCTTTTTAGTGTGTTGTAAATAAAATGACATATTCAAGCTAGTTTCCATGAATGCAGAGGATAGAGACATGAAATTTATTGAAATATTTCCTATATAAATGGGTAAAAATGGGTTTTTCACCATGGATAAGGGTGACATCATTCCCTTAACTAAGTTATTGATCTTAAATATAGCTATCGAGGAAGGAAATGTAGAGGACATGAGCATAATATAGGATGAAGTCAAAGAAGATTTCAGCGTTTTGGTTTCCATGGAAGCCTGAAAATATATGAGCATATGAGGGTCTTCAAAGTATAAATAGGAGTTAGATGATATTGTATCAGAAGAGGTTTCCACCATCTACAAATATTTGAGAGAGAGGGATGAAAAGCAACTAGGAAGGGGTGAACCCTATTTGACGAAATAGAGAAGCGCCACTTCACCACTAACACCTTTTTTTTTCACTCCTCATATAATTTATGTTATGTAATGTAAAGTGTGTAACATTTGGTTTTGTTTTCTTAGGAATCATGTGCATTTACCCTGGGCCCTATCCCCCATAATTTTGTCCAATTGAATTTTCTTCTTCCAACATTTAATATTCTTGTGACCCTCCATCACATAGGTTACATATCACTAAATAATGTTTAAGGAATGTGGCTAGCATGCCCATTTACTATATCATTTTTTTATTAGTTGATCAATATGGAACATGCTCCATTACCAATGCTAATTCAACACTAATTACTTAAGAAAATTTTGACTAATTAGGATGACCAATGTGCATCGCTGTCCTTACATATTTTACTTAAGCTTTTCACTATATTTATTTCACATGCCACTTGACCATGGGATATTGTATTCTTAAACTGATCACTTTTATTCAAAATGACCCAATGCCTTTAATGTAAAACAATGATTGAACTTCAGTGCCATTATGTATTTATTTGTATTTTTAAGTGGATACAAAGACCACCATTTTGGTTAAGAGAGAATTTTTTACCTTGGATATATCTTTTTCTTAGACTTAATTTCAGCCATCGAAATTCCATGTAGCTTATAGGGTACAAAAATGGAGAAACATCCTTCATCTTAATTGACTATACAACTTAATTCTAGCAATGGCGGATTATGCTTTACGTGTTATCATGTCATGTTTACAATGTGCATGCATCGATAATGTGACAACACAAAATCAATTGTTTCTCAATAAATCCACTACAGGAATATGTAATATGCCAATATGGGTTTTTGATACAATATAAGAAACATCCACTTAGGTATGTATAGTGAATCCTACTTCTATGTTGGTTTTTAAAAACTCTCAGTATTAAGTGGTTGTGAAGGAACTTATGACTTTGTGATTTTAACTCTATTTGTAATGGAGATTGTGATGTTGCTAGAAATATAAGGGTAATCGATATTCCCTTTAAATTTATTTGAGTGAAATGATATTTGTTCATTGGAAAAAAAGTATTTGTTCTAAGAAAGTTGGTTTCATAGTGGAATTTATAAGTATTAGTAGCTACAAAAAAATCATAAGCTAATGCATGGGCCAAGATGACAACTAATAAAAATGGATAGGTAGTTTTAAACCATCACACCAATGCATGAAGAAATATTGTAGCTACCAACAATGGATGGATGACCAAGTATGAAGTGGAATTCATCCAATAAAAATTCGTTATCTTGCTTTTGATAAATCACATCAAGGCATACATTCTGTATAGGGGAGAATGATTTACAATGTAATCAAGATAAATATATACACCTAGAATGGTTGGTTGTAATTAGTTTATGAAATTCATATTAGTAGTCAAGAATGGTTTGGATAACATCTATGTTAAATTCTGGTGTGAGTGTGTTCATACATGTACAAATGTAAGATGAAGGAGAACTATAGGAATATTATAAGAGTATATTCTTGTTATTGCTACAATTTATGCACAATCACTATGGTTTTAGAAATTGATTAGTTTGGAATGGGATATTTTTCTAATACCTTATATCTAATCAATCCAAGACCAGATTTATTTTATATCTACGTAAATGAAAATATCATTACTATTGTCTTCTAAGGAACTCAACATCATAGGCATATACACTATTCTAAATCCATTGGAAAAATTATATTTATGTGGAGGTTTTATATGTTATTATTATAGTTGTATAGATATGTAAGTTGAAATAAACAAATTGATTTAGAAAACACAATTCTTAAAATAAATTAAAATATATATTAATGTCTATGAGTCAAAATATTCATCCTTATCTCATTGTAAGTTATATTTCCATGTTTGTTATATTCCTACAAGACATTATTTGGAAGCCTACATTGTTTCAAAAAGAATCACCTTAGAGTCTCTCTTTTAGGAATGTATTGCTAGTGTTCTCAATGTGCACTCCCAAAAATATCTTCTTTCAAGATATCCCCTATGTTTTTTTTTGAGAGATATTCAACCCTTACTCAATGTGAGCTTATAGGAGAAAGCAAAGGTCAATATTTACCTTGAAATTTACATTATTCACAAATTAAATACAAACAACACTTTTAATATAAAAATTACATCAATAATACATTACAAACAAAGAGATCTAAAAATATATCAATGCAAATATTTGTTAGCTCTTACAAGCATCTATTTTATCTAGAGAGTTTGCGAGGATTCCAAGGGTATGTATATATAATTTTTATACATTTGAAAAAAAATAGGGAGCAATAACACTTTTGATTCTATAGTCATGCCTCAAGAAAAAGCCTTCCTCTACTACTAAACATGGCATCTCTAATAAAAAAATAATTAATAATGCATTTTTCGCTAACAATAAAAATATTTGGTTGTCATTATTTCATACATAGAGAAGACTAAATATTTTCAATATATATATATATATATATATATATATATATATTTTAAAATTATTACGTAAATTTTAAAAGATTTAAACTTTAAAATTATTATTATTTTACTTTTTATTGATTTTTTATTATATTTTGGATTTTATAATTACCTTTTTAAAAGGGAAATGATTAAATATTTATCATGTACTTACAAACTTGAAAGAATATTTTTTTTTTTTTTTTCATTTAAAAACAGTTAAAAACAAACTTGAAAACACATGAATGAGAATTTTCAAAATATCATTTGAAAGCAAAGTTTAAAGCACATGAAAATTCACTTTAAATGGTAATTAAAAGATTCTTTCGGCTCGAAAAAAACCCTAACATGGTGATGGTCTCAACTGGTTCGACCCTACATCAATGCTACCAATGGGGGGCGACATCCATTACAGGCTCTTGGATTTTCCCATAGGGTTTATGTTTACTTCATATTGTCCTTTGTTTTTCACTTTTACCCATTTCTACTAGTGTCGAGGTTTTTGGTGAGACTTGCTTGGCATTCTGTCATGGGTTTCATTGGAGGTTTCTACTCATTGTTCATTGCTCAGTTGGTGGTTTGGGATCGGTTCATATTTTATAGCTATTATTTCTGAACCTGACATACTCCTCAGAGCTCGTCTTTCACTCTAACATATTCCCCACTTTCTTATTAATGAAGCTCAACTGAGCTTTCGTCTACGCATTTGGAGACTCCAAACTACACCAGCTGTTTGTATCATTGCATTTTTTCTTGCATTGGCGGTGATCTAGGCCAACTGCTTGTGGCATATTCTATTGGCCTTTCCATCCTATCTGACTACGCTTTTCAGGCTCTTCAACACTGACTACTACAATTTTCTCTGCAAGTTTCTCCGGTGGTCATGATCAGATAAGAGGAGAAACTCGACTACTCCGCCGACCCTCTGGAGGGTGTCGAGATTTGGGGTGACCGACAGGGTGATGATGTGGCTGCCATGGTGGATGGGGAGTGAGCTTCGTCTTTGTGCTGAACTGATCAGTCACTTTAGGTCATGCCAGTGGTCTTTTCTGACCACATTTTAAATTAGTTGGACTCTCCGTCCTTCTCAATTTCATCGCCTTCCGTGCTACATCTATGGGAGCTTCAAGCCCAAGAGACCCCTGACTTGCAACTGTACAACATCATTGTGTTGGGCTTAGGAGCTGCTGGTGTAATCGCAAATCACTGTGTCAAATTATTAGCCTTTGTGGATCTCTTTATCGGTGAGGGAGAGGATTTTCAGCAGTCAGTCACTTCATTTGTTGCATCCTCACCGATTGCGGCATCGGGATGCTTTGAGGACTTACCCATTGATGCTTCGACTGCAGATGCGCAACACTCTTATAATTTTGATGAGCTTGGTGATATGGGAGTGACCTTAGAGGCTTCAAATATGCTAAGAGGTAGGAAAACTCCTCGCTACACTAAAAATCAAAATAGTCGCAATTGAAATTTTGGGCCGGATAGGGGTATGGAAAATATAAAGATAATGATGACCACAATATTAGTGGGCAAGGTTCGGGGTAGAAAATACACTACTTCGAGGCTAAATATTTGGACAAAGGAGCCTTGGCGCACCCACATGAAACACCTTCCTATTGTACTGATCATGAACAAGGGTTGGCTTTCCCTCACCTTCTCTCAGCCAGCTTTGGTGGACTGGGTCCTTTCCAAGTATTGTCATATTGAGATGCATATGGTACTGTTGAAGTGCTAGTCCCCTCTTTTCGATCCTAATAAAGAGAATTCTGGTGCTGGACCGATTTGGGTGTGTATTCCTAGCCTACCACTACAATTCTGGAATAAAGCCTCCCTCTGCAGCATAGGGGAGGATTTTGGTCATTATCATGACCATGAAAGATCCAATTTGGAAATGGACATCATATATGTCGCTCGCATTTTGGTTTTCCTGGATACAAGCGATGGCCTTCATGATAGCTACAACATGTTCTTTGATGCAATGGTATGGCAACAACTATTGGATTATGAGGGGGTACCCTTTAGATGTCGAAGATGTCATTTGGTTAAAAATATCTACAAAGAATTTCCTCTCATGGGTGGTGTAGCTCCAGTCACCAAAACTATTGTGCACATGGCCAGTCAAACTGACTCGGTTAGTTTTGTATCGACGCCAGAGGAAAACCCTGTGGGAGCTTAATCTCAACCCAAGGTGCTACTACCATCTTGGCTGATTACACAAGATCAGACGCATAGCTAACCCATCTTCACTTCTTAGAGGTATCCGCCTCCTATACTGTGTACTACTCTGCCCCTTCCTTCTGTTTGTACTTATTTTTCTACTTCTTTTTCTAATGTATCTCATCACTCCATTTGCACACTAGAATCCCTTTGCTGCTCTATTGCATCTGCCCCCCCCCTATTCTACCCACCATACCCCACATGTCTGCGTAAATATCATCCCCTTCCCCTCAAACTGCCTCAGACTCAACCTCTGCTAGTCACCATTACTACCTGTGATCATTAGCCCACCTGACCAACTATTCTACCCTCGGCATTGGCTCGGATCCAGGCCCCTCAACTGTTAAATTGCGGGGTAGGTCATCTGCCATTTCACAAGCCATCCGTAGGGCCAATTTTGAGGTGGATGTAGGCACGCAATCCTCTATACTAAGGGCTCTTAGATCAAGAAAACCCAGGGACGTGGTTCCATCATGATTTGTCTTTCATTTAACTACAGAGGCCTTGCAAGCCCAAAAAAAAAAATTAGCTCTCAGGAGACTTCTGCTCACTACTCGCATTGATGCTCTGTTCCTTCAAGAAACATTGGGGGATGGTACCTCCATCTCCTTGATCTTATCTTTGCTCCTTCCAGATTGGAAATTTGTGACAATTGATGCTTGACGCCGATCGGGGGGTTGTTCTTTAGGAATTAAAAACAAGACCACTCAGTTATTGAATTGCTAGGGTCGGGTGGGTGCCATTGGTGCGAAAGTTAGCACTGGTGAATTTAAACTTCCCTTTACTCTAAACAATGGTTATGGTCCTTGCAATCATAGAGAGGCTTTCTCGGACTCGCTGTGCTGCTCTCTACTCCAGAAAAATAACATCATTCTTGGAGGGGATCTGAACTTCTCTATTAGCATCTCAGAATGTTGGGGGTCACAAGAAATTCTAGATCCTCTATCATATTTCTTCGCCAATCAATTGTAATTGGTTGATTTTATTTATATAGATATGCACAAGAAGACACATACTTGGAGGAACAGGTGCACAGGGGAGGTGGCCCTTGCTCGTAGACTTGATCGATTCCTTTTTCAGCTATCATTACATAACCTCATGGCTAGATCCAAACAATGGGTGGGTTCGGAAAGTGCCTGAAATAAATCTCCTATTTATTTGGAATTTCTGGCTAGTGAACAGAAACCCCATGCTCCTTTCAAATTTAATGGTGGTTGGCTAGAGGAGCCTGAATTCCAATCGTTGGTCACTAAGGAGTGGCAGCACTGCAATTAATTCCCAGACTAGGAACCTGCTAGATTTTTCAATGACAATCTCAAGTGTATCAAAGCAAACACCATCAGATGGGATAGACAGAAAAGAAAAATCGAGGAGGAGGAGCTCAAAAGGACTGAATTCAGCTCCCTGGTCTGGAATACTTGGGATTTTGTTCCACGTCTACAAAGGAGCATCTAATTGCTGGGAAATCACTAGAGCCTCCATCCTTCGTAAAAGGGAGGAGGAATGGAGATTAAAGAGAAGGGCCATTTGGTTGAAATCTGGAAATGAAAATACCAAGTTCCTTCAACAGAGTGCCAAAGGAAGAAGGATCATCAATACAATTTGGGAAATATCTGATAATACTAGATTTGTGTCCAAAACACGCACTCAGCTTGCCGAACTTGGAATCCAACATTTCTCAAATCAATACAAAGTGCCACTCAATGTTAATCTGCTAGAAATTATGCACATTGCTCGCACTTTTTATAGGTTTGTTGATGAGGAGAAGTTGGAGGATCTCAATGCATTAGTTACCTAGGGTGAGATTGAAGGTATTTTAAAATAGTTTAAGAAGGACAAAATTCCTAGGCCAGATGGATGGCCCATAGAATTCTATCTACATTTATTTGATCTAATTAGAAGGGATCTCCTTATGGTCATCGAAGGAAGCAGATCAACTGGTCGAATATATAATGGTTTCAATTCCACATTCATTGCTATGATCCCCAAAATCGATCACCCATCTACCTTCCATGACTTCAGACCTATATCCCTCTATAACTGCGTTTATAAAATTATATCCAAAATCATTGCAAATCATATTAAACCCATTCTCTCTTCTCATATAGCCAAGGAACAATTTGCATTTCTCCACCATAGAAAGATTCATGAAGCCATTGGCACTACACAAGAAGTCATGCAATCCACTAAAACAAAAAATCTCAAGATCACCATACTCAAAATTGACCTTGCCAAAGAATTTGATCATGTTAATTGCAACTACATTCACCTTATTCTCATCTAGACAGGCTTCCCTCATTCTTTTATTAATTGTATTATGGGTTGTATCATGAATTCCACCTTCAGTATCCTTATAAATGGGGCATCTACTGATTTATTTCATGTTGGTAGAGGTCTCAAGCAAGGATTCCCCCTCTCACCACTCATTTTTCTCCTTATTATGGAAGGCCTCTTGTCTCTTATGAAACTAGAAAAGGATGAAGGTAAAATTCATGATATTCAATTAAATGAATTCATATAGCTAACTCATTTATTATTTTTTGACGATGTTGTTATATTATTGATGGCTCTTGTCAGGACAACACACAATTTCATAACATCTTAGAAATTTTCTGCAAAGCTACTGGTGTGGCTCCTAATAGTAGAAAATCCACCATAATTTTGACTAGATGTTCGGCTTATGGAATGTGAAATGCCATGAGGAACTTCCCTTTTGAGCATAGTTTCATTGAGGAAGGTTTAAAATATCTTTGTTTTCACCTTAGGCCAAATAATTATCAAGTCAAGGACTGGAACTGGCTGATCACCAAGGTGGAGCATAGGATCAATATGTGGTAGCATAGGTGGCTCTCATGGGCAGGCATATTGGTTTTAATAAAATTAGTACTAGAAGCCATCCCTGTATACTAGACATCCCTTTCATGGCTACCTAAGGGTGTCACCAACAACATTCAATAGATTTGCAAACAATTCCTATGGAGGAGTTCTGGTCGAGAGTGAATATTTACTTGGGTGTCTTGGGATCATATCAGCAAGCCCAAGGATTGGGGCAGCTAGGGACTTAAGGATCTCTCCTTATTTTCCGTTGCCCTGGTAGAAAATTTGGGTTGGCACCTCATTGCTGGTCATATGTTATGGAAAGAGGTAACTGTCTCCAAATACATAGCTCCCTCTTCTACTTTGGAATTGATCAGAGGCTTCATTCAACATTTTCTAGGGTCCTCGGTCATCTGGAAGGCCATTGCAAAGTCTGCTCATCTGATATAGCAAGGTTTAACTTGGTGTATCAGTTCTGGATCCAGGGCGCGATTAGGTGCAGAATCTTGGTCAGGAAGTGGTAGAATTTCAAACTGCCATAGGAAATTATACATCATCTGACCCATGCTAGATATCTATATCTTTCATAGGTGGCTGATCTAGATCAGACTAATTGGGCTACTAAAGGCTGGCTTTCAGCTCAGGATCTTCATATTCCCATTTTTGGCCATCCATACTAGAATCATTTCATCAGAGCTTTACAAGCCTCACACATTTGACTCACAAAGCACGATGACAACCTTTTGTGGACTCTCTTGCCCAACGGTAAATATTCCTTGAAAGCTGGATATATCACTCTCTGTGCACCTAGGGAACCTCCAAATAAACATTGGTGGTGGCACTTGATCTGGAAACTGTAGGCACCTCACAAGAATCGATTACTCATGTGGTGCATCCTCAAAAACTACATTCATACCATTGAAAATCTTCACAGACTGGCCCTTCAGGGTCCATCCAAATGTTGTTTCTATTTTTCTCATGAGGAATATGTCCATCATCTCTTCCTTGAATTCCCTGTTATCGAGGATTTATGGTGCTCGACTTCACAAGTAATGTATTTCTCACTCACCTACAATGACACATCTATATTTTCGGCCTAGTTAGCGTGGTGGTAAGAGGCTACTTGCACCAAACATCGAAACTTACCATTGCTGATTGCATGGGGTATCTGGACCAGTCATAATAATTTCAGCTTCGATGGGGTGCATGTGTTTTGGGACCACATTTGTTCGACCATCATATCCAATTATAGAATATTTCCTGATGTTGATCTTCCCACCCGTCGAAAGGAAATTATCCCTGAAATTATTGACCAAACTTACCCATGGGCATATTTTGATGGGGCATCAAACAATCAATGGTGTGGGGGGTGCGGTTTTACATTTATCTGCCACTCATTTATTTCACCTTAATATGGGGTCGTGTCCAGGGAATAATACTTTTGCTGAACTCCTCAGCCTTTGGCTTCTTCTACTATTAGCTCGAGAACAAGGATGAAACATATTATAGATATTTTGGGACTCTCAAATTGTCATTAATTGGTTCAATTCACAATCAAATTTTCATTCTCACACACTTGTTTCATTACTGAGGGAGCTACCTCTACTGAAATCATTTTTTGACATTATCTTTGTCACTCATATTTATAGGCAAAGGAACCAAGTGGCAGACAAGCTTTCCAAAGAAGCATCATAGTTAGATTGGGGCCAGTGGCTTATTATGGAGCATGATGGGGCACAAGTGTTCAAATTTTACCATCAACCTTTCATATATGACATACAGGATATGGGAGCAGTCACTCCATGACTACAATTTTGTTTTCATCATCATTTTTGGCGATCATATTTTATCATGCTGACAACTATTCTTTAGCATTACTTATATCAGCTACTACCATGTATTACTGTACATTTTTGTGATTAGATTTAGGTTTTTTATTTTCACTGATATGTAGCTGATTATCTAACCACTATTTTCCTCTACGGAGATGATATAGAACCATGGACTTATTGGTTATTATCTGTAAAATGTAACATGTAATTTTTCCTAATATCAATGAAAAATTACGACTTTTTTCTTGGGAAAAAAAGGATTCTTTCGACGACTATTAATTAAAAGATATGTTTAAGATTTTAATAACATTCTTGAGTGAAAATCTAGTTAAGTTTTAACAGTCCAAAATATCCTGACATTGGACCCACCATTATATGAATGCGTTGAGTGATTAGATAGTTGTGCTTGATTAATGAATCATGATATGAATCAGTTATTGAGAGGAGGTTCTACATAGGATGAGGAAATTTAAAGGTTTTTTTTCACAATCTGGAAATGAGAGGGAAAGGCATCAAGTGATTTCTTTTATTACTCATGGGAATGGTAATTTTTTTCCCTTAATTTGTTTGTGTGTTTAATTCATTCTATTGTAACATTTCTTGTTTTGATAACTTAGACATTGTAGAAGAAATTGGAAAATTTTAAAAATGTAAGGTTTGGATATGAATAGATGAAAAAAAAAGTAGGACTCATGTCAAAATAAAATAATCATATCAAAAACTGATAGGATTATATGCTTTAAAAAATGAAGTAAAAAAGATTTGAAAATGTTAGGCATAGATATAAGCAAGAAAAGAAATAAAATTTATTAGATTCAAATAAAAAAAGAAATAAGTTGTGTGCAGTTTGTAAGGATGCCACAACCCAAAATAATTTGTTTTTGATCATACTGGTTAAACATGATAAAAAAATATTTAAAATTATGTGTTTTAGATTAGGAAATAAAATTTCACCAAACTGTTTAATCTTGGTTAAACATTAGACTTAGGAAAATTAATGGAAACTTGTTTTAAATGCCCCAAAAATAAGATTAGGGTTAAAAAATATTTTATTAGCATTAATCACTTCATTAAGAGGTTAATTATTGTTGTAATAAAGCACATGTTAACTTTATTCTAAAATCGCAACCTGAAAAATTTATTTTGTCATTTTGCATTACCTATAGCACCCACAAGCTACATCTTTCCCTCCCATATCAATGGTGGGAAGGCACTTAACAACCTCTTCCTTCATTTCTCACACAGAAGGAGGGGGGGCCCGAAGAACTTTGGCAGCCCCCTACATAACGTTTTTCTCCTCATGCTCCTCATCATTTCACACCTCCCCCTCTCCCCCCAACCCCCGCACTGAATACCACTTACCATCACCTACCACCTTGAAATCTACCTTTCCTTCCAAAATTTGTTTGAATTCCTACCAACTTCTATTTGAAATCCCACCAACATCCATATATTGATGCCCAATCACCTCCTGCCACCTGTAGTTATTCTGTTATGTCCTCTCACTTACTGCTGCATTCCAACATGTTGTTATAGTCACTCCTTAACTATTATCATTTGCTATTATTGTCATTCCATAAATTACTATTTTCCATTAAACCTCCAACATTCATTCCATATAACAGTAATACAAGCATGTATAAATAAACATATTGCATTCCTTGCACCACCCTTTGATTCGTTTTTCATTCTGTCGAATTGCAGGTTTGCAGAGATATAGTTTCGTTGTACCGCTCTGCCATCTATTACCCTTGTTAACATATATATATTCGGAGGCGTATCAGTTACCTGTAGAGACTACCTTTGTATCCTATTATTTTAGCAGAGAAATACTTATTCTATTTAAATCTACAAAAAGAAATTGCTCCCAAAGGAAAGGTTTGAAAACCAGTCACTGAAGAATCTCCAAATGTGTTCGCCACTATAAATCTCAACCATGTCCCATTAGCTGACCAATGTTTCAATATTACAGACACAAAATGAAAATTCAAGCTCTATGAATTGCATCTTTGGTTAAAATAGAAATATTTAGACAAACAAGATGAAGTAAAGCTGTAGGAGAATTTATTTCGTTTTTTCACCATTCCTCAAACCCCTGAGCTCCCTGATCTATTCACATGATGTAAAGATAGGTACGATCCCCGTAAAAGGACTGTAGTAGCTCAGAATTGGGAAATTCTGATTTCTATTACACCTGCAACCATAAACCAGATATTGATAATCCCACACACTGATTCCCTCGGCCATTTTTCCCAAGTTGCTCTCATGGAGATATGCCAAAAACTGAATTTTCCTTAGAGAGCTCAGATTTTCGAAACATTTCTTCTAGATGATGCTAAAATTACAAAAACAAACCCTCCTTACCCATCCACTATGTTCCATGAACGAACCAGACACATTATTTCCTTAATTTCTTGTTTTTTAGGCTATCAAAATGACATAATAGTAGAAGAGTCAATTCTGGGTTACTTTTCCATTTTCTCCAAAGATAGCCATCCATCATTTATGTAAAATTACAACGAGTTCATGGCTGATAATGTGCATGAATAGATGATTAATTTGACCATTCAAGGCATGTTCAAGTACACTTATGTACTTATTCATATGTTTATTTTTTAGAAGGGGGATTTATTACAAATCACATTGCTTAAATGGGATGATTAGGGTGTTAATCAATCATTCATTCATTGGAATCAATTGGTTAGATCCATTTGAACTGAGTTTTCATTTGCAGACTTCACTGTCTCGTTCATTCATCTAGTTGCCAAACTTGTATGTAGTCAGAATGAGCATAGGATTGGATCAGACATCGAAAGGATACTTCATCTAAGTTATCAAGTTAAAATAGGAGATTAGTATCTTTACCAAAATTATATAGAGATCAGAGTATATGCCTATGAATTGGAACCTTACAAGATGCCAAAATATGTTCAAATGAGACTTTTCTCTCTCGAATATATTAGGAAAATGATTAACATTTATTAATTACATTTTGTTTCAGGTAAATAAAATCTTAGTTTAAGATGAAGACTAAGGTGGTATCTTTCATATGCAACACTAGGACAACAGGAATTGAAGTAGATTAAATCCTCAAGGGGATGAACTTTCAGCCAATTTTCACTTGGTCATATGATCCATTTAGAATTATTTCTAATTTGAGGGTGGAACTAAAGACAACACCTTACAATCATACTCCTAGGCTAGAGTTTGAGAAATTCGTGAACAAATATCAGTGGGTAGAAAACACACTGTAAGAAGAAGAGGAGAAAATTATTTCTACGTCCACTCTAAAAAATCCCATTTCTCAAGGCAAGCAATAGAAAAGGCCTAGAGAGGAACCATCATATTCTGAAAACATTTCCAAAGAATTTTTTATCCAACAAAAGAAGCAGAAGACAATTTCACCATTTCCAGTAGGCAAATTAAAAAAGAGCCAAAGATCATTGATTTGGGTTATGCAGAAGTTCCTATAGCATCATATGGAAATGTTTCTAATACCCCATCCTCCTCTTCAACTTCACAAGAGCCCACAGATACTATTCAATTAATAGGAACCAGTGAATAGGGTGATCAAAATATTTTCTCTAAATTCTTTGAGATTAAACAGAAGAATGAAGTGCTAAAGGCCAATGTCTATTGTTAGTTTTTGAAATAGACCTCTACATCCCAGCATAGGCCATTCATTATTTTTTTCAATGAAATGGGAAGATTCAGATGTATTTTCTATAGGCCCAAGTCCATTTTCCCAAATCCCCTTCTGATTACAAGAAGACCATATTATCTTTTGATGCGAATCAGATTCATCCCATTTACCAAATGGACATGCACAGATAGTTAAGAGAAATTCTTTTCTCTACCATGACTAACACTATATTGGCATTTTCCAAATTCAAAATAGCTATGTCAAATGTACAGTCGCAGTTGAAAATTGAGAAAAAATCCTCTTTGGCTAAACATAATAGAGCTAAAATCATTAGAAGATGTAGTAAGAAATATTTGGTATGACCCTAAGAATGTCAAATTTGTATAAGAAATTATTAAAAAGAAGAATGCAAACATTGCATCTCTTCAAAAGAAACTCAAATTGCCTTCTATAGAAGATACCCAAACCAAGGAGATAGAGGAAAGTGAACATAATAGAGAGGAAATTCTAAAAATTATCATTGAGCGGAACATTCAAATCAAGAATATGGAGTAACAAATTGAAGGTCTACTCAAGGAGAAGGAACAATAAACTCATTTGGTCATGATTCCAAACTTAGAGATTGATTTATTAGACTATCTATTTGTATAAGTCCCTCTACATTAATTAATTTTTAGTAATATTCATATTGTTAAATATATTTTATTAAGTTGTAAAAATTGTTTTTAATCCTTTCATAGTTAAGATAAACTAAATATTCAATATGGATATTTTGTTCATCATATTTTCTTACAGTTTTTTCCTACACATGCAAAATCAAATCACTATTTTGAAGTATAGAAAAAACCCTTTTCTTAATACTAAATACTATCAAAGTTTAAAACATCTCCCTATTATTTTCCCAATACATTGGTCATCCAAAAACTACTTTTAAGAGAACAAAATGTTTTAGATTCTTTGGCATAATTAATTAACCTATAATTATCTCATAGGACAACATCAGATTGGTGTTGTTGCAGGGGATATGAAATTTTATCCATTTTCTCTGGGACAACGAGATACCTATTTCTTTAAGGGTGAATAAAGAACTAGTAAGGTTAAAACATTTCACCTGGCGACTTTACAGAACCCAAAACTGGCTCCTTCAAGCATACTGGGTCTCACACTGATTCTAAGATTGTTTGACCTTTCTCAAATCCGGAGAGGCTGGTAAGACAATCCTTTTTAAGAAGAAGAGTTCAAAACCATTATTATTATATTCATCCTCAACCATAGGATACTTCAATCCCTAATCCTTTTAGATCTGGACCAATTCCTTTCAATTAAGAAGATATACCACCTATAGGGTACATGAATTGATCTCTAAAGGAGTTGATTTCCAATCTCCTCTTTTAGTTAATTCATTAGAATCATATCAAATACCTTAATTAACTTTTGAATCTCCCAAATTACAATAGGATTTGGATTTGCACTTTTACCTGAATTCAAACATATTGGTTTCATTTTTCCAACCTCTTATTCTTTTCCATCTACTTTTCCTCAACCAGAATACCTTTTCTCCTTATATTCAAATCCTTTATTTGAACCTAAAAAAGGAGAAATAGAGGTCTAGAAATTGATCATGCATACACCATTGAAATATTTAAGAAGATATTCAACTTTTCTTCTTCCTCCACCTTCTCTTTCCTCTCCATATTCACCTCCATATTCTACCTCATCATCTTCTACATCTACCTCATCATACTATAAAGCAAACACCATTGATTCCTTTTCATCCTCATCACAAGGTATGGTTGCATTCTAGCCTATTATTCAAGGAAGATATATTACTTTACGACTTCCAAAAATACTACACAATTTTCTCTGATGGATACTTGAAACACATTCTAAGATTTAATGGGGAAACTAGTTTATCTGTTGAATATCATTTAGCAACATTCTTAGACTTTGTTGACAATATGAATATCGAATATGATAATGTATATATGATATTTTTTGTTCAATAATTAGAAGGAAACGTTAGGATATGGCTTAGGCAATCGAGGGCACACTCTATTCAAAATTGGGATGAATTAACCACCATATCTTAGAATCAATGGGGTGTTAAAAAGGATCCTGTCTATTTTCTAAAAAAAATTTAACAACTCAAAAGAAACTATGGTGAACCAATGTCTGACTTCATGAATAAATTTAAAAATATCTATCATAAAATGCCTGCTTATTGTAAACCACCAGTAACAATAGAAAAGGTTAGGTTTTCCAAAGCTTTTGAAGATGACTTTGCAGTAATGCTTAGGGAAATAACATCTCATACTTTAGAATATATGAAAACTAATGCCACTGATGTTGAAGCTAATAGATTTTCTTCAACTAAAATTAAATCCAAAGCTAAAAAGGCTCAAAGAAAAGTGAAATCTAATAAATAGGCTTCTTCTTCTTCAAAGTCTAAAAACGAAGATCAAAATATAGATGAGATAACCTCATTTCTTAGGAACCTTTATAATAGGATTTATAAAATTGAAACTCAACCAAGAACAGTTCAGCAAATTGTTTCCAGATCTCAAACTCAAACTCAAGCTCAATTTAAGAAAACTCCTCAGCTTCAAATTCTTCAAATACCTAGTAATGATTAAAAAAATCCACCTCCTCCGTTGATTAATGATCAACAGTATGATGATAGTACCCTTATGATAACTGAAGATATCAACATTATTGACAATACATTCATTCAAAATGTCATTGTCCCTCTTCCTCAAAATCAAAATTTCCAAGAGGATCAAGAAAATTCTCAAGTGTTTAAATATCAAGCCTTCTATGAATTATTAATTCCAAAACTAAAGAGGAGGTATTATTTCAAACCAAGGGCAGAGCCTTGAAGGCCTCCTAAAAATCCTATTATAATTGAACCACATATAAAATATTTTGAAACCCAAACAATAATAATTCAACCTTTAAATCAGCTATGATACCACTTCAATTGATAAAATTATTTTAACTACTTTCAATGTTGAAAGGGAATTATAGAGAGTCAATATTACCATCCCATTTTTCAAAGAACCTTAGATACAAAAATCAAGTTACTAAATGAATTTAAATTTAAGTGTGGATGTTGAAGGGGATGCAATTATTCTACAAGATGAAAACCCCTCAATATTATTTGGTCCAAGCTCAAACATGATTGATGAAGCAATGCCACCTTTCTGTGTTAGTTTGAAAGAACATGATTCCTTACTATATAATTTCATGTTAGATTCTGGAACTTCACATAATATTACACCAAAGGTTATTAGGATCAACTTAATTTGGAAATTACTTGATCTTACCATGACCTATATACCTTTGACTCTAAAAGGGTACCATGTCTAGGACTCGTAAAAGAATTGGTGGTAACTTTGGCCCAAATACCTATAAAAAGTGTAGTTTTTTAAATTGTGGTCACTGATATCCATCCTAAATTTGGAATTATTTTATCAAGGTCTTGTTGTGCACAGGTAGGAGGAAGCCTTCAAATGGACATGTCTTTTTCTAAAATTCCTATATATGGGGGTGAAAACCTTAGTTTATATAGGGATTCCAGATTCATTCATATTTTTTGATATGAATATCAAGCTAGAAACCATCTTATATATGCACTTGATAAATATTTTGGTTATTTTCAATTATCTTCAAATAATTTGCAGAATTCTCAACTTAAAATTGAAGATGTTGTAGAAAACCCAAAAACTGTCAAAACTGATATTTTGAAACTTTATTTTGATGTGTCTTTTTCAAATGATGGATATGGATCTGGTGTTCTTTTAATTTCTCCAGAAAAATAAAACAAAACTCAATCATGTAAAATTAATTTTGATGTTACTAATAATGTAGTAGAGTATGAAGCCTTTCTTCTAGTACTAGAGTTAGATAGAAGTCTTAAAGCACAGAATTTATGTGTTTTCAATGAATCTGAACTTATATTAAGATAAGTTAGGAATATTTGTCAAACAAAGCATCCTAGACTTGGATATTACAGAAATGAGGTATGGGATTCATTGGAAAACTTATTTCATGCACTAAATATTACAACTATTCCTAGAAATGAGAATATTCATGTAGACTCTGTAAATGTTTCAACTACTTCATTCAAAATTCCAGATCAAATGAAATTAAAATATCAAATTCAAGTAAAATATAGGACATATATTCCTAAAAATCTTAAATACTCACAAATATTTGAGGATGATGAACAATTAAAATATTTTCTACAGATTATTGATGAATTCTTTGTTTTGCAAATTCAAGAAGATCAATTAGATATAAATAACCTCAGTAAATAAAATCAAACTTTCGATTTAAATTTGAAAATGGTTGACCACAATATAATTCAGGTGTCTAACTACTTTATTCCCAAAGGTATAGTACCTCTAGAAATATTATTTGACCAAAATTATGTTCCCAAGTATCCACTATCAATTTCACCTGAAGAGAATATTGAAGAATATAATATTGGAACACCTTAAGAAATCAAGAACATTAAAATCTCAGCATCTCTACCTC
Organism: Pinus albicaulis; assembly: GCA_034641835.2. Taxonomy (NCBI): domain Eukaryota; kingdom Viridiplantae; phylum Streptophyta; class Pinopsida; order Pinales; family Pinaceae; genus Pinus; species Pinus albicaulis. Next base: position 27,026 of record JAXQQM020090949.1, on the reverse strand, counting down.
ACGAAGTAAAAACTGAATATTGGAATCTTCTTAAATATTACAAGGATTTTTTTTCTTGGCCTTATGTTGAATTAAAAACATATGATACAATTCTTAGTCAGCATAAAATTCCTTTAAAACCTAAAGCAAAACCCTATAAACAAAAATTATGGAAAATCAATCGAGTCTTGATCCCTACCAAAGAGAATGAACTTAAGAATTTACTTGATGCTAAAATCATAATTTGAATAAGATACTCAGATTGGGTAGCTAATTTAGTTCATATTAGAAATAAGAATGGGGAAATTAGAAACTGTGTAGATTTCAGGAAATTAAACAAGTCATCATTAAAAGACATGTACCCATTACCCAAAATGGATCTGTTTCTTCAAAAGGTTTCAGGTCCAAATATACTTTCAATGCTTGATTGGTTTTTTGGATACAACCAGATAATGGTGAGTCTAGAGGATATGGAGAAGGATGCTTTCACTACTCCTTGGGGTGCATTTACATATGCCAAAATGCGGTTTGGATTGAAAAATGTTGGAGAAACATTATAGAGAGCTACAGATTTATATTTTGTGGGTAAGATTAAAAAAAATAAAAACAAAAATAAAAAAAAATTGTTGTTATATATCTTAATGAACTTACTATTTTTTCTAGCTCAGATCACAAACATTTAAAATACTTGATGAAATTTTTTGACAGGTCTAGAAAATTTAGGATATCAGTCAATCACAAGAACTATTTGTTTTCTATCAGAGAAGGGAAATTTCTCGGACACATCATTTCTAAGGAATGGGTAGTAATTGACCCTAAAAGGGTTTCAACTATGCAAGCACTTTAATTTCTAAGGAAAAATAAGGAGATCCAAACTTTTCTTGGAAATACTAACTGCCTGAGGAGATTCATTCCTAACTATGCTAAAATTTTTAATAATATAACTTATATGTTGAAGAATAATCATGAAGTTAAGTGGACAATACCAGCTAGATATGCTTTTGACCAAATTAAAAAGGTCATTTCTGAAGCGCAAACTTTAGCCAACCCTAATTATTTTGAACCCTTTGCCATATTTTCCTTTTCCTCTGTAACCACTTTAGTTATTGTCCTTTCGAAAAATAATTAAGATGGATATGAACAATCTATACCATTTTTTAGTAAAGTCATGAGAGACGCATAATTTAAGTATGACATCATTGAAAAAGAGGCTTATTACTTAGTCCAAGTGTTAAATTATTTAAAAATTTATGTCCTTCACTCAACCATTACTACTCATGTTCCCAACAATGCTGTGAAAATTGTTTTAACTCAACCAGAAACTAATGGGAGAAGAGGAAGATTAATTACCCAAATACTTGAATTTGATTTTAGTATCAAAACTACAAAGTTGGTAAAAATGGAAGGTTTGGCTAATGTTTTAGTTGAATCCAATTGTAAAGTTTTGGGGATAAATTTTGTTTTTGAAATTTCAATAGAGAAGAGTCCACAAGAAACGTCTCCAAAATCACAAGGGGAGAATCCACAAGAATCTTACAAAGACTCACAAGGGAAGAATACACAATAACCTTCATCTTCAATTCAATCAGTTCTTGTTTATATTGATGAGAAATTCATGTTGTCATAATGGTATTATGATATTGTACATTTTCTTATAAACATCGAGTGTCCTTCTCAATTTTCAAAAATTCATTGGAAGACACTAAATTTAAAAGCCATAAATTATTGTATCATCAATGTAAATTTATACATGAAGGAACCACTCAATAACCTTTTTCTTTGCTTGATAGAAAGTGAAACAGAAGGGATTATTGAACATTTTCATGCAATTATATGTGGGGGACACTATGCCTGGAGATCTACAACATATAAACTATTGAGAGCATGATTCTATTGCCTATTATGTTCTTACAAGTAGGAGAAAAGGTTATGATTTGTCAATGTCAAATGTTTGTTGGAAGGAAAAAACTAGCATCCCTTCCTTTGGTTCCAGTATTAGTTTCAACACCTTTCTTAGAGTGGGGATTGGATTTCATAGGGTAATTTCATCCAGCATCAATCAACTAGCATACATGGATACTAATTGAAACATATTACTTCACTAAATGGGTAGAGGCCATTCTAGTTAGAAATGCCACAACCACTGTAGTCATCAAGTTTATTGAAGAAAACATTATGTTGAGGTTTGGATTCCCTCAACAGATAGTAACGGATAATAGAAAAACATATAATAGTGTCAAAATGATTGAATTTTGTAAAAAATATCAAATTTTGTTGCATCATTATACTCCTTACTATCCACAAGGAAACGGTCTAGCAAAGTCATCAAACAAGATTTTGGACAAAGTTATCAACAATACATTAGAGGATCATAAAAAGAATTGGGACAATATTCTCATTTATGCAGTCTGGGCTAATAGGATATCTCCAAAAAGATCTACAGGAAAATCTCTGTTTCAATTGGTTTATAGTAAAGAAGCAATTTTTCCTACAAATCTAGATTTCTCTGTTTTGACATTTTTGCAAGAATTTAATGAAGAAACTCATGATTTTTCTAGGAGAATGAATAATATTATTTAACTTGATGAAAAAATGGATGAAATCCAATAGAAGCTTAGGAAATATGAGAAAAAAATGAAAATTGTCTTTAATATAAAAGCTAGAGAAAGAGGTTTTAGAGAAGGATATTTGGCGTTAAGATGGGATGTTATGAGGGAAGAAAGAAAAAAACGTGAAAATTTTGACATCCTCTGGTTTGGACCTTTTCGTATTACATAAGTCAAGGGTAATAATACTTTCATCATGCAGAACTTGGAAGGACAAGTTTCTTCATGTCTAGTCAATGGAAGATATATGAAGCACCACATTTAGTACTGAAGATGCATAAGAGTCATTCTCACATTCATAATTGTATATCTACCAGCTCATTTGATTTTCGAGTATGTTTTTCTTCTCAATAAAGACTCCATTAGCCTAAGGAGAAGGCGCTTAGATCTGCTGGTTCTCTGCATCCTATAGGAGGAAGCAATCCCTAGTTGGAGCCGATGTTGTAGCATTTCATTTTTTGAGAAGTTAGACATTGTAGAAGAAAATGGAAATATTTAAAAATGTTAGGTTTGGATATGAATAGATGAAAATTAAAAAATGTTAGGACTCATGTCAAAATAAAATAATCATTTCAAAAAATTGTAGGATTAGATGCTTTAACAAATGAAGGAAAAAATATTTGAAAATGCTAGGCATGGATATAAGCAACAAAAGAAATAAAATTGCTTAGTTTCAAATAAAAAAATAAATTAGTTGTGTGTAGTTTGTTTGGATGACACAACCCAAAATAATTTGTTTTTGATCATACTACTTAAACATGATAAAAATTATTTAAATTTATGCATTTTATATTAGGAAATAAAAGTTCACCAAACTTTTTAATCTTTGTTGAACATTAGACTTAGGAAAATTAATGAAAAATTGTTTTAAATGCACCTAAAATAAGATTAGGATTAAAATATGTTTTATTAGCATTAATCACTTCATTAATGGGTCAATTATTGTTCTAATAAATCACATGTTAATTTTATTGTACATTTGCAACGCAAAAAATTTATTTTTTCATTTTGCATTGTCATTGGACCAAATCTCAAGAATGGATCTCTTCCCTGCTCATATCAATGAAGGAGAAGTCATTTTGCACCCCATTTTTCTATTTTGAATTAATAGTAGGGGGTCCGAAAAGCAGTTTCCTTTCGGGAGACCCCTTTCAAACATTTTGCTCATTTGTCATTTCACACCCCCCACCCCCCACCTGCTCAATACTTCTTACTGTCACCTACCCTCTCCGTAATCTGCCTTTGCTTCCAACGGTTGTTTGACTTCCGCCAACGTCCATATCCCAATGCCCAATCACCTCCTGCCGCCTATAGATGTTCTATTACATCCACTCCCTTACCATTTCATTCAAACATGTCATCACAACTACTCCTTAACCGTTATTAGTTGTTATTACTATGATTTGCTACATTACCATTTTCCATTAAACCTCCACGTCTTTTTCTCTAATAGTAATTCCGTATAATGGAAATCCAATAATGTATAAATAAACATATGCCATTCCTTGCACCAGCCTTTGATTTGTTTTTCATTCTGTCGAATCATAGGTTTGCAGAGATATAGTTTCAGTTTACCACTCCACTATGTATCACCATTGTCAAAAAAGTTATTGAGAGGCCTATCTATTACTTAGAGAGACTTCCTTCATATAATATAATTTTAGTAGAGAAATACCTCTTCTCTTTTACGCTGTAGAAAGAAATGGCTCCCAAAGGAAAGGGTCGAAAACCAATCACTGAAAAAACTTCAAATGTGTCTACCACCATAGATCTCGATCATGTCCCATTAGCTGACCAATTTTTCAAGATTACAGAAAAAAATGTGAATTCGAGATCTATGAATTGCATCTCTGGTTAAACAAAAATATTTAAATAAATAAGATTGATTCAAGCTCTAGGAGACTTTATTGCCTCTTTTCACCTTTCCTCAAACCCATGAGATCCCTGATCTAGTCACCTGGTGTCAAGCTAGGTACGATCCCCTTAAAAAAAATTAGTAGCTCAAAATAAAGAAATTTTGAATTCTATTACATATGAGACCATAAACCATATGTTTTTGATCACACATAGTGATTCCCTCGGCCATTTTTCGCAAGCTACTCACATGGACTTATACCACAAACTGAATTTTCCTGAAAAAGCTCAGATTTTCAAAACATTTCTTCTAGATGATGTTAGACATTCTGAAAAGGAACCCTCCTTACCCATCCACTGTGTTTCCTAAAGAAACCAAGCATATTATTTCCTTAATTTCCTATTTTTTACGCTATTAAAATGTTAGAACAATATAAGAGTCAATTCAAGGTTTCTTTTCCATTTTCTCCGAAGACAGTGAGCCAAACTTCATCTACAATTACAGCAAGCTCCTAGTTGTTAATATGCATGCACATATGATGAACTTGACCATTTAAGGCATGTTCGAGTACACTTTTGTACTAATTTGTATGTTTCTATTTCAGTAGGGGGATTCGTTACCAATTAAGTTTCATAAAGATGATGATCAGGGTGTTAATCAATCAGTCATTCATTCCACTCAATTAGTTAGAGTAATTTCAACTAAATTTTTATTTCTAGATTTCATTGAATCCTTCATTCATTCAGTTTAGTATCTTTTAAGTAGTCAAAATGGGCCTAGGATTGGGCCAGACGGAAAAAGGATACTTCATCTAAGTGATCAAGTTAAAACAGGAGATAAGTATCTTTACCAGAATTATATAGAGATTAGAGTATATGGTTGTGAATTGGAACCTTACAAGCTGCCCAAATAACTTAAAATTAGACTTTTCTCTCCTGAATATATTAGGAAAATTATTATCTTAGATGAAATGCATTTTGTTACAGGTAAAATAAAATTTCAGTTTAAGATCAAGACTAGGGTGGGCTCTTTCATATGCAACACTAGGACAGCAATAATTGGAGAAGATGCAATCCTCATGAGGATGGATTTTATCCAAGTTTCACCTGATCATATGATCCATTCAACATTATTTCTAATTTGAGGCTGGAAATGAAGACAACAACTTACAATCATACTCCTAGGTTAGAGATAGTGAAATTCATGAACCAAAATCAGTGTGAAGAAAACACACTACAAGAAGCAGAGGCACAGATTATTTCTACCTCCACTCTACAAACCCTAATTTCTCAAGACAAATAATATAAAAGGCCTAGAGAGGAACCATCATCTTCTGAAAATGTTTCCAAATAATTCATTATCCAGTAGAAGAAGCAAAAGACGGATTTCACCATTTCCACTGAGGAAAGTCAGAAAGAGCCAGATATCATTGATTTGGGTGATATAGAAGTTTCTATAGAAGCAGATGGAAATTTTATTAATACCCAATCCTCCTCTTTAGCTTCACAAGATCCCATGGACATTATTCAATCAATAGGAACCAGTGAATAGGGTGATCAAAATATTTTTTCTAAATTCTTAGAGATTAAACATAAGAATGAAGCTCTAAAAGCTAATGTCTATAGTTAGTTTTGGAAACAGACCTCTACATCACATCATAGGTTATTGATATATTTTTACAGTTAAAACAGAAGGATATAGATGGAATTTATATAGGCCTATGTCCCTTTTCCCAAAGCCCCTTCTGATTACAAGAATACCATATTCTATTATAATGCAAATCAGATTCATCCCATCGACCAAATGGAAACTCTCTATCAAATGTATAGTCACAGTTGAAAATTCAGAAACATTCCTATTTTGCTAAATCTAATAAGCTAAAATCATTAGAAGATATAGTAATAAAGATTGGGTATGACCCTAAGAATGTCAAATATGTAGAAGAAATTCTTAATAAGAAGAATTCATACATTGCACCTCTTCAAAAGCAACTCAACTTTCCTTCTATAGAAGATCCCTAAACCAAGGAGATAGATGAAAGTGAACAAAATGGAAAGGAAATGATAAAACTTATCATTGAGTAGAGCATTAAAATAAAGAAGATGGAGGAAAAAAATGAAGATCTATTGAAGGAGAAGGAATAGTCAACTCAGTTGGCCATGATTCTAGTTTCATTTGTACCTATTGTAGTTGCACGCACGGAGCTAAGTTCTTCATTAACAACAACAAAATCCACATTAACAAAAGGTGACACAAGAAAACTTATGCAGGATTTATCTCTACAAAAGTAGGAGAATGAAAAGCTTATGAAGAAATTCAAGAATCTAGAAGCTTAGAAGATAAAGAATGATACACTTTACATGGAACAAATGCATAAATCTCACAGGTTAACACAAAAATTTCAGAAGTTAGAGAGTGTGTTATTGATGTTAACGCCTTGGTCCAAGCCAAGGAAAGCATCAGTACTGAAATAAGTCAGGCTATGAATGAAGTATGACCCTCCATATATATTATTTTTGAACAGGAAGAACTAATCACCAAGTGCAAAGCAATCATTGAGCAGGAAAAGGAAGCACTTAAGAAAAAACCAGCCAAATCTTCAAATATGATTAAGGTGTTAAATTCAAAGAGCAGAGGAGAATTAGAGCATATTAATATCATAGATAGAACAAAAACCATTTTGGAAATCAAGAAATTTCTGCATAAGAAGAATATGTTGAATGTGTTGGAAACCAAGTGTCAAACTTTAGATAGTGTTGTCCAAATATTTCACATTAAGTTCAACCTGATAAATCAAAGAGGATTTTCGGGATTAGTAGTGCCAAATGACAGGTTAATTAGCTTGGAGGAGTATTTCAAGAAGCTTTAGACAATCTCAATTGACAAAGCCAAATTTGCAGGGATTAAAGGTCATATGACAGGAAAGTCATTTCTCAAGTCCTTAGAGTTTGATTTAATAATCAGCCATGAAATCAAACATATATTTATTAATAAGCCTAATTTTAAGAGATATACTTAAGTAGATGAAGTTTTTAGAAGCTTGATTAATCTGGATATACCAAGTTAAGAAACATGGGATCACTTATGTGAAACTATCAAGTAAATTTCATCTTCAACAAAATTCTAGCAAAGAAACACATTTTGGGGCCACATCATCAACCACTTCCTTGAAGACAGTGAAATCTCAACTCAGTAGCTTTTGTATTCCTATATTTTGATACTATTTTTGCAATATGTTTAGATTCTTCTAATAGAAAACATTTAGTATAAATGACTCTCCATTTAGGTTATTAAGGGTTTCACCCTTGGATGAGCACTTGTAAAGTATAATTGCATTAAATTTTGATCATTGATGATGAATAAAATGGTTTTGGATTTGTTTCAGATAGTTTGTACCCTTATAATATTTTCTAGTATTCATTTCATTCTGTTTTCTACATATATTTAAGTTTTATGGATATAAATAGGTAAGAGAAAACTGTATCTCAGTCTATCCTAAATCCTCTAAAGTTATAATCTATTTTAGAGATTCGATTATTATAATATCTGTATGTATAAGTCCCTCTATATCAATTAATTATTAGTAATCTTCATAATGTTAAATATATTTTGTTAAGTTGTAAACTTTGTTTGTTAGACTTTCATACTTATGATAAACTAAAGATTCAAACTAGAAATATAGCTGATCATATTCTCTTACAGTTTGTGCCTTCATATATGCTAAATCAAATCATTGTTTTGAAGTAAAGAAGCAAACCTTTTCTTAATACTCAATACAATCAAAGTTTAAAACATATACTTGTTATTTTCTCAATACATTCGTCATCCAAAAACTTCTTTTAAAAAAATAAAAAAGTTTAGATGATCTGACATAATTAATTAACCTATAATTATCTCATAGGGAAATACATTCCATAGGGAATTTTGACGGATTTGGTTTCTTTGTTTATTCAACGGGTTAAGTATGGAAACGTAGTAGGTGTCTGAGTAGTTTTTTTTCCCTTAATTTTTGTGTGCATTTAATTCATTCCCCGAGGAAATTTCTGTAACCTCACAAAATTTGTTTCTATATTAAATATATGGGTTAAGCATGGACTATGTTAGATCTTTATTTCTCTCTCAAGAAATTTGATGAAAAGTTGTTTGTCTTATGGGGTGCTCCATAAATGTATTGTACTTTGTAGTGTTGTATGCATTAATGTACTCTATAGTGTTTTTGTATCCTTACAATGTGTTCTTTTGTGTAAATGTGTTGTGTGTGCATAATTTTTTTTGTTATATGTTTTTGGATTTGTGTTAATTGAGAGAAAAATTCATGGTTAAGGAGAATATGCACTCATATTTCAATGGCCAAATTGATCAACAAATAATGCACTTTTAGAGTGATTTTGTATTCATGTCAAAATTTTATTCAATTATTTGTAAATTCAATCCACACCTTTTTTTTGTTTCCTTTTATGATGGGTTGGAATTTTATATGTAGGATACAAAGCAATGTTTCCAGTGCTTTTTTAGTAGTGAATGGGGAGTTTCCAATTCTTTTTCAACCAACAGTTTAGACTTCCAAATGCAAAGGAAATATTCCTAAGAAGCAAGGTTAGTATTCTTTGTTGATGGCTATGTTCTTCTTGAAGAAAAGGGTAAATCTCAGTAGAGTTTAGTTATTTATTTTAGAAAGAGGAAAACATAATTTTTCTGTGAATGGCGTGGCCTATTTATCTTCTAGGGTTTAAAAAAATCAAACCCTGGCCTTTTTATGCCCTTTTTCTTAGTCCCTAACATAGTTATAGATAGAATATCCCTATCCACTTGTTTATTGAGATCCATATTATGCAGCCTTGAGTAATCTATGAGCCCCCAAAGAATAAAATTCATGAGAGTGAGATCCTAATTCTTATGACTATCTAAGTCCTTGGAGATTCAGATGCAACAGAACAAGATTGGGATCGATTTATTTATCTAGGATTTACCAATTCCATAGCCTTAGGGGAGCACCACCCATATTATATAGATATTTTATCGGTCAAGAGTTGATTGAGCTAGTGGTTATTTCATTAAAAGATGGTGAAATTTCATCTTTTCATAATCACCTAACCCGAACTACTTATACCAATCTCCATATTGATATCAATATAGAGAGTTACCAATTTTAGAGCCTCTAGGGGAGCACTATTATCGCTAATATTATATAAAGATCTTACCAGTGGAAATCCAATTTATTTAGTGGGGAATTCATTAGAAGATGAAAACATTTCATCCTAGGGTTCTTAATTCTTATAGTAACCTAACCCGAAACACTTATACATATAAAAATTCAAATCCACTAAGTCCTCATTTTTTCTCTGAGGAAAAAAATTTGCGTAGTGAGTTGTCCCATATCCATTGTCCAATGAACCCCAACTTGCTTAACTATTATTGGAACTAGTAATGAAACCACTATTTTAATGACCACAACCAATGACTTCTTATGAAAAAAGATTGATAAAGTGAACTTTTGTAAAATAATGTTATCATTATGGGGAGACACACATTGGTAAATAACGAAAGTGAAAAAAATAAGGAGAAAAGATATTCATAAATTTAATATGAAGACAAAGTAACTAAGAAAAAATATTAAGTATTATGGTGATGGAAATTAGTTCAAGAATTAGAAGGTCTGGTAGCACCTGTCATGCCAAGGGCAAAAAAATAAATGCATATCCCCTCCCAACCCCTTTACTTCACCCTATATCAATATCATATAATTTAATTTTCATTTTGTTTTAATAGAAATGGGTATTTGGGATTATATTAAAAGAACTTGGATCCAATCTATAATTGTTACAATTCTTCTTCTTTTTTTTCCCAAAATTCCTTAAGAGATTTGTTTTTCCATTTGGGTTTATCTTAGGTGGTTGGGAGAAATAATTGTTGTTCTCCCCACCTAGGTTCAGTTCTTGCAAGCCACATGTTGAGGTTTGTTGTAATGGATTTGAGCCTTATTGTTGAGTCTGATTAGTCCCTATAGGAACAAAATCTGTATGTAAACATATGAGATTATTTTTGGTTTTCGAAGTCCATTACTCAAATTATTAATGTTTCAATTTTATTCTATTTTAGATATCAGAATGCTCAATGTAACAAGATCTGATCATGTAAGACAACTATAAGTAATCAAAAAATTTTCTAGTATTTTTGCATATGGAAATATTTATTAATTAATCAAGTAACTAGTAATTTTCTTGCAACCAGTGGAAACATTATCATGCTAGAATTATACTATGTTTAGTGTATGTTGAATCTATAGTGGCACACATGTTTCGTCTATGTTTGAATATATAGTAGTACAAATCCTTGCCCCTTTCATACATTTAGATACATATGACCTTCATCCACACTTACACTAGTATGACCACTTTTTTATAAAGGACAAACTTATTGGCACTTAAGGTTTCCTTGATATATTGTATTTTTTTCAATGTTACAAATCTTGAGGAAACCCTTAGAAAATTTCCCTCATTTAAAATATGATATATAGGTAAAACCCTAGATTACTACGGCCATAAGGCTAGTCCATAATAAGGATGAAATCCATTAGAGAAATATACTCTCTATGAGCTCAAGAGGTCACATGTGGGAATCAAACCTTGGTGGGAAGGATGATAATCATTCCTTCATCCCCCTGAGATAAATCCAATTGTATGTTAATGCATTAATTTGGTGGTACATTTGATAAAATATCAAATGTGAATAAAATATTGAAGGCTAGTAAATCTTGAAAGCATTGTTTATGATATTATATCTTCGATAATATCATTATTTAAATATATGATATTGAATAGTTGTGCATAGGAAAATACCTCCTTTTAAAGTAAAAGTTAAGAGGAATAATAAAATTAATAATGCATGTTTCCACATACATAAATAACAATTATAATGATGGTAAATAAGGAAAATTATAATAATCATAAGAATACATACCAAGAAGGAAAAAATCAATAAATACAAATTCATATAGCCATATAGAGACAAACATTGTTGAAAGTAAAATACTAAATTTGGTTTGAAGGATAGATATCAACGATATGCAACACCTTTGTATTATTTTGTTGCCAAACTTTCTTCTTCTAAATTTGTTTGAAATTTTTGAAAATGGAAGGAACATACTTTCATAAGTCTCTTCCTTTTGGAGATTATGTTTAAACAAAAATTTATTGTGGTTATTTCTCTTTATCATATTAACTTTTTTTTTCCTCTCAAGATAACTAGAACATTGGATAGATATCTTAATTTCTAACACATAGTTTCATAAAGTATATATGGACATGTAAGTATTTATAGTGTAAATATTCACTCTTTTTTATTTATCTATAGGTTCTAAGATTGGATAGGATGATAAAATATCCCACGACCACCTATATTTTATTCTCTCATAGTAATAAATATATCTGTGATATGTTAGAGTGAAATTTCAAAATTGATAGCATGATTAGTGGACAAGAGTTGTGAAGATGAGAAATCATGATACACTAAAGACAAAGTGACTTAACAGGTTCCATTTATTGCAATATTGTGTTACACATTATGCTGGAAAGAAATCTAATACATCCACTTCTACTCAAAGGGTTCTAAATCATTCTTATTCTACATGGATTTATTATATTAATATACTCTTTACTTGAAGATTCTTTGTTATCTTCCATTAATTAATTCGGCTATGCACTTTTCTTTCATATTTTGAGTTCATTTTTTTATTTTTCCTTCTATATTATGCATATAAAAAATGACTATCGATGTTAATATTCTCTCATTAACATACATTAGGGGAGGCCTTATGAGTTTTTTGAGTACAAATAATTATCATAAATAAAGTAAAGAGATAGATTTATATGTTAACCATAGAGACAAATTTTAATCCATAACTATATACTTAAAATGATACTATATAAAAATGAAATGATATCATTAATTCAAAGGAATACCTTCAGCCTTTTCTTGTGAAGCAGAGTGTGATATAAAATAGGAAATGCTATTTTTTTCTCCGTAGGCCTTTGTATAATGTAAAAAAAATAGAAAATAGAAAATGTATAATAAATAATGATAATTTTTACCCTTGAATCTAGTCCATATAGAAGTTGAAAGATTACTTAGAAACATTGTTATGTTGGATCATCTTAGAGAGTGTTGCATACACTCTATGACTTGAGATTATCTAACATAGGTCTTCCTGGTTTTTTACTTAATTTTCGATCATGAGATAATGATTTCAAATGTAAAAGAAGGGAAACATAATTGAAATGATAACATTGAAATACATATACATGCAAGACACAATTGCATTTTGGAAAATGTCAGTGGAATACATTTATGTTTTTCTTGGGAAAAATCAATTCAAATGTAAAATCCTCCGAGAGATTACCTATAAATCATGAAGATAAAAGTTCCATGGAATTATTTCTTGGATGAATATCACTAATTATATGACGACGTGCACTTTCAAAGGTAATCCATATTCAAATGCAACCTGACGCTACCCATGGTGTGCTAATTTGCGGAATTGAATATTGAAAAAATATTAAATTTCATATTTATAACTATCTATCTTTATGCTCTCTTAAAAATTTTATTTACACCCTTTGTACCAATATATAGGTTAAATCACAATGAGAAGGAAGTAAATTTAGCTCGTGAAGCAACTAAAAAAAAGTCACTTTTACAAAACGTTAAATTCCTAGGGATCATAAGTCACTCACTATGATAGGTGGTTCTATTTACTCTTCCAATCTGAATTTGGATTTTAAGTACATGTGTGTTAATATCATGCGAATCCATTGACATATATTTTGTAGAATATTTAAAACTGCATTAATATCATAACATATATAATATGTTTTATATTGGATATTCTCATTGTATATTCTAAAACTACAATGTAATGTTGAGGGTGGTCATTTTCAACCCCATTTTAGTAGAAATTGCAATGTGAGGTTGAGGTTTGTACATTTGGTGTGATGGGCTAGGATTCATATATGTACTCGTAATCATATGATTTAAAGAAAAATAGGTGGGAAAACATAACACGCATTTTGTATGATTAGGGATAAGGTGTTTTATTAAGGCACTCCATGGTAAAAATGTCACAGTTTGTTACCACGCAGGAAAAATCTAATCCATAAGTATGGGTTGGTGTGGCCAAAGATAGGTTTTTTTTGTTTATTTTTTTATAGTTTATATTCCCTTGGGTTGAATTTTCTCAAGCCACTAGTTTGTCATGCCAATTTGTGAACAAGCTACCAAACAAAAGGAGAAAAAAGGGAAAAAAAGAAGGGAAATGTTTCAAATTTCATACAATGTATGATATAATGGAGGGAATCAATGTATTTATGAACCTACTCATTAGACTGGGCTCAAAAGGTGTATTTTTTATGTTAACTATACTCTCTTAGTTATGTAATAAATATATGTAAATTTTTTCTTAATGTGTCCACTCCATCTACAAGAAACACATTGAGAAAATGAGCTTTTGTAAAAAGAAAGTTATCATTATGGGGAGACACATACTGGTAAATAAAGAAATATTAAAATAAGAAAAAAAAATATTAGTAAATTTAATACGAAGACAAAGTAACAAAGTAGAAATATTAAACCTTATGGTGATGGAAATTAGTTTAAAAATTAAAAGGTTTGGTAGTGCCTTTCATGCCAAGGGTGACAAAAGCAATGTATATCCCATCCCAGCACCTTTAACCCTCCATAGCTCAGTCTTATATTATTTTTGTTTCTTATTCTTTTTAACAGAAATGGTATTTTGTATTATATTAAAACAACTCGGATTGAACAAATAATCATTACAATTCTTCTAAAAAAAGTGCTTCCAAAATTCCTTGAGGATTTGAGATTGAACATGCATGATCAATCCAAATCCTTAATTTACATCTCCATAAAACAAAAATTTGTTACCATTCCAGCTAAATATTTTCCAAATACCCCTAATATCCAAATACATTTGCATCCCATTCTTAATTACTGATCAATTTAACTTTCACTAGCTTCTCCTTTTTGTTTAGCTTCATCTAAATTCTTGTTTCCCTTGGTGAAGTATATATGTCATTTTTCCTCACTTGGATCTAACCCATGTTATCTACTATATCTAGAGGATCATTCTTGTAGTTATTATCTCAAATATTGTTTTCACCTTTAAAAGTCTTATACAATTCTTCCTCTTTTTCCTCATCTTCCTAAGAAGTTGTTTTTTTAGTCTTATTTTCTAAAGAGGAAGAGGAATGAGCAAAAAAATCTAACTTGTCCTTAGCCACTTTTTGAATATTATCCCAAGTTTTTTTTTTTTTAGAATTATTTTCAACAGAATCATTTGGGTAACAAAACTTCTCCGGATTTTCATCGGCATCCTTTATACATTCCACCACAACATGGCTTGTTGTTGAGATTCCATTAACTTGGTGGGTGTCTTTACTGGATTATAATGTCTCTTGTTGATTTTAATCATTTTTTTGATATCGGGGGAGTTCATATTTAAATATCATATAATGTTATGACTTGGAAACTTCCCACTATCTTGGTTTGAAACTATTTTTCCTAGCTTTGATCTTTTGAGGTTTGGGAATTTTTTTGAAAGAATGGCTTGTTTTGTAATAAGTTCTTGAGGGGGAAGAAATATTCTCATAGTCTATATTTTTCACCCATAGGTAATTTAGGCTTTTTCAGTTTGATTTAGCAAAGAAATCTTTAGTGAAGTACATTTGCACACAAATGTGAGCATATGCAAGTTTCAAGTACTATTTATCTAATCACTACACTAAAAAAATATACCTAAAGCATTTCGTATAGATTTCAATGATGAAAGATTCCACATATCCAAATGGATATTAGGAATCCTTCCCCAAAATAAAGAAGTAGGAATTGAATGTGAAAAGGGGTCTAAAGAGGGGAACTAAGGTTACATAGAGAACCTTGCATTTCTCTAGAACCACATACCATAACTAGAGATCAAATCCTAATCTTTATATTTATCAATGATTGATAAAAAAACATCTAGCCAATGGATAAATACTTGGCTCATCTGAAATTAGCAATTTCTAGCGCTAAAAAAATCTAGGAGTGAAGATCTACTAAAGATGGTGTTAAATAATTAAATATGCATATCAAGCCAAACTATGAGAAGAAATTTGCATCCTTGAATTCTTGAGCCATCAAAGAAACCTCAAAATGAAGGGACTTCATGAACTGATGTAGTTGAGAAATAAATATCATTTATAACTTTCGCAACATCATGAAAATATGGGTGAAACATAAATTTACATGAGCCCTCTAGGGATTGAGGAAGGAATAAAACTTTTTTGAGCATGTTCTAAACCAAAGGGTGTATTCAAGAAAATTTTCATCAATGCAGAGGATGGAGAAGCACACTTCACAACAATAATTCCTATAGTAGAGGAAAAAAATGGGCTTGTCTCCATGGAGAAGGGTGAGCTCATCCCCTTAGCTACGATCGTGATCTTAAATCCATCCACCACGGAATGAATGGATGAGGTAATGATAAAAATAAAGTATTAATTTTGTAGGGATTTCAAGTTTTTTTGTTTCCATGGAAGCTAGAAAATCCATGAGTATACCAGTTTCTTCGACGGATAAAGAGCAGTGAGATGATAATACAGCATAAGTGATGTCCACCATATGAAAATTTCTGAGAGAGAGGTATGAGAATTGGTCGACAAGGGCCAACCCTATCTGATATAACAAATAAGCCCCACTCTGCCATTAACACATTATTTTTTCACTCCAAATATAATTTTTCTTATGTTATGTAAAGTCTGTAATATTTTTTGTTTATTTGTTTTGAGAATCAGGTGCATCTACCTAAGCCCCTACACCCTCATAATTTTGGCGAGTTAAGTTTACTTCTTCCAATGTTTGAGATGCTCACGACCCTCCATCACATAGGTTACATATCACTAAGAAATTTTCAAGCAACATGTCTAGCATGCTCATTTCCCATATCATTGTTTTATTATTTTATCAATAAGACACATGCTCCATTACCAATTTTAATTCAACCCTAATTATTTAAGAAAATGTTTACTAATTAGAATGACTAGTGTGAACCACTATTCTTACATATAGTGCTTAAGCTTGTAACTATTTTTCTTTCCCATGCCACTTGAAACTAGGATCTTGTATTCTTAAATGGTTCACTTTTCTTCAAAATGACCCATAATTCCTTTAATGTAAAACAATAATTGAACTTTAGTTCCACTATGTATTTACTGTTATTTTTAAATGGATTCAAAGTCCACCATTTGGGTTAAGAGAGAAATTTTAACTTGGATATCTCTATTGCATAGAATTCATTTGAGCCACACAAATTCTATATAGTAAATGTGGTACGAAAATGGAGAAACATACTTAGTTGCAAATAATTATCCAACGTACTTCTAGTGATGCACGATTGCACTATACTTGTCATCATGTCATTTCTGCAATGCACATGCATCCATAATGTGCCACGACACATAACCAATTGTCTCTCAAGAGATTCATTGCAGGAATATATAATATGGAAATGTAGGTTTTTGATCCAATATAAGAAACACCCACTTAAGTATGTATAGTGAATCCTTCTTTTCTGTTGGTTTCGATAAAATCTCTATATTAAGTGGTTGTGAATGGACTTTTGATTTTGTGCGTTAAACTCTATGTGTGACGGGGATTTCCATGTTTCTTGCAATACAAGGGTGGTTGATGTTCCCTTGCATTTTTGTGAAGTGAATGAACTTATTTGATTGGAAACAAACTACTTTTTTCAAAGAAATCTAGTTTCAAAGTGGCATTTATAAGTTTTTATAGCTCGAAAACAATTGTAAGCTAATGCATGGGCCAAGATGAAAACTAGAGAAAATGGATATGTAGATGTAAACCATCACAAACAAATTCATGAAGCAAGATCATATAGCCACCAGGAATTGATGGATGACCAATTATGAACTGAAATTCATCCACTACGAATTAGTTGAATTGATTGTGACAACTCACATGAAGAAGTACATTGAATGGTTTACAATGTAATCAAGCAAGCTAGCAAGAAACACATGAAAGGGTGGGTTGTAATTACTTAATGAAATGAATATCATTTCAACTTTGAATATAGGAAATAATGGTTTGGAGAATATCTATGTTCGATTATGGTATGAGTGTGTTCCTACATGTACAATTGTAAGATGAAGGAGAACAACATAAAGAACAAGATTGCTATATTTGTCCTATAAGGCACTCAACGTCATAAACATACACACTCTTCTAAATCCATCAAAAAAATTATAGTTAAGTTGAAGTTGATATGTTATTAATATAGTAGTATAAATATGTATGTTGAAAAAAAGATTAATTAAAAAATATAGTTTGTTAAATTAATTAAAATCTATATCTCAGTGTAAGTTATATATCCACCCTTATGTTATTAGTGTAAGACATTCCTTCGAAGCTTACATTGTTTGAAATAGAGTCATCTAAGACTCTGACTTTTAGGAATGTATTAGTAATGTTCTCAATATATTCAACTCTTGCTCAATGTAATCTTGGAGGAAAAAAAGAAAAAATTATTATTTACCTTCAAAGTGACATTATTCAGAAATTAATTACAAACATAACTTTTAATACAAAAATTACATCAATAATAGATTACAAAGAAAGGATCTAAAAATATATCAATGCAAATATTTGCTAGCTTGGTACTAACTCTTACAAGTATCTATTTTAGTTAGACAATTTTACTAAGTTGCCAATGGTATGTATAAACAATTGTTATCCATTTGAAAATACATAGAGAGAAGAAGAGTTTTGATTCCCTAGTCATGCCTCAAGAGAAAGTCTCCCTCTACTAGTAAATTTGAAATATCTAATAAAAATAATATTAACAATATCTTTTTGCTACTAATAATAATATTTGGTTCTCATTATTTCATATATATATATATATATATATATAAAACTATTTCCAAAATTAATATATGATAATATTACATAAATTTTAAATAAATTTAAGTTCTACAATTATCACTATTTAAATTATATATATTCCACTCAATAACACCACTAGTCTTTACACCATTATCATTATTATATCTATATATATATATATATTCCATTGAGGCTTTGCACCATTAACCTTAAATATTAAATACATTGCAATCAATAACTTTAAGCCAATAATGTTCTGCACATGGACAAAACTGTAACTTTCAACCAATACTGTTATGCATAGAGAAAAAACTTTAAAACGCACGTAAAAAAAAAAACCCACAGCCTTTCATTTATTGATAAAAATGGAAAGTTACGGACGAGGATAATTAGGATTGAACTGTATTTGCACAAGTTTCAAAAAGATTTTTAAAAAATATCATAAATTATATAATAGTAGTAGTGAGTTAAAAGATAGTTTAATGAATGGTAATTAAAAGGCTGGTTTAACGAATGGTCTTTAAAAGATTTGTTAACCATAATTTTGAACGCAAACAGTCCAAAAAAGACGATCATAAAACTCAAAAATTCCCAACTCATGGTTTCATAAATGATAATTAAAAGACTGTTTTAACTAATGGTAATTAAAAGATTGGTTTAAGTTAATTTTGATCGCAACGGTCCAAAAAAGCGTGCATAAAACTCACTAGTTCCCAAGTCATTGTATACGAAAATCGTAAAACTCAAAAATTCCCAACTCATGGTTTAATAAATGGTAATTAAAAGACTGGTTTAACTAATAGTAATTAAAATATTGGTTAAAGTAAATTTTGACCGCAACGGTCCAAAAAAGAAAGCATAAAACTCACTAGTTCCCAAGTCATTGTATACTGATGAATGGAGAATCAGAGGGATCCGTGAATGCGATGAATGAAGAATGAGAGCAGAAAATTCAGAAATGAAGAGGAGGTGATCGAAAGTAGGAGTTGGTAAGAGTTTGAGCAATTTTATGTTCCCTTAATTTATGCGTTCAATTCATTTTACACAGACATTTGTGTAACCTGAAAATTTATTTTCTCTGTCTACAGGTTTAAGCATGGGTGTTCTTTCTCTCTCAAGCACTCTGATGTAAATTTGTCTGTCTTATGGAGCGCTCCATAAATTTTTTGTATGCATCAATGTCATGTGTTGTGTTGTGGTATGTTTGTAATGTGTGCTGTGTCGTTGTAAGTGTTGTGTGTAAATGTTTGTTTGTGTGTTTGGATTTGTGTTAATTGAGAGAGAAAGACTTGGGTGAGGAGAGGAGAATATGCACAGATAGTGGAAGGGCTGTCTTGATCAACAAATAGTGATTTCAAAGTGAGTTGGTATTCATGGAGATATTTACTTTAGTTATTTTTAAATTCATTCCTGGTCCTTTCTTACGTTTCCTTTTCTGATGAGTTAGAATTTTAAATACAGGAGCTCCAGCAGCATTTTCAGTGCTTTTGCAACAGAGAATGTGGATTTTCCAGCTCTTTTGCAACCACTAGTTTTTAGAATTTCAACAGCGACTGAAAGACTCCGAGGAAGAAATGTTAGTATTCATTTTTGATGGCCTTGTTCTCCTCTATTTCTTGTTGCAGTGTAATAATATATGTCCTGTATGTTTAGTCTCTCTATGTCTGTTTTAGTACTTTGTGTTCGTGTGTGTTCACATAAATGCTGAGGCATTAGGTATTTTGTCATGTCACAAGTCATGTCAATAATCGGGTTGCTTGGCGAAGACATTATCTATTTTTATTTTTTGTAATGTTGTAATTAGAAAAAGTTGTATATATTTTTTGTTTAGATGGGCCCATCAAAAAATGTACATGAACACAAACTATCATTAATAAAAGGAGTAGGCTCTTTCTTTTGTTTTGGAGGGGATTTCAACCCCTCCAAAAGGCTCTTAGGATGGTTAAATTGTAACCCTCATTTGAGTTGTGTTCCTTGTGTTCATGGTTCTCACTATCTTTAGTTTATAGTAACTCCAATATGCAAAAACTAAAATATATCATTTTATTATAATAATAATAATTTAGAAACATAATTTAAACATCTTGCCAACACACACACACAAATGGAAAAATCACTTTTACTTACTTAAATCACTTAACATTTTTTCAATGTTTTAAACATCTTACCCACACACATGAATTGTAAAATCACTCATATTCACATAAATCACTTAACATTTTTACAATACTTTATGCATCTTCCCAACATGCACATAACTGTCAAAATAACTCTTATTCACATATATTATATAACAATTATAACCTATTTATTTATTTTATTTTATTTTTTTTAATTTTTTTAATTTTAATTAATTTATTTAATTATATATTTTTATTATAAATAAATAAATCAATATATATATATATATATATATATATATTTACATTGACATTGAAATTAGATATGAGTATATTATTTAAAGAATGTGTAAATATTTAAATGTTTTTATTATTTATTTGTATAAGTTTATTATGTTTAAATGTTTGTGTATTGGTTTTCTTACACATATATATATATATTATTTTTATTAGTCGTATTTTTATAGTTAGAATTTCTTTGTAGAGAATTTTATTTTGGTATGGGTTAATAAATACATTATCTACTTTCATATGATGTGTGTGAATGTATTATTGAGAGTGATTTTATTTCTTCTATGTATTTCTCTATAATGTTTGTTCTTCTTTGTTTCTGAATGTCTCATTTTGTATGTTTTTGAGTATGGGTATGAATGTATTCTTTATGTGTGTATGAATGTGTTATTTGCTACATTTGTATATGTCCTGTTTACTTGTATTCTTTGTATGTGTATGAATGTATTCTTCATGTCTATTAAATTCTTGTTTACATTGGCATGTGTCTTGTTTAATTTTATTCTTTGTATGCGTATGAATCCGTTTTTTTTAACATTAGTATGTGTCTTGTTTACTTTTATTCTTTGTATGTGTATGAATGTATTCTTCATGTTTGTATGAATCTATTCTTTGCTACATTTGTATGTGTCTTGTTACTTGTATTCTTTGTATGTCTATGAATGTATTATTCATGTGGGTATGAAATTCTTTGCTACATTTGTATGTGTCTTGTTTACATGTATTCTTTGTATGTGTATGAATGTATTCTTCATGTGTGTGAAATTATTTGCCACATTTGTATGTGTCTTGTTTACATGTACTCTTTGTATGTGTATGAATGTATTCTTCATGTGTGTATGAATCTGTTATTACCTATATTTCTTTATGTATTATTTAGTTGTAGATACATAAGTGTGATATGCATGAATATAAATTTTTTAACTATCTATTTATATGATTATAAATATAGTATCATTATCTCTATATATAAATATATTATTTGCAATATTAACTCATAAATACATTATTCTAAATATTTTTGAAAATTCTATTATCTTTATTATTATTATTAATTTATAGATTTTTATTTTATTTATTTATTTTTATTTTAATCAATTTTTTATTTTTTTTATTCTTTTTTTTTCTATCAAATTTTTAAATATTAATCATATTAAAATATCACTTTAAAATGAAAAATAGTATAGATATTACAATAACATTAAAAATTACTTAATATTATCCTTCATTGTACTGCTCTTGTACCACTCAATCACTGATTGTCACTCTATAAAGTATAATGCAAACCATAAGACTCAAGGTTCAAAACCCTTAAAAAGGAAAAACTAATAACATAATATTTATAATAGCATCAATATGTAATAACACATATAACTTAATTATTTAATATTAAAATCAATTCATTACAATAAATTTAATTAATTTTATTTAAAATTTTCATTAATTTTAATAATTTCAAAAAAGAAAAGAAAAAAAAAAGAAATCATAACACTATACTTAATAATATGTGGAAAAAATATTATTTCTGATTTTTTTTATTTTTTTTTTTATCATTTTTTTCAAAATAACAAAGAAAATAAGTACTTATCAATGTTCATAACATACTAATTAACTTATAAAACAAATGTAATTGTTAACATGATAATCTCTATATGCAATCTTTATTACATGCATAAAATAATGCTAATTCTAAAATTTATAATAAGTGTGATGTGTGTGAACATGTCACTTTGTGAGTCAATGTCTGTAATGTTTGTGTGCACCCTTTGTCTGTCGGTTGTGTGCTGTGAGTGATTGTGCCTCATTGGCAATGGATTGTGATGGTGTGTGTCAGTGGTTAGTCCCATGCCAATGATGGACTCCCAATGATGGACTGTTTTTGGGGTCATATAAGCTGTCACCTTCACGTGGTTGACCATTTTAGTAAAGATTTTACATCTCCAAACCAAGAAGAGCTTTCTATACAATAGTTTTAAATTTATTTAAAACATAACATTAACTTCAAAACTTTAAAATGATTTTTTAATAATATTTAAATAATATTTCCATTATTTTAAAAACCTACAATACCAACTTTATATATAGATATAGATATATATAACATTGTTTCAACTATATTAATTATAAAACTAACCTAATATCATTTAATTTTTAATTATTATTATGATTTATCTTAAAAATATTTAGAAAATATATATATTATTGTATTTATCATTCACATTTAATTATTAAATCATAACAATAAAATAAATGTTATTTATTTTATTAAAATTGAAAATATATAAAATGTAGTTAAATTTTTTTTTTAATTTCATTATTATTTATTTTATTAATCTTTAAAATATACAAAATTTAATTAAAAAATATTTAAAATTAATTTGTTAAATATTATTAAAAATTAAAAATAAAATAGATATATATTTGTGCTAACACTTGCTCTCTAATTTATTATGGTAAAAATGTTCTAAAGTCCAAATAAATAAATAATTTAAATTAAATTAAATTAAGACATTAGTATGATGTAAACATTAGTATGATGTAAACATTTTAATAGAATCAAAATAAAATTAAAAATAGAAGTAAAAATAGCAAAATAAAAATAACTAATTATATTAAAAAAAAATATATTATTATATTTATCATTCACATTTAATTATTAAATGATAATAATATAAATAAATAAATTATATTATTATTTATTTTATTAAAATTTAATTAAAAATTATTTAAAATTAATTTGTTAAAAATACATTAAAATTAAAAAATAAATAATTATTAGAAGTTATGTTTTATGATAGAAATATTTAGAAAATAGGTATATATTACTATATTTATCATTCACTTTTTAATTATTAAATCATAATAATTTACAAATAAATAAATTATATTGTTCTTTATTTTATTAAAATATATAAAATGTAATTAAAAAATATGTTAAAATTTAATTATGGTTTGTTTTATTAAACTTTCAAATATATAAAATATAATTATATATATATTATGGTAAGTATTTCTCTCTAATTTATTATGGTGGAAATGTTGTAAGGTTCAAATAAATAAACTGAAATGAAAACATTAGTGCAATGTAAACATTTTAACCAAGTCAAAATAAAAAATGGAAGTAAAAATAGTAAATAAAATGTTTTTGCAAATCCAATATTAAAAATAAATTTTTTTTTTTTGTAAGTTCGGTGTGTCCATACCATTTCCATTTATATTTTCAAACAGTTTACAAAATATAAAGTCGTTCTTGGCCTCAACCTGCCCAGGAGGGAAACCAGGTTTATTGGCCTTCTAAAAACATGGTTTGCATCCCAAAATTGGAATTGTCTCTTACGTCTATGACTAGCCTGTACTATCTGAGTTTCTACCTTAATATTTACAAACATAATCAGTAATTTAAAAACAAAATTTACAGACATCCATAAAAGCGGCCATCATTTAAACTTCAGATGATGAGACAGGGGCAGGGTCTTTGACAGTTGACCCTGGCATTTCTGCTTGGTTCAGCTGCTGAAGGATTTGCTGAAGAGTTTTCTCTATACGCCCCACTTTTTCATCTAATCTGCTGACCCTATCTGCAGTTTGATATTGTGTGATCTTTAGGTGTTGCTGATTATCCTGAATCTCCAGGAGAAGACTCTTGTTGCATTGATCCGGTTGCATTGTTTCTGTCTTTTCTTGAGCAGGGTGATTATTCTGGATTGCTTTTGCAAGCAGGCATTTTACAATCCAATAGGTATGGACTGTCTGGTTAAACAAAGTGAGCCTGCCTCTTGTGTGCCCTGGATCTGTTATAAAGTTCAGAATTTCTGCTTCAGTCTCTGTTTCCTCTTGTTCTTGGTGAATTTCCTGTTCCCAACCTCGTATTTCATTCCTGGGTGCCGAGGGGTTGCTCATAACATATTTTACAGCCAATTCCTCCAGGTGGTCAAGATACGTTCTCCGCCCCCTTTTCTTTGGCACCTGGTCAGGCAAAGCCGGTTGCTTCCCCTTATTCGCTGCCCTGTATTGACGCTTTCCCATTGTTGTGGATGAGTTTTTGACTAACACTGACATGCAGGAAGAAACAGAATGAGAATAGTAATTAAAACAGAACATGCACCCCACGGTGCCTTCCCCCCTTCGCCGAGACTGGACCTCGACCAAGTTCGTGTAATTAATCCCTGTGGTATGGCTATGAAGATTATCGTGCAAGAAAAAGGAAAGATGAGTTGTGCTTTCAGCACTGGGATAAGCGGTTAACCTGTTATAAGTAAGGTATTCTTCAATACTGGAAATGCAGACATGACTATAACTAGGGATCCTAAGCCAGCATTTCCTGTCAAGATTTTGGTAGCGAATACTGGCCTGGCTGCCACAGTGATTACACAGGTAACTAGGGGTTTTGCTTCCGTGCCTTCGCACAGGGTTAGTTTCCAGAGCATGGAGTTTGTCGTGGTCATGGGGAGGAGGGATGACCAGATCCCTTTCAGACTTCAAACTTTTAACCACCTTCAGAAGGAACAGAAACAAACTTAAAAAGAAAGTATCCCTATCTCTATAGACAGCATCAACCACAAGAACAAACTGAACTTGAAAAGAACAGGGATCCCGGAAGCAGGGAGGGACCTGACTCTGTTCAGGTTGGAGATAATTGCCAAACTCCAAAAACGACATAAATCCTAACCTATCTTCATCACTGCAAACCATATTTGCCGTATTAACATTTAAGAGGGTAAAGGTAAGTACCAGAACATACCCGAACAAATTCTCACAGATACAAGGTTGCAGGGCTGTATTTTGTCTTCGACGCCTCCAGACTTTCGCATGCCAGGGAAGATGCATGCAAGAATGAAGAGGCGGGTTAGATAAACTTACCGAATGTCCTGTTGCTTTTCCCGGTGTCTGACAGCCACCCTGGCCATCATGCGCCATCAAGCCTTTGCCGTCATTCGCACCCTCCACCTTGTTAGTCTGACAGGTCATTTAAATGATCTTGTGAGGTGTTTACGGAAGCTCTGCCACGTTACAGCCTCCCGTTATCATTATTGCAAGTGTCCACCCCGATCGGGGTATATTAAAAATAAAATTATTCATGGGAACATAGTCTATTTAAAATGTGAAATTAAACTAGCCTATGTCAACTACACAGTATTAAAATATCAAAAGAGAGATTACATCTCTTTTCATTCTTTAAAAAAGTTTCTATTTGAAAAAAATTGATCAATATTGATGATATCCTATGTTAAAATGAAGTCTAGATAGCTTATATTAGTGTAACATACACCATTAACTTCAGAGGGAAAGTTAAATTATTTTATACAAGTTACTCATGGGTAACTATCCATTATCTATTAAATATTCCTTACTCATCATTACATTGAATGTTTAACAGTTCATAGTGTAACTCCTTAACCATTAACAACCTCCATTACAATATATTAACATAATATTGTATGATGTAACCTTCCACTCATTTCATTATTCATGTAGTCATCACATACTTGGCATTATGAAACTTCACAACAAGAAAGGAATTAACATCATCATCTTGACACAATAATCAATCACATCATTGAACACCAATATACCCCGGAAACCCCGTAGGGTGAAAACCAACAACATTTAATTTTATTATTAAATGCTCATGAGGGTAATCAGCCCTCACTCAATGGCTTATAAGGGAGACCATCCCTTAACCATCGTTTATAAATCTTACAAGGAAATATACAAATATCTAGCTTAAATCCATTACAATAAATATGATACCGGGCAGAAACGTGAAGCTGGGTTACACTTTTGTGAGAATCGGTGGCCGAAAACTTTTTTCGGCAATATTTCGGCCGAACTCTGTAATAGTTCGGCCGAATTTTTTTAGAAAGTTCCGCCGAACTGTTGATTCCATTAAGATTGACGACACACAGATGATGCAAGAAAACAGAATTTTTGCCGGAGATTGGAAAACCGACAACAAAAGTTCGGCTGAACTTTTAACAAAAGTTCGGCCGAACTATGAGTTCGGTCCAACATTGACTTTTAAAATAGTTCGGCTGAACTAATTCCTATAAATAAATCGCCCACGAAGATTGTTCGTTTACCTGTTTCATTATTCCCGCGAATTTATGTTAGCGTTGCTACTGTTCGTACGTTCCAGCTGCTCCCTTCAGCACTGCTGCTCCTCTCGTCGGCGTGTGCTTGCATCGGGTATGTTTTCTACCAAAACCACAATGTATAATTTTA